>CM021107.1:126409848-126786238 GCA_007115665.2 Sequoiadendron giganteum | reverse complement strand
GAGAGTGGGAGAAAGAGAGAGTGGGAGGGGAGAAGGGTAGAGTGGGAGAGAAAGAGAGAGTGGGAGAGAAAGAGGAAGAGAGAGGGATGGAGAGGTAGAGAGGAAGAGAGAGAGAAAGAGGGAGAGGGTGGGAGAGTTGGAGAAGGGGAGAGTGGGAGAAGATAGAGGAGGAGAGAGGGGGAGAGGGGAGAAGAGAGAGGGAGAGAAAGGAGAGAGGGAGGGAGAGGGGAGGAGAAAGAGGAGAGAGGGAGGGAGAGGGTGAGAGGAGAAAGAGAGAGTGGGGAGAAGAGGAGAGAGGGAAGGGATAGGAGGGAGAAAGATAGAGTGGGAGGGAGAGAGGGTGAGAGTGGTAGAAAGAGAGAGTGGGAGAGAAAGAAAGATAGAGTGGGAGGGAGAGAGGGTGAGAGTGGTAGAAAGAGAGAGTGGGAGAGAAAGAGGGAGAGAGGGAGGGAGAGGGAGAGGTGGATAAATAGATAGTGGGAGAGATGGAGATAGAGAGGGAGGGGGAGAGTGGGAGAAAGAGAGTGGGAGAGAGTGGGAGAGAGTGGGAGAGAGTGGGAGAAGGGGAGAGTGGGAGAAAGATATAGTGAGAGGGAGAGAGGGGGAGACTGGGAGAAAGGGAGACTGGGAGAGAGAGAGGGAGAGAGGGATGGAGAGGGAGAGGGGGAGAAAGAGATAGTGGGAGAGATGGAGATATAGAGGGAGGGATAGTCAGATTGAGAGAGAGATAGAGGGTAGACGGTTAAGATTTAAGGGTTTAAAGGTTAAAAGATAGAGGGTAGATGAAAATAGTGGGAGATATGGATACCCCTATACCCTCTTAATCCCTCAACCATCAACCCCTATACCCTCTTAATTCCTCAACTCTCAACCGTCAACCTTTAAACCCTAATCTCTCAACCCCTATATCCTCTTAGTCCCTCAACCCTCAACCCTTAAACCCTAATCTCTCAACCCTCAAACTTTAACCTTTAAACCCTAATCCCTCAACCCCTATACCCTCTTAATTACTCAACCCTCAACCCTTATCCCTCAACCCTCAACCCTTCAACCCTAATCCCTCAACTCCTATACCCTCTTAATCCCTCAACCCTTAAAACCTAATCCCTCAACTCATATACCCTCTTAATCCCTCAACCCTCAACCCTCAACCCTTAAACCCTAATCCCTCAACCCCTATACCCTCTGCTCTATAATCCCTTAATCCCTCAACCCTAAACCCTAAACCGTAAACCCTCTACCCTCTACCTTCAATCCTCTACCCTCTACCCTCAACCCTTAAACCAACTTAGTAAACTCTCTGCCCTAATCCCTCAACCCTCTTGACCCTTAAACCCTCAACCCTTAAACCCTAAACTCTTAAACCCTCTACCCTCTACCCTCTACCCTCAACCCTCAACCCAATACTCTCTACCCTAAACCCTAATGCCTCAACCCTTACACTGTTAAATCCAAGAAAACTCTCTACCCTAATCCATAAACCCTCAACCCTTAATATCTCAACCCATATAACCTCTACCCTATATATTGGACCCTCAACCCTAATCCCTCAACCCTATACCCTATACCCTCAACCCTCAACCCTCAACCTTAAATTCTCAATATTCAACCCTCAACCCTTAAACCCTAAACCCTTAAACCTTGTACCTTCTACCCTCTATCCTATACATTAAACACTCAACCCTCAATTCTCAACCCTCAATCCTTAATCCCTCAACCCTCAATCCTTAAACCCTGAATCCTCTACCCCTATACCCTCTACCCCTTACATTGGACCTTGAACCTAATCCTTGAACCATATACCCTCAAACCTATACCCTAAACCCTCTACCCTCAACCAAATACCTTCTACCATCAACCCTATTCCCTCAACCCTCAAACCTTAAACCCTAATACCCTAGAAACCATCAACCCTATTCCCTCAACCCTCAAACCTTAAACCCTAATACCCTAGAAACCATCAACCCTATAAGTCCTCCACCCTAATCCCTCAACCCCTATCAATTTCTCTCTATCTATACATATCAGCTCTCCCTCCCTCCTACCCTCTCTAATTGTCTCTATCTACCATCTCCCTCTTTTTATGTACCTCTCGTTCAATCAATCCCTACCACCCTCTTTCGCTCCCTCTATCCATCTCTCTCTATGTCCCTCCCATTCTATACCACTCTCTCCCACTTCCTCTCTCCCCCTCTCTCTAATGTCTCTCCCTCCCACCCCCCCTCTCTCTTAGGTCTCTCCCTCTGGAAACCTACCTTGGTAACTCTCTCTCTGTCTCTCTTCCCCCTCTCTATCTATCCCTTCCACCCTACCTAGATAAGTCCCTCTCACTCCACCCCCCTCTTTCTCTACCCCTATCAGGTCACTCCCTACCACACCCTCTCCCTCTCTTAGGTATCTCACTCATACTCCCTCTCTCTCCCACTCCCTCTCTCTCTCCCACTCCCTCTCTTTCACACTCCCTCTCACTACCTAACTCTCAAGTCTCTCCCTCTCACCCCCCTCACACTCTCAAGTCTCTCCCTTTGGCACCCTACCTACATACTCTCTACTCTCCATCTCTCTCTCCCCCCTCTCTCTCTCTCCCTCTCTCTCAATTCTCTCTCTCCCACCCACTCCTCTCTCCCTCCCTCTATCCCTCCCACCCTACCTAGCTAAGTACCTCTCACTCCAACCCCTTCTCTCCCACTCCCTCTCTCTTAAACTCCCACTTCCACCCCTCTCCATCTCTCCATACTCCCTCTCTCTCTAAATTGTCCCTCCCCATAAAGACATACATAAATACATACATACAAGCATAATGCATATGTACATATAATCCTACATCCATACTTTAGCATACATACATACATGTGTAGATACAATCTTACATACATACATACAATATATATGCATTGATACATATAGGCATATGTACATACATACAAGCATGCATACATGACATACAAGCATACATGTACATACAAACATATAAATATATCAGCATACATTCAATATATTGGAATTTAACATAAAGGAGGACATAATGTGAGCGCATTATAACACGCTCGCGTTATATCCTAGTTGACATGTTTCTCGCAAAAGCAAAAACAATGTCAAAACTGAAATATAATGCGAGTGTGTTCTAACGCGAGCGTGTTATTTTATTTGTATGTCTTTTTTTTGCCAAAAAGAAGTGTTTGGTATTTTTTTCGTTATAATTTAACCGTTCATTGAATTTTCAAATAAATTAAATTTTTAGAAACTAGAATCCATTCTCCAAATTTTTAAAAATAAATTAAAAAAAATTCAATTAGTTTCCAAAATTTGTAGGGGTAGCACGGCCAAAATTTTGTTTTTCAAGAAATTTCCACTTCAAAAATTAGTAAAAAATCAAATATTCATTAAAAAACTATCAGAAAAATCATGCATCAACTGCATACTGTTAGCTAACTTTTGACCATTGCGATTTTAAAAATACTAATAAAATTCACCATACGAGGGTCGTACAAGAGTTGCTATGTTATATTTTTCTAACAAAAACAACACCAATTTGTGTACGTCCCTCTTTTGAACCCCTTAATATCAACCATTTTAAAATTAAATTAGTAGTTTAGAAAGTAGACTCGGAGCACTTTGATCCTTGTTATTGTTCCATCTCAAAATTTTGAGTGTAACTATCCTCAATTTCACGTCCAAGGTCAATATTTCTTGATTTCATAAAAACGTTGCCCACTTATGTCCCCTTTTTGGGAACCATCCTTGTGCACTTACCCATAAATTGCATACTATTCCATCATTATAATCACTTCTCATTTTTCAAGCTTTCTTTCTATGTTTGAAGGTATGAGCACTTCAATTAGGCTTCGAGGTAGGAAGAATAAATTGGCCTTTGTAGGAGAGGTTAAAGATGAGAGGATTAAGCGGCTTTCAAAAAAAAAAGAACCACTTGATAATCATCGCGTTTAAGTGGGTGTTGGGTGCAAAAAAATCTATACTAACCATTATTGAGTGAATACAAACATGGTCTCATGGTTCATAGCATCACTGCTAGATCTGAACGTCCCCAAGCCTTATGTGGTGGAGTTGTCAAAGACTATGCTCTCCAAAGACTATCTGGTGGGTCTGGAAAAGACTGTCAATGTGGCATCCCTTTTCCATGGACTTCTGACATCATGTCGATAATCTTGAATTGGTTTCGTTGCTTCCTCTGCTCTCTAGTTTTTGGACCACTAAATTGGAGCAGTATTGCTAGTGGGCAAGGCCTAACAACTCTTTCCTTCTCCATGTGAACAATGTTGAGTCAGTATATAGTGTGAAGTGGTACACTAACTTCTACGACTTGGTGTAAAATCTTGGGGGAGTGATGGTGCAAATTGAAGACCGACCCCTCATCTGACTCCTCAGAACTACTCACTTTTTGGTTGGATCTTCTATCGTAGTATCCTCAAAGAATTTCATCACATTTTGTGCTAGCCATAGTCACTGTGTAGGAGCTTCACATCATTTGGGTTGAAATTTTTTAATCATTTTTGGTTTTTGGACAAAATAATATTGATTTGGTGAAATTTGTTGCACAAAGCTTCTCCAAGCTCTTTTTTGTCTTCAAAAAATAGGCCTAAGCTCCTATGACTATCTATAAATGATATTATATAAATGGAATATATAGCCTTTTGCATTTTCTATATCTTGTGTTTCTCACCAAAATGAGGTATTTTAAAAAAAATTATACACATGGTACATAAAGCATAAAATTTACTAGAAAACATATAATGGGATGTTAATTAAAAATAAATAAATGGATATTATTTACCAGTGTTTTCACAACATTTTTGTCCATGTCTTCTAGTTCATAGGTGTCACTTTCTTTGTATTTAAAAATGCAAAAAGCACCTTTCCATAAAGAATCAAATTTGGCATGTTGCCTTGGTTTGGCAGTATGTTCGTTATATTTTAAGACTAGATTACCCTCTTTGAAACTAGGGTCAAAGGTCTTTTTATTGAACCATCTCCTGACTACTTAATGGTAGTTGATCATGGCATCGAATGCCTTCTCACGTGTTTCTTGAAAGTGTACTAGCTTGAATAGTCTTACCTCCATGTCATCGTTTTCCTTGACCTCTAAAGACTTTAACAATTGTAATACCAAAATTTCCATAGAGATAGGTAGAACTACCTCTTTTTTGTACACTAATTCATAAGGGGAAGCCTTTATAATTCATTTTGGAGTGATGTGGTCTACCCACAAGGTCATCTATCGGTGTGTGTGCCACTCCCTTTGATGTTCTGAGCCAATGTTCTTGATCAAACAAATCAAATTATTATTTGTGGACTTTGCGAGTCTATTCCCTTATGGATAATAATTTGAAAATGTCTTGAGGTAGAATTTGTGCTTGAGGGAAAACTCTAACATCCCAATTCCTACAAAATCTTGTGCACTTTCAGAGATCAGGGTTTTGGGAGAGCCGAACCTCGCTATTAGTTTTCCCATAAAATTGATGATTTCAACCTCAATAACATTTTTTCAGAGGGGCTACCTTTGTCCATCTTATGAAGTATTATGTCTCTATCAATATCCACATGTTTCCTAAGTTGGAAATGGGATCAATCATCCCTATGAAGTTCAAGCCCCACTGTGCGAAAGGTTCTTCTACCACGATTGGGTGCAAGGGCATGGTAGAATTATTTTTCTTGTCAACAAAGAATTGGCATTGCGAGCACTTCCTTACTAGGTCATGACATTCTAAAAATAGGGTGGGCCAATAATAACCTGCCTACATGATATTTAAAGCACTAGTTTTCATGGAGAAATTTTTGCCTTCTAGGCTACTATAAAATTCACCCAAAACACTTTTAGCTCGTACTTTTTTATGTAGCAGAGGAAGACACCGTTGAAATTCCTTTTGAAAAGGACTCCCTTGATCAGTACATAATCAGTTCCTTGTAGCCTATAATACCTCTTTTTATGTGTAGGAGTGCTAGTTGGGTACCTATCGGTTTGCATGAACCTTATTCTATTAGTCACCCAAGACTCTTCTGACTCAAACTAATTTGCAAAGACTTGAATGGTCTTTTCCATATCCATCCCGAGACCAAGCTCTTTAGTGAGATATTTGCACAGGCCTCTTCCTCTAACCAGTTTCATGGGTCAAATTTTGATGTCATATTCTAGGATCTTGGTGATCCAATTGGCTCTTTTCTTAGTGGTTTCCCCTTCCATTATGTATTCCCTTATACTAGGGTGAGAAACTAAGACTATGATCTTTCTTATTGAGACTAGGTGGCCAAAATTTTTTAGGCTCTTCACAATAGCAAAGGCTTTCTTTTTAAAAATATTATATTTGGTCTCATACCCCTTTAGAGTCCATTGTCCTTCTATCCCAGGATGATGATTATACTATGCTCACCTCTATAAACATATAAAACAAAATCTTTTGAAAAATTAGGGTTTTCTAACATTGGATTTATAGAAATAGATACCTTAATCTTTTCGAAAGAATCTTTTCGTTTTGGAGTCCACTTAAAATCCATACCCTTTTTCAACATTAATGTAATAGGTCTTGCAATTATTGCAAAATTTAAAATTAACTTTGCTAACAAAGTTAATCTTTCCTAGGAAAGATTGGACTCCATTTTGGTTGACTAATAGTATAAATTATTTTATAGCTTTTTCCCTTTTGAGAACAATAGTTATTGCTTCTTTAGAGACCACAAAGCCAAGCAACTTTCCTTGTGGTACCTTAAAAACACATTTTTTTGGATTTACAGAAACTCTGAACTATTGACACCTTTGGAAGACTTTTTCCAAGTGATCAAAACGGTCACCTTAGATTTTGAGAATATAGTTAAGTCATCCAAATAAATAAGGATGATCTTATTGATCATATCTTTAAAAATGAAATCCATCACGCATTGGAAAGTGGCCCCTACATCTGATAGGTTGAAGGGCATTTTTGTGGAGGTGAATGTTCCCCATTTAGTGGTGAATGACATTTTATGTTGGCCCTCACCTTTTACATTGACCTAGTTGTAGCCTGAAAAGCCACCAAGTAGAGAGAAATTTTTTGACCCTACCACAGTCTAGAAGATCTATACCATCAAGGCTAGAGGGTAATGATCATGTAGAGAGGCTTTGTTTAGGTTTCTAAAATCCACACAAATTTGGATATGATCATTTTTCTTCCAGACCAGAGCCAGATTAGATACCCAAGTAGAATGTTTAATTGTGTATATGATTTTGGACTCAATTAATATTTTTAGCTCCTATGCCATCAAGGCCTCTACTTTGGGATTTGGACCCTTCAATCAAGTCAATGGTGTGCTAGATGATTTTGGAATCAATTAATATTGTAGGAACATATCGATCTAGGCATTGTCTTCAAAAATATGCCAATTTTGACTATTTTCAAGAATAGATGGTCAAACTATGACCTGCACCTCATTCTAGTCCATGCTATGAATAGAGGATAGCGCAAATTGTGAGCGGACTAAGGCCATTCTATCTGTAGTGGTATTTTGTGATCTCGAGAATACCTAGATATTGAAGGCTTTGAACCCTTCTATTAAGTCTCATACCATTTTCCAATATGATCATATTCTTACATTCTTCACAACCGCTTTTTCCTAGACTTGTTTTACCACTAGCTCAGAATCCTTAAACACTCATATTCCTTCAAGGCCATTTTTTCTACCAATTTTAAGCCATGAATCAAGCCTTCATACTTTGTATCACTGTTTGTGCATAGAAATTGGAATCAAAAGCTCTAAGAGTCTTCGATCTGATAGGAGATATGAGGCAAATCCCTACCCCCGAGCCAATCTGACATCTAGCATCGTCAAAGTGAAACATCCACAAGCCATGTTCAACTTTTGTGTGGTCACATTTTATCATTTGTTCCTTGATTGAATCTTTGGAATGGTAGTATCTTCATAAAAATTTACATATGTACCTAGACCAGTGACATGGAAATTTCCAAAATTGTTGAAATCTATAAATTGATTTAGTAAAATCTCCTCCTCTAGACTTTGATCACTTGTGGCCTCCTCATCCTCAAGAATCTTGATGTAGTACATTTCTTTGATGGAACTAGAGGTGTGCATGGCTTCAAAACTCTTTACCACATATTTTGCAATATGCTCGGGATGGAGTAGCTCAAACAATATTTTAATCTTTGCACCATGCTTGGTTCTCAATATCAGGTGGGACCAGTCAAGAGCCAGGTATACATCGATATTGGCTGTGAAATATCTTGACATTCACATCCCAAAAATGGGAGGGATGTTGATTACAAACACCTCTTGGGTGACCATGTAACTTGGGTAGGAATATAGGGTCAAGGGGAGGATTTTAATTTGGCATACAACTGGAACCTTCTTTCCATCTAATTGCAAAATTCCCTTTTCAAGGGGCTCATATTTCAAATTTAGGGTGTCGGCCACTAATTTAGGCATTATGGTGGTGTTGGTGTTTGAATCTATCATATTGTTATGTAGTAATTTTTCTCCCATAATGAGAGTTAAGAAAAAGGTGATAGGCTAGAGTTTACGTACATCTTTTTCATTCTATTTTTCCCTGGTATTCATGACTGTTGCGTCCTTCGAAGACTGCAGCCCTTGATTGGTTATTTTTTCCTTCTCTTGGCTGTGAATTAGGACTCTAACTAGTTGTGAGGGTTTCTCCTCTTCCTTTAGAGCATCTTGCAATAAGGTCTTTTTTTGTGGGATGCCAAAATTTACCATAAGGATACATTGGCAAGATATTTCTTTAGTTTCTCCACCATGTTAAGTAACCCGATCGGGGGTACCTTTGGCTTCAGAATCACCTCCCTTGGTTTCAAAACTAGTTGATCCATTATAGGTAGACTAATTACTTTGTTCACAACTCTTTGTGGGGTTGATAATTTTTTCACCTTGTTAGGAAATTTTGCATTCAACCTACAATCTTAATCCATTTCTTACATAACCCATGAGAGATAAGCATGCAAACAAGTTTCCAAAATTCATAGATCAAATAGACATGCCACAAGATAACACAAGATATAACCTAGGAAAACCCTTAAGAGGGAAAAAATCAGCCTCCATAAAGCATCCATACTCCATCATATTATTCAACAACAAACCAATACAAGAGTTACAATGAATACCTCTGAAGCATCAAGCCCTCTAATGCATTCCCATGTGTTCAAGCATACATCCACACATCCCATGTCATGCTTCACAAATGAACTCCTTAGGAAGACTCAACAATGACAACCAACCCACTCAGCCAACCTAAACCACTACACATGTGAATTTTTATAAACACAAGATCACACATAATATAACTAGTGGTAAGGAAAAACCATGTAGCAAAAAACCACTAACCCCTTATTTAATATTAGGTACTAAGACATCACTTTATTTAATATTTCCATAATATTAAATTGTTATCACATGTCTCCCACACATTAAATAATAATACAATGTTACAATACATCAATTGGTCCCCAAATAATTAACTAGTGTGATTATCCACACCACCAAGGTGCATCACAACTAAATATTTTTTTAATTACAACATTATAATAAATCATTTTATGCAATGGTGTACAACACCATATCTCAACATTCTCCCACATGTTGTATACATTTCATAAGGGATCAATACATGAAATACATCATCATAGCCATATATGAAACCACATGAATCTCCTCAATGCTCTCATGCTCCATCAAGATGCCTGCAATAAGAATAAAGTGACCACCATCTCAAAAAAGAACTCCTCTCATCCTCCAATGTGTCAGCTATGGAAGTCAAGGAACATGCCAAGGTGAAGATGCACCAGACCATGAGCACAAGCATCAAATCTAAGTGATAATAAAGGCTCCAAACAAGATTTTTTCAAATGAAAAACCCACATGATCAGAAATAGCATCCACAAAACATGCTAATACATCCAACCATCCATACCTCCAAGGTATCAATACATCAGTAAACTCATGCCAAGAACATATATAACTTGTAAACTACAATCAAGCTCACTAAATCAAACTTGTCAATGAAGAACATATATATCTAGGAACTCCCACTACATAGGTAATGTCAAATCATATCAAGTCTACCAATTAAACCTATATCAAGGTGTGATAAGTAAATCAAAGCATGAAGTACCATGAAAAATAACAATTATCCACACATATAACCCAAAGAACTGCATAATCTCTCACAACATGTTAACGCCATCCTCCCAAAACATGAACATATAGGAAGGAACCATGAAGAGAGAAAACTTGTAAACCATAACATGTCCTCCTACAAATACCTCAAAAGTGTAATGTTGTGTTAATTATGATCTCCTAACAACCCCAAATGAGATTCCACAACAACATCCATAACACCCAATCTCATAGAGCAAGTACAACATATGAACCAATGTAACAATGCCAACATGGATGTAAGCTTCTCTAATCAAGAAGATCAAACTCAAGGTAACCATCCCCAAACTTGGAAATAAAGCCATAAACCATCTCCTAATAATCCTCATCAAATAATGATACCATAAACTGAAATGCACAAGGATATAACCATGCCATAACATCCCTCAAAATGAATCCTACAAAACTAACTATTCATAGCTCAAGATCCATATCTATAAAATATAAAGCATATAAACTCATTCTAAACCATCCTCAAATGAGTATCCATAATCAATCACAATGAAACAACTCAATCCCATGAGAATCAAAGAACAAAACATAACACATTTGAAAGATATAATGGACAAATACTTCTCAAATAATAAACTGTCAAGTAGACCAAGAGTGGGGAATGAGAATTCTCCTCCAAGATAACCAAGCCATCGTGACTCAATCCAAGAACAATATTCTCTATCAGTTCAACATAAGATCATATCCATACCAAGTGAAAGCTCCTTAGTTTTCTTGCCAAAACCTCCAAAGAGTAACCATTTCAAGAAAATGTATCTAATCACAAGAGAACTCCAACCATCACCTACATCTCTAAGTATCCATAAGAACCTATAACTATGAATGAAGTTTCTATTCCTGCGAAGCAACATTCCCCATGAAATTAGATTGAAACATAAAAATAGGAAAGAAATGAAGAAAAACACAAATGAAAGCAAGTAAATCTTATTCTAATGAGTAAACTATCAATCCCATGGGGGAATTGGTGCCATTTATGTGTAGGAAATGGCCCTTTCCCAACTCCTTAGTGCTATTTGATGATCTTCGATGATGATTCTTGATTCCTTGATGCAAATTTGACAATAGCTTGATAAAACTATGAAACTATGATTAAAATGCATGAATTTGAAAATGAAATTGAGTATAGTAAGCTTGCATGGGTTGTGGATGATCAATTCAATAGGAGAAGCCCTATATTTATAGATTTGAAGAATGAAAGAATAATCAAAATGGATCAATGTAGGATAATAGACCAACCAATGAGAGGAGGTCACTTGTCCACATGCGATTGGAGGAGGAATGAGCACATTTTGATGAATGTGAAAATAAATGCAATTAGGTGGAGTTTGAAAATAGTGAAATGACAAGTTGGAGGGAGAGGAAAATGGAGTCAATGTCACTTGGCTAAAGCAAAGGACATGTAAGAGGCCTTTAATGCCTTGTTGGAAGTACTCATCCCTTTTGGAGGGATTTTTCAAATTTGAAGAATATTCCCTTTTGATGCCAAGTTGAGGGAAAAATAGATGAATTAATAAATCAATTAAATTGATTTATTGGTGCAAGTTGAAAAATCTAGAGGATTTGATGGATTAGGATTAGGATTAATCAGGGTTTGATTAATTTAGATGAAGTTTAGCTAATTTGACAATTTGACTTAGATTTTTAGGATTTAAATAAATCAAAATGAGATGAAAAATGGTTTAGACCTAATTAAATAAAGTTTAATTTATTTAATTAAAGAGGGTGGTGTTAGATTTAAACCAAATAAAGATTAATTTATTTAATTTAAAGGAGACGACTTTAGAGATTAATTAAATAAAGTGAATTATTTAATTAATAGAGGGACTATAGGATTAACTAAATAAAATGATTTATTTAATTAATAGAAGATGATGATTTAATCAGATAAATTTGATTTATTTAATTAAGAGATGAAATATGATGAATTTAATCGAATCAAGATTATTCAATTAAATTGATTAGTAAAGGAGATGATTCAAGATGAATTGGTGTTAGTGAAATCAGGATCAAGTGTATAGGATCAATCTGCATATTTTCCATGTCTATATTTTGCCCCTCTTTGGAGCAATGCACCTGTTGCGTTGGTTCAAAGAATAAACTACCAAGATCAAAAATTCAAAAAAAAAATGATTTTTCAAATGTCCCACTGCTGCCCTAGCGAGAGGATTGCATTGTACATTTCCCCCTTGAGAGATCAAGTGAAAAGTTCAATTTGAGGGTCGATCTCATGACAACGAGGTTCAATATGTAGGCACTAGTGATGCCTTTTGATTGACCATCATGATACCATGTTAGCGTAGAGAGAAGAAATAAAAAATAGGGTGATGAAAAGAGGATCCAACAAGTCTGCATTATTAATGATGATGATGATGTTTTTCTTATTAGGAATTGGGATTTTAAAAGGACCATTTACCTTATGTTTGATACCACACATAGGTACAATGGATCAAGGTATAAAGAACTAGGATGGCGTTGTACCTAGTGTGGTGGAATTTGACTCGATAATCAAATAGGAGTACTTTTGTTCACACCTGGCATATGGAATCTTATCTAAAATGTAGTTCAAAAATTTCAAACATCTCAGACCAAAACATGGAAATTCAAGCCTTCCCATGTGGTAAAAAAGACATCTAAAACATTTTCCCTACACCTAAACAAAGTACGCATGACTAGGTTATATTATAAGAATATCTAACAAGCACAACAGATAAAAATATAATGATGATTGCCCCATTCCTTTCTCTCTAAACCTTTTTATTAGGTGTCATCAAGAGGTCCTTGGAATGAGTGCAAAAATAAGATAATTCAAAAAGACCAAGATAAAGTAAACAAACAAGCTAATGTTCTTCATACTGCTAGCCAAGACTAAACTACGGTGATGCCTGATGTTGATGTCCATTGTAGGAAGGATGCATCTTAGGAAATGTTGTGATCAGGTGATGATGAGATTGATTGGATGATAAACTATTGATACTTTGAATTGATTGACTTGTTGACTTACTGACTTAGACTTGAGACTTTGACGATTGAGCTTCTCCTTTTTAACCCACTAGACTTGCTTCCAATTGACTTACCAAAGGATGAAAATGATTGATTTATTATGAATGAGATTATCGCAGGTGAAAACGAGATGAGAGGGATGCACCATTTTGGGTTTTTTGAAATGTTTTGAGCCTATTTTTGATATTTTTGAAATGTTATGAGGTAATTTTTTGGGATTTTCACAATGTTTTGATTTTTCCCATTTTATTTTTTTTTTGGGATTTTTTGAGATTTTAACCAAGAGACTGACTTAAAGATCTACCCTAGGGGTCTCAAGATCTAATCAACATATTAACCTTGCCTAAGTTATACATGTAGAGACCACGTAGTTTGACTCACATAGACTTGATTTACTAAGGAGATAGAATGGACAAATGGATTGCCATTTTATTGTGATGGACACCTAAAGGACTGACCTAAAGTGTCTCAGAGGATGATCAATAGATTAGCTTTTCCTACATTCACGCTTAGAGATGACGTAGTTCAGATCCATGTTTTGACTTTTTTTGACTTTTTGACATGTTTTGGGATTTTTGATATGTTTTGGATTTTTTTGGATTTTGATATGTTTCAGATTTTTTTGGATTTTCACATGATTTTGACGATTTGGATATGGATATGATATCAATGCTCTATTTTGGGAGTTTTTTGAAAACCAAGCTAGGGTTGATTGATCAGATTGATGGATTGATGATGATAACATTCTTGAGGATACACAAAAATGCAAGGATAGTGTTAAGCAACATGAGGATTGGGAAGGATATCCTGAGATGATGATGGATTGGT
Organism: Sequoiadendron giganteum; assembly: GCA_007115665.2. Lineage (NCBI taxonomy): Eukaryota > Viridiplantae > Streptophyta > Pinopsida > Cupressales > Cupressaceae > Sequoiadendron > Sequoiadendron giganteum. Next base: position 126,772,225 of record CM021107.1, on the reverse strand, counting down.
TGGATTTAATTGATTAGGATTTTAAAGCTTGATTTTGGAACAAAATTGTTTTGATGATTTGATGTGACATTCACGTGCAAGTTAGATGCAACTGATATTGATTGTTTGGATCGATGTTTGATGAAAGATAAAGCTTGAAAAGGAATGTCTTCTTGTCAAAATATGCCATGGGCTAGTGATTTGGCTTTTGGCTCACAAATTTTTTGACCAATTTTATTTTTATGTCTACCAATGTTTGGATCACCACATAAGTTGGAAGATATAGATCAAGATTTATTCTCGAAGCAAGATGTAAATATCTACCCCCAGTGTCTAGCAATGTTTAAAAGGCCATGGGTTGATGCTTGGATAGATGTATGGATGGATAAACATGGTAAGCATGCAAAGGGTTCCAAGGATTATCTTGTGATAAGATAATGTGTTTGAACAAAGGATTCTCATTTTGATAGTGCTTCATCGATTAGATAATGTTGGGTAGGATAGGATCAATGAAAATGACCCATGTCAAGATGTTTACCGTAAGCAAGTGTAAAGTGTGCACCAAAATTTGTCAAGATCAAAATAATTTGGAAGATGGATGTAGATATATGAAAATGGTTCTTAGATGAATGGATTTATTATGGATGTGATAAGATGCTTTTTCCTGAAATGGTGCATGTAGATGCTTAATTCTACAAATGACACCTGTTTGCAAGGTTTTCATCATGGAATCTATCCAAAGTGCCACTGAAGTGGTTTTCACTAGAGGATAATTCTTTTCTTTACTATTTTCAATCTTGTTTTTGATTTTTTTTTATTTTTATATTTTTGGATTTTTTTGGATTTTTCGTTGAAAGATCTTAAGCTCATGGTGAATCACCTGGTGGTGTTGATGTAGATGCTTATGCCATAATGTGCCACTGATATCCTCATTGAAAAATTTGCTTTGTTAAGATCCATGTACTTGAATGCAACTTTTGAGATTCTTGTTTTGCTTTGTTGATACTAGAGTTAACTTTATCTTTGTGTGCACATCGTGATAGAGTGCTTATGAATCCTTATGATGAAGGGTTGCTGCCAATACATGGTCAATGTGAGAATTGGATATCATGCATGGAGGCATGGATGGTGGAGTGTTTTTAGGAATAAAAGATGGATTGGTTGATAGCTTGGAACCTTTGACTCTCCAAACTTGGGAAGATGAGCAATAATGGGTGGATACGGAAGTGTGCATGAAATTAGGACCAACTAATTGATATACTTTGTGTGTCGCTTGAGAAGCCTAATTTTTCCTTTATCGAAATCTTTGATGGATAATTTTTCCTTTTTTATTATTCCCTATAGTTTCTTTGACTAATGGAGTTTGATAGGGATAATCATTCTTTATATTCTTTGGTATCCACTTGTATTTGATTTGTCTTTCATGCTTCACTACTTCTTTTTCTTTGATGAAATTTTTCATGCTTTGATTCAAATATTTCTTTTGATGTTGGTCCCAATTCATGGATGGGGTGATGGGTGGATGAAGATTCGTGATGTGGTTGGTTGTAGTATTGGCATCAACTTCATCATAAGGATTCTTCATGCTCCCTATTTTGATGTTTTCTTGAGATGAAGTTTCCCAAAATATTATAGAGGTATCACTGATATGTTTAAATCCCTTAATTGTCATATAACAAAGACCTTGATACCTAGGATTACCAATAATCTATACTGGTTCTAGGATACCCTGTTCATGTAGGCCTAATCCTCTACCTTGACAATTCATCTTTTGAAACATTTTATTTTCAATAGGATATGATTTACCTTGGAAAAAAGGTGATAATCCTTCTCTTCTCTATGGTGGATCTTCAAAGGTGATAGCTTCTTCATTGATAAGATAATATTCCCTTAAAATAGTGAGTGATTTGTGTTTATAAGTGATATGATCCTCCATCTGTGGGATAACTTCATGATTGATATCTCTGGCTTGATCTTTTGAAATATCATATTTTAATGCTTCTCCCAGAGGTGTTGATGATTCACTGTCCACATAAAAGTCTCCCTCATGATTCATTTTTTATATGGCTTCATAGGATGTTTCTGATTCACAACTTCTATAGAAGCCTTCTTCATGACCCATTTTTGATGTCTCTAGATTTTTCTATATCTTGATCTTGTGTATAATTTTAAGAATAGGAGACTCTTTTTCCTTGGTAATGATATCAAGAGTATGAGACTCTTGTTTTGAATGAAGATAATCTACATGCCCATCCAAAGATATAATCTCATGGGTAGACAGAGGAGTATGTGCTATATGGATATGATCATCATTTGTGACATCTTGTATAGATACTAGAGTATACATTAGATCATCATAATATCTTGGAGATATGAACTCTTGATCTTGATTAATTTTAGAATTTATTTTGACATGCTTTGGATCATGTTCTTGACATGGTTTATTTTCAAAGGATGGATTGATTGTAAAGGGTTCTTGGATATCTTTATTAGGAATGGGAAGTGGCTCAATATCCTCTTGATCTTTGAGTGGACTTGGATCAAATGTTGAGTTGAGGATTTCTTCAATATCTGTAGCCATGAGGTCAAAGGATGTCAATATGTCTTGGGAAGGACCATTTCTAGACCTTGGTGATAGATGTTGATCATGCTAATTTGGAATAAATTCTTGAAATATGTCCTCTAACTTGTTAGGTGATGTAGAGACATTGTCAACATGATCATTGGTGGATGGATCTTGGATTATGTCAATAGGATCAAATAACATCAACACTCCTTGAAATAGATCTTTGTAGGAGGGGTCTTGATCATGACTAAAAAATGGCTCTTGATGTATGTTGATTTGGTTGTTGGATGAGGTGGAAACATCATCAAGGTTCTCATTGATGGATTGATCTTGATCATTGATCTCAACAGTTGGGGAGGAGAGATTGCCACTTCCATCGCTAATGGTTGAATCCTGATCATTGTCCCTAATAGTTATTTTTTTTGGTCAATAAGGTCTTGGATGAGATTTTTAAGTCGCATACAATTTGATGTTGTGTGTCCCTTTATTTTGTGAAAATCACAAAGGTGCCTCTCATTATACCTTGGTGGTTTAACTCGGGGCTCTTGATAATTCTCATAAATGGAGATTTTAATGAGATTTTCTTGGACTAGCTATTGCAAGATAGACTCAATCAGTTCCCCAAGTGGTGTGTATTTTATTTTGTTACCTTGTGGGATTCATAATTCAAATTGACCTTGTGGTGGTGATCGCTCTTTGAGATGCGGTGATTGGGTTTGTTGTTGATGCTGTTGATCTTGATATGCAACCTTTTGATATTGGACATATTGTTCTTGATTTGGGTTTTGAGAAAGCATATTTGGAATGTATACTTGTGGTGTTTGCATGGGATCATGGATGGATTGATCTTGAACAACGTTTTTATTTGGTATGATGTTTATATTTGGCATTATAGGTTGGAATTGAACATTGTTTTGGTTTGGAAACATATTGCTTTGATTTGGGTAACTCTGATTTTTCATGGTGTTACCTTGACTTGGATCGATACATGGAGTTGTCAATATATTGCTTGGATTTTGAACAAAAATTGTCTGATTTGCAAACATATATATCCCAAAGTTTACCAAGTATGGATTTGAAATGTTCATGTTTGGTAAAATTGCACTTGGTATAGTCATATTTGGCATGTATGGATTTGGTGGGATAATATTATTTGGAAGAAGACACATGCATTGACTGTTTGGTTGATAGATTTGTAAGCTTTGATTTTGATTTTAATCTACCATAGGATTGTATAAATGCGAGTTTTGACAATCAATTGCTATTGTAATGCCTTGATAGTTTGGTTGACTTGGATTACTCATGATGTATGAGTTGAGTTTAAATTCCATGTTTTTCTTGTGTTTTGAACTTGTTGCAAAAGTGAACCTCTAAGGTGTTTAGGACCAATGATGAGAAGGGAGATGAAAAGGTGAGTGATATGGGTGTTTGAAATTTTAGGAACTTTGGAGGAATACTAGACTTTAGGATTTGGGATTTTGATTTGGATTGGGTTTGATTTGGATAATGGAATTATAAATCCCAAGATGTTAGATGTTATCTTGGGGTAAACTTTTCCACAAAGGTGATAATTTAGCTAAATATGTGAGGAAGGATTCATCCACACATATTTAGCCAAACAAAGTGATTTTGATTTTGATTGAAGGATTTACCAAAAGTCTAATATGAATGATTTTTCCCAAGGTTTCAATTTTTTTTTGTGAAATGGAATTTGATTGATGTTTTGGGATTGATGAAGTGTTTAATTTTTATCCTAAATGAACCTAAAAAGGACTTGTTTACAAGACCAAGATATTGAAGAACATTCTTTTCCCTAAGAGTATTTCAAACAAAAAGAGAAATGTTTGCATGGAAAACCATATGACCAAAAGATACCAAGCACATGTGTGGGGTTCAATAGTTCTTAACTTTGCAAACACTCTAAACCAATTTCATACATGTCTCCAATCACATGAAGATACTCATACTCAATGATGCATCCACATCACTACCAACAACTCCCACAAAACCATGATACGAGATACACATGGAATCATGAAAATCATCCTCTCCATGAAGATCAACTAGGTTTGCACACACTCAACTAGAATATTAGTAACATACAATTGAAACCAATATCTTCAAGCCAAGAAGATACATACAACCACAAAACCATCATAAACCAATCCAACACTGCTAAATCATCACTATCAAAAGCTCCCACTGAAAGTGTATAACTAATGAATGTAAAAAGCTATCATGAAATTATGATCAAACACATGCTACAAGTCCCATCACCTAACTAATCAAGTACTCTAACCATCCATCCTCTCAATCTCGAAACAACATTACGAATGCACAAATTGTTAGAGTCAAACATTCTCTAATACCATGTTAGAATTGGATATGGCTACCAAGATCTTGAGACCATATAGAAAGCACAAAAAAAATAGAATGGAATGTGACAAGAATAAACTGTATTCTATCAAGTGATTCAATGATATGATTGTGATATGATTGATTTACAAATGAGAGAAACCCCTTGGTTATATAGCCAAGGTGAGATGCAAGATGTCATAATATTATGACAAGTGTCTTAATCATATGACATGAGACAACTAATCACACTTATCTAGGTCACATGTAGTAGTTGTCAAAAGATAAGATAACAACTAATGACAACTAACACCCTCTACAAAGATTCCTTCCTAGGACCTAAGTAAACTTAACATGTGTAAATAAGTCCCTAGTAATGAATTAACTAGGTACAAGACTTTATTTACACCAACACCCCACCTTAAGTGCAACTTAGGGAGTAGCAAAATATTATGAAAATGACACAAAGATGGGTCCCAGCTACAAGGCCATGTTAGGTACCCATGTACATATGCAAATGAAATATCTCACAAATGGAGAAAAGGAGAAAACCCAATGGGACAAAACTCCTCCCCAAAAGAGAGATGAAATACAAAAAAGAAATGCTCTCAATGATGCATGAGAAGGCCAAAACCCCATGTGAGGAAAAAGACCCCCCCATAAGAGAGAAGTAGAAGAGAGACAAGGGAGCCCCCCCTCAATGTTGAGTCTCTTGCAATGATGGTAGAAGCTCGACATTGAATGTTGAAGATGATCCAATCTCGTTGAACAACGTTCCTCCCCTTAGGAAGAAACAAAACCATGGATGTATGAAGGATGCCTAGAATATGGATGGTATATGATTATGTCTCTGAAGTATGCTCAAGTATCTCCATGTCAATGTCAAAATCTGACACACTCCAGGCAGGTGTTCTAGGACACACTGCTAAAGAGGAAAATCCTAAATCTAGTAGAGAAGAATGTAGAAGATGATCTAAAGACAATGATATCCCCTTTAGAGACAAAGAAGGCTCCTCCAAATGTTTTCCAAAAGTATCCACACTCATGTCAAACTACAAAGAATGATCATGTAGAGAATGAACAAGAAGGTCAGAGTGTTCCCTCACAACAACAGAAGAAGGAGCATCTTCATCAATGAGAACATGAATGCTATCAATTATTTCTCCCAAATCTGAAAGATGAGACTCCATAAACAAGTCTGAAATACCTGTCAAGAAGCCATCCAAAGTAGCCATATCAGGAAGACAATGTATATCCTGCTGCACTGAATCACAAGGAACCAAAACTGTGGAATCAAAAGCATCATCAACTATAATGGTAGGTGGAGGATATGTGGAGGATGACTCAAGAACTAGATCTGATGTGAGAACTCCCAAGTTCAAGAAGCCAAAATTTTCCTCTGAATCATGGTTCATATGATCAATAGTTGAAGGAATAATGTCACCATCAGAAGAAAAATCTGCAAAAGTGTACAACCAAGATGAATGATCAACCACCCCAATAGAAATGATCTCTCTACTCTCCAAGTCTCGAATGATGACTGAATCGGGTGTGAACTCCACAGTTCTCCCATCTCCATCATGTGTAATCTAATATATGGAAAGAAGATTATTCGTCAAATGAGGAACACACAAGACATCCTAGAAAGTGTTGTCCCCAAAACTAATAGATCCCTTCCCAATTACACTCATGTATGTATTGTTTCCCATCAAGATAGGAGACATAGTACAAGGCTGAAAATAAGAGAATATAGACTAGGAAGATTCCATATGATGAGATGCTCCTAAATCTAGAAGCCATCTCCCTGATCCTAGACCTAAAAAAGCACAAAGAGCTTGTCCTTTATTTCTTGATGTAGATGCTTGACCTTTATCCTTTTTAGACTGTTTTGAAGAAGAAGGAGGTGATTCAGACATTCTAGAAGGAAAATGAATGTGATTCCTTTTGAGAATATTTTCCAACTCATCAATATCCTTCTTATAATAATAGTTTTCTTAATGTCCATCCTTCTTGCAATATGCACAGAAAGGCCTCTCCTTCTTAGATGATTCCTCTTAAGAAGATTCTGATTCTTTATGTGGCTTGTTCTTTTTATTCTTTTGCTTCTTATCAAGATTCCTTGATTCTTTATGTACGTGTGAATCACTAGACACCAATGCATGTGGCTTGGAAGACTTGATTAGACCCATGTTCATTAACATAGCTTCCTCTTGGATTAGGAGATTTGCAAAGTCATCAAACTCAGAATAGACATATGATGCTCCTATAGAAATTTGATGGGTATGAAATCTAGAAATAAATACTGAATACTCAGGACCAAGCTTGGATGACACATTCAGAATCAATTGTAAATCTTCTTTTTCAATTCTAAATTATTTCAATTGTGTTCTTAGTTGCTTGATTTTGGAGATGTAGTCTTGGATGTGGTCAAAACTTTTAGTATCAAGATTCATCAAATCATTATCAATTTCATATACCCTAATCTTATCTGTTTTACCATACAATTTTTCAAAATTCTCCCATGCCTCTTTATGTGTTTTACATGTTTCAATATGATAAGTAGGAGGTTTCTTCCACAGCGTGTCAAATTGTGATATTGCTATTAGGATTCAACCGTGTAGTTCTCGAGTCAAACTCATTGACCCATGATTCATGAGTAGTGGTTCACAAGAACCCATCTCTCATGATAATGAATGGTCCACTTAGCACTCATTGCATCTAGGTGATGCTCATAGAGGTGAAGCATTGGTCCGTCCCAGGAGGTCACCCATCCCAGTACTACTCCAGCTCAAGCGCACTTAACCATGAAGTTTCCCCCAAGGTTAAGCCCACTTAGCTTGCTACCCCATTTGCAAAACCTTCAGCAAGTGTTGTGCCTTATGAACTATTCATTAAAGAGCCCCTTTAGCTCATCAATTGACATGCTGTGGAAGAAACCTCCTACTTATCAATTGATGAGCTAAAGGGGCTCTTTAATGAATGGTTCATAAGGCACAATGCTTGCTGAAGTTTTTGCAAATGGGGTAGCAAGCTAAGTGGGCTTAACCTTGGGGGAAACTCCGTGGTTAAGCGCGCTTGAGCTGGAGCAGTACTGGGATGGGTGACCTCCCGGAATGGACCAATGCTTCACCTCTGTGACCATCACCTAGATGCAATGTGTGCTAAGTGGACCATTCATCATCATGAGAGATGAGTTCTTATGAACCACTACTCATGAATCATGGGTCAATGAGTTTGACTTGAGAACTACACAGTTGAATCCTGATAGCAATATCACACATGATTCAATATGAAATTGTAAATCAAATGAGACTAATGAACATATGCATCCAAGTGTTTTCTCATGATCAATCTCCCATTTTGCCAATTCTTTAGCATTAGTAGGTTGTTGAATGGTGTATTTTAGATGACCCATTAGACCTTTCATCATGAGATAGTTCCATACTGATTTTCTCGATGTAGCATAATTATGTGGAGTTAGGAGTTCAATTTGATATTTCCCCATTGCAAGAACACAAACCAAGCAAAAGAATGCAATCAGCCACTACAAGATTATCCCCCCAAATCACTCAATCATGAAACCCCCCCAAGAATTATCTGATTTGTAACTTTATATTTAGTGCATTTACAATTGACACTTGCCAAAACAATGAAGTGGACTTTTGATCTTGGTACATGCAAATGCCAAAATTGGCCACATAATCAAGTACATTTTTGGGTATAAAATGAGATCAATCTGATCATACCAATGAGAATTAAACAAAAAATTATACACTCTCAAAAAATATTGCACCCAAAATATTTATCATAGGAGTAAGATATGAGCTCTTGAATTTCCCAAAATGAGGACGAAGCATCAACACCTATGAGAATCTGAAAATTCAAGAAACACCATACAAAAAAACCAAAAAATGATTGCACCACCATGTAGAGCATGAAAAAATAGCCCAAATAAAAAAAATATTCTTGAAAAAAGGAGTTAAAATGACTGAGATATGAGCCTCCAAAGTTCGCCTTAAAAAAAAAAATGCAAATGGTGAGGGGGGCATCAAATCCAAATGAACTACTGACGTCACTGCTGAAGAAGGATAATGTCAGCATTTGACGATGTTATATTTGACGGTCTATAGGCCGTCAAAAAAGAATATTCTCCCCCTGCAGAATATTCGCTTGATGGAATATGCTTTCTACGATGGAATCTGGCTAGAATATGCTACTGCTAGTATTGTCGGGAATATTCTCATGGAATATTCCTCATGATTGATTTGACTACTGCCGATTATATTTTCAATGCTGGATTCTTTGATTTTTCGGTCATTGATTTGATGTTTTGTCGGATTTTAAAAACCCGTTGGTTGTTATAATTTTTTCGACTGGTTGTGGGGGGCTTGCAGGTGTGGCGGGGGCCACTCCTCCACATGGCGGGTGGTGGATTGGTCACCAGTACCTTCACAGGTACTGTATAGTACAAGTCTATGGACTATACTCTGGAGTCCACAAAACAATTTATTTTATTTTTAATAAAAAAAATTACAATGAAATTTAATCGGCCACCATAAAAAAAATTCAAAATATTTCAGCTAAAAATTAAATTTTTTTTTTTTTGAAAATTCCATACCATCATAATGACACAACTTGGGGGGTTGTATAGCTCCCTAGGCAAAAAATGTTTGCCTCACTGGACAACTACTCTGATTTGGATGATTTGGTAGTCGATTTTAGAGTTTTTGGCCCTTCTAGATGCGATGGCAAGGTCGGATTTGACCCAAAATGCTCCAAAAATGTAAATACCTTCTGGGTCTGGAAACCAAAATTTAGCTTCAAACCCTCGTATATTTGGCCTCATATGTTCGATTTGGATGAACAAAACAAATGGAAAAATTAACTTTCTCGAACCTTTCAGATGCAATGGTGAGCTTGCATTTGCACTAGCAAGCTCCGATTTGAACCTGCAATAAAGAGCCAAAAATGGAACCTCCCCAAATCTGGTATCTCTCCTCAAAAAAAGACTCTCCAATGGCACCCAACCTACTCTAATACCATGTTAGAATTGGCTATGGCTTCCAAGATCTTGAGACCAAATGGAAAGCACAAAAAAGAGAGTGGAATTTGACAAGAATAAACTCTATTCTTATCAATTGATTCAATGATATGATTGTGATATGATTGATTTACAAATGAGAGAGACCCCTTGGTTATATAGCCAAGGTGAGATGCAAGATGTCATAGGATTATGACAAGTGTCTTAATCATATGACATGAGACAACTAATCACACTTACCTAGGTAACATGTAGTAGTTGTCAAAAGATAAGATAATAACAAATGACAACTAACACCTTCTAGAAAGATTCCTTCCTAGGACCTAAGTAAACTTAACATGTGTAAATAAGTCCCTAGTAATGAATTAACTAGGTACAAAACTTTATTTACACCAACACAAATGACCACAAACAAGGCCAACTAATGAAATCTACAACAAAACTGAATCAAACCTGGTGGATATAGACAATCCACATTTGAGTCATCCCACTACTACCGAATGGGTGATCAATCCATACAACTGCATAACTCATAGATCCAATCAATGAAACATGAAAACTCATCATCACATTAGTAACCTGTAAATTGAGATATCAAAGAAGATAATATTGTAGACATCAAGACTCAAACACCAAATCAACCATAGATCTAATTTTCCAACCATGTCCACAAATGAGTAATCATAGTCAAGGAACCAAATAAGCATCAAGAAGATAAGAACAATCTCCTAATACCAAACAAAATCACCACCAAACAACCACATACATGATCATGTCATGCCAATGCATCTAATGTACCTGCATATCCATGACACCGTAACCATAACCATCATTGTACCTACACTCAACTATCACCCATAAAAGACTCCAAACCTCAAACCATTTCCAGCCATGTCCTCAAAATAGAAGTCAACCTATGTACCTGTAACCATCAATGTCCCAACTCTAAAAAATGCCTATAAACCTGTACCAAGAAGTACCAATCTGATAATTAGTTGTAGCGTCATAAGTAACATATAAAAACATGTACTCCATCAAGGTTTTTCCTCTTGACTCATTTGGATGCTCACACAATCACACCTCGAATCTCAGGCTCCTACAAGTGATCAAACAAGTACCAAGCTCAACCTACTCCTCAAACTGATAAATAATCTAAACCACTATGTAGTACATTGCAAATTCTCTCCAACACCTCTTCGAAATCGAAAATCCAACTTCATATGCAAAAGCTATGACCAAAATAGTGCAAATGAGAATATCTAACTTCCATCTCCATAAACATGTCAAAATGGAAAAATCAGGGAACCAAACCAACTCCATGGCATAGAGCATGGAACTAGCCTTCCAACGACTACAAGAAGTCAAAAAATATATCATGGGTGAAAGTTACATGCATTTGAAAAAAACTACCAGAAAATGTCCAATTTTCCCTCCTGGTGGCTCACTGGTGGTCCTAGGGTGGCCCGTCGGTGGTTGGCTGGCGGTGCCACCACCTAGGTGGTGGATTTCAAATCAGGTTTTAAAATAGTTTAATTTTTCATTTAAAATATTTTACCATCCCCCCTTATGACAAACCCGACGCCAAAATTAAATGGAGCTTATAAAGTTTTGAGGTCTGGCTCCTTTCATATTTTTTGTGGTAGATTTGAAACTATTTTTAAAAAATTAATAAAAAAAATTGTTACTCTCTAGTTTAGAGATCCTGGCAGCTAGCAAGACGTACCAGTCGAAGTTGGTAGCCCCACCAATGCCATTGTTGGCAAGGTATGCCCTAACAGTTTGTGGACTAGTAGGTCATAACCTGCCAACTATGGTAGGCTCCACAGTGGGATATGGGGGTGGCCCATCGCCCCCCCCCCCCCCCATTTCTAACCCTTTTTCATTTTTGATTTTGTAGGATTTTTAATAATATTTTTCAAAAGTCTGACGACATTATTTTTCCGTGGATTTTTTCAAAGCTTGGGATTTTTTATTTTTTTAATAATTTTTACACATGGCGAAATTGGGCTATAACTATTTTTTTTTCCTTTTTTTCAACTTTTCCAAAATAGGTCAAATTTTATATCAATTTTCATCTCTTGGCCAACTTGAATCCAACCATGAGGTCCATTTTATCGCAAGAGGTCATCTATTCAATTTCCCCTACAAAACCCTCAAATAAGAACTCAAACCAAGAAACCCTTTTTCACCCAAATTTGGAAAACTTCATATCTGCAATAAACCCAACAAATTTTGATAACCCAAAAGCCCAAATCTGCATACAAACACCTACAACATGTGTTCCATGTATTTTAATACCTCAAACCCTACATGCATGTTCATGGCTTCAACTTTGAAAAAACTCTCAAACTAGGGTTATAACAAAAATTCTTCAACCATGAAATCTTTGATACCACTTGTTAGGAAATACTACATTCAACCCACAATATTAATCCATTTCCTACATAGCCCATGAGAGATAAACATACTTACAAGTTGCCAAAATGCATAGGTCAAATAGAGAAGCCACAAGATTACACAAGATATACCTTGGAAAAATCCTCAAGAGGGAAAAACCTAGCCTTCAAAAGCATCCATACTCCATCATATTATTTAGCGATAAACCAATACAAGAGTTATAATGAACACCTCTGAAGTATCAAGCCCTCTAATGCATTCCCATGTGTTTGAGCATGAATCCACACATCACATGTCATGCTTCACAAATGCACTCCTCGAGAAGACTCAACAATGATAGCGAACCCACTCAACCAACCTAAACCACTACACATGTGTTTGTTTTAGACACAAGATCACACATAATACAACTAGTGGTAGGGTAAAACCATGTGAATACAAAACTGCTAACCCTTTATTTAATATTGGGTACTAAGACATGACTTTATTCAATATTTCCCCAATATTAAATTATCATTGTATACACCTAAAATTGGTCTGGAGAATCTAATTAATTAAATACGACTTATTTGATTAATTACCCTAAATTCTTCTACTATTAAATAAATAGAAATATTTATTTATATAGTTCACCTTTTATTTCTTCTATCTTTATTACATTATTTCTTCTTAATTAAATAAACAAATTTATTTAATTATCATTAATAAATTCTTCTATTATCTTAATCACATCATCATCTAAATTAAATAAATAAGTTTCCGACTTTGTTTTATTTAATTATCACACTTCTTCCATATTTATTTAATTAATAAATAGACTTTTATAGTTTGTTTTATTAAATTAAATATCTTCTTGCCTAAATTGAATAAATCCAAATATTCAATGAAAATGCATTCTACAACTATTTCCTATTTTCACTCAAAAGTTGCACAAATCAAATTATATATTATATGTCTAATTTATGTCTAAATTAATTGACTCAATCTTCACGGGCAAATTTGGAGACAAATTGAAGATAAATTTGTAGGAAACTCCTTCATCCTCTTCCATCAATTCTTCCTATCCTCTTGCCTGGTATTTTTGTGGGAAGGAACAATTCCCAAAATCTTCTCAATCTCTCACCATTCAATCCTCTAGATTGAATCCAAGCCTCTACTTTGCTACCCCTATACAAATGTGTTGTCGAGAAATCTATAAATACAGCCTCATTCATTAGGAAATAAAACCCAACTTTTTGTAATCTTACTCTGTAGGAAATAGAGCAATCAAGCAATCAAGCATCTTAGTATCATAGCAATCATAGCAATTTAGAATCATAATCATGGCTACATAGTAGTTTTACTGTAGCTTTCATTTATCATTTTTCATGATAGAATAGATTACATTAGCTTTTTTTATCAATTAGATATCATCAATCACCACATCATTACATTTAGCATCATTCCATTCTCTAGATTGGCATTTCAACAGTCATAGGTGCTTATCAAATCTGAGAGCCATTTGTGATTTAATAAATATTTGGAGATAGGAAACAATGAGATGCTTTCAATAGATTCTTTCTTTAGCATAATTTATTTGTTGAATCTTTGATATAATGTTTCATTAAGAAGTGGAAATGCCTAAAGCCAAGGATTCCAACCCACTCTAAAAAAATGCGAGTTGTTGATGAAAGTCCAACTCGACGGTAGTGTGCAAGATAACCATCCCTAAATATTTGTTCTAAAGATTGGGAAGTCTCCTAAGGGAGTTTATCGTTTTCCGCACTACACAAAAACCCTATCTAAGAACCATAGTGTAGTATCCAGCTGAGTCAGTAACCAAACATTGTAATACTCATAGTGCAAGGGGAGGGAAGAATCTACCCCCAAGACACTCACCATATAATTGCTAAGGACCATTTTCTCAAGGGACAAGAAATCCAACTTTGAGTAATCACCTAGAAAAGACAAAAACATGAGTGCCCTCTAGGGGGTGACACAACTATGTGAGTCAATGCAATTTTAAGATGCGGGTTGTTGAGTATAATGATGACCCTTTTTACTTTAAGAGTGATTCTGTCTAAATTCTATCTTTGTTAAATCAAACCAGTGGAAATCAATAAGGACCATTCATGGTTCTTGAACATCCTCTATCTGTTTAGATTCTAGTTTTTAAAGAAAAACAATTGTTCTACATATTTGCTTTCTATGTTCTCAAATCGTTGTAACTCAGATAAAAGATCATCCTAAAACCCACAAAACAAATCAAACTAGGAAATTTATGAATAGAAATTGGAAATCCAAAATTTTTGTCAAGAAATCCCTCAAAACAAGAGTCAAGAAACTGAAGAAATCACTCAGTTACAAAAAACTTTTAAAAAGAAGACGTTTCTTGTATCATAGTAGAAAAATATTGCTTCATCATAGAACTTTCCTACATAGATATCATGATTTTTCTAGGGGTTATATTGGTGATTACACCTTAGAGCCTCTTTATTCACAAGCCTATTTCCAAAGAAGAGCTCTTACACAATATCATAATCATAGTCAACCCATATGTTAGTCCTCCTTCCCGCAACCAATGATAGAATACTCTACCAAGCCAGATCATTTTTTGCAATAAAGAAACTCAGAATCTTTAGGCTTATCATCCAACATCAAAAAATTACTAGTGGAGATATCTTGTCAAGATCAAAAATCTCGAAAAAAAATCTCTTCATGAGTAGAAAAATCAGACAAAATCTTTGAAACCCAAAGTAGCACTTCCATATTATGTCTTAGCGCTTTTGAGGTTTGTTTTAGTGCTTCTAAGGTTTGTTTTAGCACTTCTAAATCCAAAGTAGCAATTACACCCTCTGTTTGAGCACTTCTGAACTCTATTTTAGTGCTTCCACAAAATAGAGATTTGAAAATCTGTCACAGTGCTTCCACACTTTGTTTTAGCGCTTCCGCAAAATAGCGCTTTTGCGCTTTGTTTTAGTACTTCTGCAAAATAGCGCTTCTGCACTTTGTTTTAGCACTTCTAAACTCTATTTTAGCACTTCCAAACACAAAGAGCTTCCAAACATATCAGCCAGATTGGTTAACATCTAAAACACGTATTTTTATCAACCAAAAGTATCTTTTCAACATGGGCACTGTCTAGAAACTAGAAACATATAGGTTCCTACAAGATAACATTCTTTTTCAACTAAAACCCAGATCTTGCAAACTATAAAGTGTCAAGCAAATCAAACCAAAATCTTGGTTATTTAGCTAAGTTTCTTTATCAGGATATTATCATCCTACTATCACAAAACAAGGCATAGTAATCAGATTTTAACCTAGTCTCATCAATAGGATATATCATCCTATTTGACTTTGTTAAAATTCATTTGACATTTATCAAACATAGAAGATCAAATTTTGGTAGGAAAAATCAAACACTTGTATGCCAATCTTCACCAGGTTACAAAAACAGAGACTCTTAGAAGAAGAACTTGAAACATCAAATATTACCATGGCAGAATAAAATCCTTGGAATAGCTTACATCAAAGTGACAAGAATGAAATAATGACAGAAGACATAGAAAAAGCGCAATAGGACCCAAAATTCCATAAATTTATGGAAAAGATCTTAGAGAAAGACATGGAAAAATATCTCCTAATGCTAGCTAAATCAGGTGCCAAACTTCCCAAATTTTTTGATGTTGATCACTTTAAAGAAGCACCTAGAACGAATGAAACCGAAATACCACAAAACACACAAAATGTAGATCCAGTTGTTTCCCTAACAAGTTAAATGCAAAACTTAGAAAAAAAATTATAGGACATGACAAAGGGAAACATGAAAAGGTATGCATTATAGGACATTTATCCTTATCCTTTTGACCCAATAGTAGACATGATACCTTTCCCTAGGCACTGTGAATTCCCAAAATATGACAAATATAATGGTAAGATAGATCTGATCGACCATATAAGGGAATTCAAGACCATGAGCTTAGAATTTGCATAAGAAGAAACTTACCTAATGAGGCTATTCCCAAGAAGCTTAGGAGGTCAATTTATGGAATGGTTTTCCAAACTACAACCAGGAATACAAACTTTTGAAGAGCTCCTCAATAGGTTCATATCACAATATTATTTTAACATCCAACATGACGTCACAATAAAGGACCTCTATAACATGAAGCAAAAAAAAGTTGATACATTCCTATCCTTTTTACAATGATGGTGAAGACTATTTTCTATGTATCCTCACTCCATACCCGAGGAAGAAAAAATGGAGTTATTAATAGAAAATTTGACGGGTGAGATGAGCTATAGGCTCGAATTACAATTTCCTCCAACATTTGAAAAGGTGATTGAAAATGGCTTTAAAATTGAAGAAGCTTTGGTCAAACGAGGGGTGATCAAACACTACAATGAAAAATCAAACAACAACAACTCCTCAAATCAATATACCAACAATGACAAACCTAAATTCTGGAAAAAGAATAGAAATACTGGGATCAACAAAATTGTAAATGATTTACAAAATGCAAAGCTGGTTTTTTACTTGACAACCTCTACTACACAAACAAATCAAAAAATTGACCAAAACATCAAGTCAAATATCAATCAAAACAATGGAGACTCAAAACCACAAACATATCAAAAATCATCAAACCGGCATAGATTCACACCATTAGGCCAAACACTAGAATCAACAATGAGGGAACTTGTTACAAGTGGTCTTATCACTACATGAGAAGCATGATTTTGGGATCCAAAAGTCAAAACACCATGGTGGAATGACGTAGATTATTGTAATTTCCACAACAATAAGGGACACAAGGCAAATGGTTGCATGGAATTAAAACATATAGTTCAAGATCTGATTGACAACAACAAGGTAAATGTAGAGGGACATCAAAACAACAATGATCATATAGCCTTTAAAGATCCTTTACCAACTTATGACAAGGGAGCATCATCTTCTCCAAATAGTAAAGGTAAAAATGTCAATCACATTTACAATAGCATGATCTTTTGTTTTTCCGAAGTAGAAAGTGATACTATCACTAGTAATCACATGGATAACAACAAAAACAATGACATTATACCACCTAATTTAATCCCAAACATACAAATATCTGACAATCAGATAATTTTTTTAAAAATAAGAAAAAGACAAGACTAGCAACCGGTTAATGTAATAACAAGAAAGCAATCCAAGGTAATTTTAAAGGGAGTTGCACCTAAGAACACAACTCCACCTCCAATTCAATACAACATTGTCGACCAACTTAAGAAAATACCAATGCAAATATCAATACTTGAACTCCTTAAACTATCACCATCACATAAGGAATTTTTAGAACAAGCACTTGTTACCACCATGGTACCCAACAACCTAGATGTTTGTCAATTCCAGGCTATGGTGGGACATTTGGCCTTGTCACACTATCTATCATTCTCTAAACAAGATGATGTGTCACTTAATCATCCACATAACACCACCCTCCATATTGAAGTTTTGATCCACAAGCATCATGTTAAAAGAGTCCTAATAGATAGGGGAGATAGTTTGAACATTTGTACTTTAAAGTTAATTCATGCACTAGGGTATTCAGATAATGATATTGATGCCAGAAGAAAAATGACAATAAAGGCTTATGATGAGGAAGAGAGATCTTCTAAAGGATTGATTGTGTCGCCCATTCAAATGGGACCAATTATGAAAAATATAGCATGCCAAGTACTAGAAAAAGAGTTAACCTACAATATACTCTTAAGACATTCGTGGATTCATGAAATGCAGGCAGTACCTTCGACCTATCACCAATGTTTGAAATTTCTAGTTAATGGACAAGAGGTGACTATATCAATAGATTATAACAATCCTCAACATTGTGACACACTCGGAATTTCTCAAGACACCTTTGTGCCTCACAATAGGGAAGCATGCATTTCAAATTCATAAAATGAAGAAAAACATCCAAATATTACATCCAAGTGGGTTGAGAAAAAGGATAAATCAAAAGGTACAAGTGTTGTTGAAACTACATTAACAGACAATAAGGATCCCCTAAATTCTCTATCACATAAATTCCAAGAAAAGGTCTAGCTAATGGACAAGGACATGGGACAATATTCTATTGAGCGGGATCTTAATATTTCACAATTGATGCCATATCCAAAGTCATATGGACAACCATCAATGATTAAACAACAACCATCAATTATTGTATACACCTAGAATTGGTCTGGAGAATCTAATTAATTAAATACGACTTATTTGATTAATTACTGTAGATTCTTCTACTATTAAATAAATAAAAATATTTATTTATATAGTTCACCTTTTATTTCTTTTATCTTTATTACATTATTTATTCTTAATTAAATAAACAAATTTATTTAATTATCATTATTAAATTCTTCTATTATCTTAATCACATCATCATCTAAATTAAATAAATAAGTTTCTGACTTTGTTTTATTTAATTATCACACTTCCTCCATATTTATTTAATTAATAAATAGACTTCTATAGTTTGTTTTATTAAATTAAATATTTTCTTGCCTAAATTGAATAAATCCAAATATTCAATGAAAATGCATTCTACAGCTATTTCCTATTTTCACTCAAAAGTTGCACAAATCAAATTAGATATTATATGTCTAATTTATGTCTAAATTAATTGACTCAATCTTCACGGGAAAATTTGGAGACAAATTGAAGATAAATTTGCAGCCAACTTCTTCATCCTCTTCCATCAATTCTTCCTATCCTCTTGCCTGGTATTTTTGTGGGGAGGAACAATTCCCAAAATCTTCTCAATATTCTCAATCTCTCACCATTCAATCCTCTAGATTGAATCCAAGCCTCTACTTTGCTACCCCTGTACAAATGTGCTTCCAAGATATCTATAAATACAACCTCATTCATCAGGAAATAGAGCCCAACTTTGTGTAATCTTACTTTGTAGGAAATAGAGCAATCAAGAAATCAAGCATCTTAGTATCATAGAAATCGTAGCAATTTAGAATCATAATCATGGTTGCATAGTAGTTTTACTGTAGCTTTCATTTATCAGTTTTCATGACAAAATAGATTATAGTAGCTTCTTTTAGTCAATTAGATATCATCAATCATCACATCATTGCATTTAGCATCATTCCATTCTCTAGATTGGAATTTTAACAGTCACAAGTGCTTATCAAATCTGAGATCTCTTTGTGATTTAATAAATATTTGGAGATAGGAAACAATGAGACTCTTTCAATATATTCTTGCTTTAGCATAGTTTATTTGTTGAATATTTGATATAATGTTTCATTAAGAATTGTTATTTTACTCTTACTTATTCACACTTACAATTATCACATGTCTCCCACACATTCAATAATAATACAATATTACAATAAAACATCAAGTGGTCCCCAAATAATTACCTAGTGTTATTATCCACACCATCAAGGTGCATCACAACTAAATAATTATTTAATTACAGCATTATAATAAATCATTTTATGCAATGGTGTACAACACCATATCTCAACATGCATGTGGTTGTGGCCACTACGATTGTTGCACTTGTAGTGTTTGGGGCACATACTCCCTGATAAGTCTTCATTTTGATCAAGTATTGTAATCCAACTACACTTGTGGTGCACCTATTAAAAGTATAAAGAGTTTTCATTGATGTCAAGTATGTGCAGAGGAAGTTGGTTATTGACTGTATATGTCGGGGATATTGAGAAAATTATAATAAAGAAGGTTCTTTTGCTTATGAATGTATAGTTTCAAGATGTTGAAGAAGTCCCATGAGTACATGGAGTTATGCTTATGTTTCTATGATTGGAAGTGTGTTAGAGTGAAGTAATGTGTTAGAATAATGTCTTTGGTACTTGGTCTCCAAGTGCTTTTGAGAAAATTTGATAAATAGATAAAATAGTGTCTTGTAGGTATTTAGTGTATGCTCTGGGTTATCCTTCGCGTTTCTTCTATGTTGATTCTATGATTGTGCAAATATTAGGTATTGTTCATGGTTGTTGGTAGTTGCTATATCTAGAATTTTGGATTCTAGATCATTATTTAGTGTGAGATATTTTAACTAGTATGTGAACCAGTTGTTCAATAAATTTTCTTGGTTCTCTGGGAGAAATGTATTTGCTTCACGTTTCTCTGCTATTTGGATTCAGGTTGAGCAGATTTGGGAAGTTTTTATAATGCTTTTATCTTTCTATATTCAAAGTTTTTACTTGATTTGGTGTAGAATAGTGTAAGTTTCATTTATCATTATGTAAACAAGGGTTATTAGTTGTCCTAAGTTAAAGTAGTTTTTGATGTGAAGCTTGGTTGAAATGGTTGATGAATATAAAGTAATTCATGGATTGTTCTGCATTTATTTCAAGTGAATTATGTTGTCTATAACTTTCAGCTTGATCTAAGGAAGCATGCACTTAATGTCTATGGTGTTTTGCATGGGTGTTGGCCGACCATGTGTTTAACACTACATGTGAAGCTTGTAGAAGCATGTTGAAGGGTGTTGGGATCTATTTGGATCCTAATTAAGGAATTATGTAGGTAAACTTTCATTCCTATCCACCATGGGAATGTTTGGGTGTCGACCTATTTCGAATTTAAATGTATAATGGCTAATTTTTTACTTTCTCCAATGGCTTTCAAAGTTTTGAAGAAGAGGTCAATATAAATATGTATGGTGTTGATGCAAGACTGTGGACAAAGAGTAAGAAGCAATATTGATGTGAGATTATTGTGAGTGAAGTGTTGTGAGATGCAAAGTTGAGTAGAGTAGTGTGAATCTCATGTTAGGGTTCCAAAGACAGTGAGTTGAAGGCATCTGATATCTTTCATGTGAGACTGCTAAAGTTTGTGAGAAATTGTGGTGGAATCCTTGTTGCATTGATAAGTTTTTCTTTGTGTAACATTCTTATTTTATCTTCTTGTATTCTTTCTATGGTAGTGAGACATGGTTTGAGCCTTTTTGGATAGTGTGTCCTATTTTGGCATTGAGCCTTTGTATTTGGTTTTGGAATTCTTTATATTGTGAGATAATCCTCACCATAGTTTTTCCCTCATTGGGTTTTCCATGTAAATCCGGTGTTCATATGTGCATGGTTTTACCAATTCTATTTTTTTTCTACATTTAATAATTAAATACATTAGCAAAGTAAAACTTGTATGAATTCTTGTAGATCTAACTCCTGTTGAGGGTTTTAAAGGCTAAAATTGCTACAACTAATTCACCCCCCTCTTAGTTTTCTTGTTCGACAATACCCACTATTGGAACTTCAATGGTTTTAATATTGAGTCTTCTCCCTCCATCCAAGAAAAAAGTGTTTGGTTAGGGGAGATGTCTATCTCTTATTCTAGAGACATACCTTGCATTTGAGCACTGAGTCTAGCACTCTCTACCTTAAGAAACTGATAACCTCCAGTTTTAGAAGGAATGCCTTGGCTCCTTGGCTCCACCACCTTCTCCTTTTGGACAATTTAGAGGCATATGGACATCATTACATGGGAATCACTAGGTGTTTATGTCTTCCACAAGATTGTTCTACCTTTGGACTAAGTCCTTGCTTATGCTAGGCTTAATAGTATGGAGCAGAGTGGTTACTAGGACTATCTAGCTAGACAACTATGGCTGGTTGTTTCCTCTTGGAGCTCCCTGGTATGAATATTTTTGGAAGGGTGGCCTTCCGCCTTGGTAATTTTGAGGGGAAGGCTTCAAAGGTGTTGCTTACTAGAACTTTATGATGACGAGCTCATTCAAAATAGTCCTTAATATATTTTTGATATCATTCATCTTCATGGATAGTGAAGAACCTAATGTGCTTTCTCATGTGCTAGGATACACATACATTGATGGTAGAGGTGTGGAAGATGTACTAGGGGTGTCTTCCTCTTGTGTCCTTTTAGATATTTTGACAAACATTGGAATTGGTAGTCATGGTGAGAGCTTCCCAACGTTGGTCAGACTATTCTCTTCTCTCACAAAAAGATCATATGCATTAGGTAGATTGTTTCCTCCAAGCGATTGTACCATAACCGTAATATCCAAGTTAAAGGATTTTAAGTAGAACATGAACACTGTAGCTGGTGGGGGTCTGGATGATGTGGGAATCCTTTGCCAAGTTTTGTGAAACCTAGTATTGAAATCCGTTATGACCTCCTGAGGCACTCTTTTGATTATTATTAACTATTGTAATAAAGATGAGTGATCTCCTTTTTATGAAAAACACTCAAAGTTTATTTATGAGTTCATCCTAAGAGTGGATGGATCTAGAAATTAGAGACTTGTACCTATCCAGAGCTTTCCATTTAAAGGATGCAGACAAAAATCTAAGGGATGCATTCTGATATGTGATGTTATGGATTGTGTAAACATCTACCACATCTTGGGGATATTCTGATGGCATTTTGAAATCTTTGTCAATAAACTTTGGAACCTCTTTCAGAGCATTAGCATGGATATAAAACCACACATTTGGGGGGTAGGAGGAAGTAGTGGGCTACCACTATCCTAGGTTACAAAATTTCTTAGGGGGGTTGGAGAGCCATGGAGAATATACCTCTATGAACATGAAAAATAGGTATTCTAATTTGAAAGGATCTATCAACTAGTGGAGTAGATAGAGTCCTAAAGTCAAGGCTATTATTTCTAGCTCTATTCCTTCTAATAGGTGATACAAAATTTGTAATGTGTCTCCTCTAAGGAGAAAAGGACAGTAATTGGGAGTACTAAATATTAGCTCTAGAAGATGCCCTTGTTTGAATCCTAGGAATGAGTTAGTTGACTCTAGTTGTAACCTCCTCTATAAATCTGATTTTGATGCCTCTTCAAAGTTGGATATTAGATGTTGTGAAAGATCTTTGGGTCCCACTAGGCATGCCAAGAAAAGGATTGTTGATCATAAAATCTTGTGCCTCTTCGAACAACCTTATGGTAAATTTAGTGAATGGGGGACCTTCTTGCGCTTCACTGAATGAACTTTGATATTTTTAAAGAAGCTAACTCTTCCTTTCTATTTTAGAAAAGGGAGAAGGAAATGCATAAATAAAACTTTAACTAAGTAAATGTGCCAAAAGGTTTTACAACATTTCAAAACCCTAACAAGTTTTCAATTCTAATAAAATGAACAAATAATGCCACAAACCCTTCATTGTTGAAAGGAGAATGAACAACTAAGGCCTATATAAGCACAAGGAAGTCATTCAAATCTTTTGTGCGAAGCACACATTAAGGTTTGACAAAATATGATGAATTTGAGATTGAATGTGATGCTTCAAACCCTTACAAAACAATTTTTCCACAACAACATAGTATTAGATCCAACATATCTTTAACAAGAAATTAAAGAGTTTCAAACATGATCCAATTCACTGTAGATCTAAGTTAGATAAACATAAAAGCTATATCTAAGAACCAATTATCAAGACTATATCCAAAAGTTAAAAATGACACAAACCATTAATATTTATGAATAGAAAATAAAATGTAAGATAAAGGCCATATAGGCATAGTCTAATACATAATTTTCCTTCTATTACTTGATATGGAAAATAATACAAAAGATGCTAAGGTTGGATAACTGGTCTAGATCGTTATCTTGAAAATTGGTTACAAAATTGAATTAGGGCATTAAAAAATATTGTAAGGAATCTTACCTCCTATCTTTTATCTCCTAATAGAATTCAAACTAGTTAGAGAGGCTTGGAAATTCTTGTTATGCCTTGCATAACCACCCCATTTTTTTTTTGGTCAAAATGGGTCCCCCTTGCATTTTTTCGTCCTTGGTGTTCTTGTTTGGGTCTTAGGAGTGTTTATGTTTCCTCCTAATCCTTTGTTTCTTTTGTTTTTGCAAGTTCGGAATGTAAGCCAAAATTGGAATTAGAACTTTGACAAAGTTGCTAGTACAATTTTTGTTCCAGTTCCAGCTTCATTTCTTTCCTTACTCGTTTCTTTCTTTATTTTGTTTGTCTTGGGCTCTTGGGTTTTTTCCTCCCTTGGGTTTTCTTTTTTATTATTCATGTTTTTGTTTCTTGTCATTTTGTCAGAAGTGGAACCGTAACAAAAAATGAACCTGAAACTTTGCAAAAGTTCCAAGTTTGGGCTTCATTTCGATCCTGCTCCCACTTGTTCTTCCTTATTTTTTTGTTTTTCCTGTTGTGTCCTATTTTGGGACAGGCTTTGCCCCGGTCCCACTTTCCTTTGTTCTTTCATTTTCCTTTGTTTTTCTTTCTCTTTTTTGGGATCGAACCAAAGTCAGATCTGAACCTAGAACTTTGCAAAGCTCCAGATTCAGATTTGGTCTCGATCCTGCCCCCATTCTTTGTTGTCCTTTCCCTGTCGTGGGATCAAAGACAGAACCAGAATGAAATCTAGAACTTTGACAAAGTTCCTGGTTCCATCCTGACTCTGCTCCCACTCTCGTTTTACCTTTGATGTACATTAATGTGTACTCACCTTCACTCTGATTCTACCCTCAACCAACTACATTAATTGTAGCCTCCTCACATGCATGAAATATTTTTTAAAACCTTAATCAAGGTTATTTGGCTCGTTGCAATTATCCAAAGTGTTTTAACGAGATAGAGATGAAATAACTTGAAGAGGAGCATGATTTGGTTATTTATGAGTGTTCATGAGTGGATTCCAAACAATTTTCAACCCTTTCTAGTTGCATTTCGATGAAGGTGGGTTTCTTATGTTCTCTCTTTAAATTTTCCAATTTTCTTGCTCCATTTGTTCTTCGGACATTCATAGGACTTTTCAGGTGGATTTTTTCTTGTGTGTGTTTTCTTTCCTCTGTTTGTTTTGTTTTTTCTGTGTTTGTCTTTCATTTTCTATTTGCTTTTTCTTTCTTCTGTTCATTTTTTTTTGTCTACTATCATTTTCTCCATTCTTGGTGGCATTTCCATTCCACTATGCCCTAGTTTCGATTAGGGCTTTGTATTGAAGGGTTCTGGTGTTTTAAATGTTTTAAATATTTTTATCAACCCTTTTCGATATTATGCCTATCTCGGTCATACTGATTTAATTATGGGTTTTGATTCCCTATTTTAAATTTAAATCGACGGGTTGTATGAGTTAGCGTTTTGTGTGTCACAACCTTTTTGCATAAACGACCTTGCCTGCTCGATCCTGACCCCATTTGTCCAAGCAGAATCGAGCTTAAATCCTACCTCCCTGTGCCTTCTTTCTAACCTAAGTCACAAATGATGTAGGCATGTAGGGAGAATCTACTTTGCCATGGTAATCCATAGTGGAACGAAAGCTAGAAACGAACCAGTCTAGTGAAATTTCACCTAAGAGTTTTGTTCTAGAAATGGTTATGATCCCGCCAGGTTTTTCAGGACCAGATTACCAAATGAAACAAAATATTGGAACTGTCAAAAGTTCCAATTTTTTATCTGCTCTCGATTTTGGTATCTATTTTAGCTCTCTAGTTCCTGATCTTCTCCTAGTTCCACTCCCGCTAGGTTTAAAATTTCACTAAGTATGGAGGGTCACCAAGGGAAAAATAGAGAGGTATGAAAGGTGACAAGATTATTTGGGCTCCCTCAAAATCTGACCATTACACAGTAAGATTGCGTTATAAAGCTCTAGTGAATAGAGATATTCAATCAAGTCCAAAAATAGCTCTAAATTTCTGTTTGAATTCTACAGTATTGCGAAAAGTAGTTTGTTTTACTTGGTTGGCCTTAACAAACAAGATCTTAACAAGTGCTAGATTGCATTCTCTAGGTATTGTTGATCCTTTTAATTTTGTTTTTTGTCGAACATCTTTAGAGGATGTAAACCATCTTTTTCTCCATTGCACATTTGCAAATGCTTGTTGGAAATTCATCCAAGCAAAGCTTAGTGGGTATGCCCCTCTCCCAAATACACTTTGGGAGCTTATGTCTCATTGGATCCTTTTGTTTCAGTCATATTTGTTTGTAAGTATTTGTAAAATCATTTTGTCTGTTATCTTATGGTGCATTTGGTGGGAGAAAAATAAAAGGATATTTCGTAAGTAAGTTTCAAATGTTGATCAAGTACTACTCAAATTGGAATCCTCAATATGTGAAATTACAAATTCTTTTGTGCTTTCAAATAAAAATGTTTTTTCAACCTTCATAGATTGGGATTCAAGGTAGCTAAAAATTTGGCAAAGTATGGTTATTCCTTTTAGAGGAAACTTTCAAGCTTCTATCATCAACAAAGTGGATAGAAAAAAGGTAATGTGGAAGCCACCTTCAATAGGGTTTATTAGGTTGAATTTTGATGGGGCCTCCAAAGCTAGCCCTAGGAAGTCAGGTACTGGTATTGTGTTGAGAAATTTTGAAGGAATTTTGATAAGTACAAAATCAACAAAGTTGGCTTCAAGAACAAATAATATTGTAGAAGTGCAAGGTCTTTTGTTAGGGTTACAAATGGCAGTAAATCGAAAGTGCTTAAAGTTGCACATAGAAGGTGATTGACAAATAATTATTAATGCTTGTAGAGATAGAAAGCAATGTAGTTGGAGAATTACATACTTTCTTGTCCAGGTTTGGAGATTATTAGATGTATTGGAAAGTTATTAGATCACACATACATACAAATAAGGTAACCGATTAGCAGATCATCTTGAAAATTTGGGTTGCGAGCAAATTCAAGAGGAAATAGCACATGAAGAGGGTTGAAATAACATTTCACAAGATTTGAAAATATTATAGATGGATGTAAGGTTGCAATGTCATCACAAGGCAGATATTATAGTGACTAACATTGGAAATTACAAGTTGTTCTCTTATGAGATTGATCAACTTCAGTCTCTCTATCCAACTTGGTTGTAATCAACGGGTCTTGGAAATTTAAAAAAGTTAAATTTTAAAAGTCTAATGATTTTTGTGTGTGTAGGGTTTTTGGGTATATTGGTGTTACTCTAACATTATTCCATATGATATTTTGTGTTTAGTTTGAGCACACATAAGGATTTGATGTGATATGCCACTTGAGGCAATAACAAGTTGGTAGATACATTATTAATGAAGGATATTTCACATTTTTGTCATCAAATCTTTTGATTATCATGTCATTGTATAAATCTTGCATCACTTGTAAGGTTTATTAGTACATGTCATAAAACCTTACTTGACTCATCAACAAGATTTTTCTGCCACAAGCGTGACACAACGGGACAATTGGATAGAAATTTACCAACACCTTTGGTTGAAGAGATTCAACAGAGTAAACATGTACTAAAGCTGCAACAAAAGGAATAAAAAATGAAGACATGAGCTCCTCGGTGTTCTTTATAATACAAGCATTAATTCTCACATATGTGAAGTCTTTTCAAACTATCAAGGCGGGTGGTTTATGTGCAATTGGTGGAAAAACTAATTAGATTACAACAGGTGGCATAAATTTTAATTTCCACTAATTACAACTACTACATGTGATGTATGTGATGATTTAGGAGTATTCTACAATATTTTCCTATAATAATTGCCTTCATTCTTCAAGATCGTGTTTTCGAAATGGCTTGTGTGAATTAATGGTTTATATGTTGGGGAAAATTAAGACTTTTCAATCAATGTTAGTTTCATGATGACTATCATCTACCATCATACAAACTCTTCCTTTTATAAGGAGCCATTAATTTCTTTCTAGATTATAATTTGCAATAGTTTCTTGGGTCTCCTTCATCTATGGCCAGTATGGAAGTGGCGATGTAAGGTTCTATTGTTT
The DNA here is from genome assembly GCA_007115665.2 of Sequoiadendron giganteum. Taxonomy (NCBI): domain Eukaryota; kingdom Viridiplantae; phylum Streptophyta; class Pinopsida; order Cupressales; family Cupressaceae; genus Sequoiadendron; species Sequoiadendron giganteum. The sequence continues at coordinate 126,744,195 of CM021107.1, read as the reverse complement.
GTTGAGCTCAAGATCAAGGGTAATGTTCAATTTCTCTGTGCTCTTTGTGAATGTTATATGTGTCTTTGGTTTGTTTGGGTTGTGGTTAAAACTTGCTTGCAAAGCCGAAACTTTGAAGGTGTCTTATTTTGTCAAGTTAGGGTTAGCGGCTTTCATTGGGTAATTGAAACTTGGTCTCTTTTTACTTTGGGATTTGTTGGGGTAAATTGCATAAATATTGAGTGTTTGTTGTATGCAATGGAGTATTTGCATTTGAATTTCAGAATAGAACTATAAATTAGGGAAGGTGAGCTCTCATTCTCTGAAGAAGCAACGAAATTCCAACTTTCAAAATTTTCCAAAGTGTCATGTTCAAGTCTATTGGATAGCATTAAAACTATTATAGGCAATGAAATTCTATATCCAAATTCCCCCAAGTTGTTGTTTCGACTCAAATGCTTTCCATTTTCCTCTCTAATGCAATGGACCTATTGCAGTATTTTTATTTGATGTCTTTAGTGGTAAAAGAAGCAAAAGTTCTAAATTACATGGATGTGGATGAACTTCTTCAAGCTACTCAAGCATATAAACTAATGAAAGGAAAGGCTTATATTGGTGGCCTCTTTCCAAAAAATTTTGTAAGGAAAAAAGTATCTTTCAGATATGTTTACATAGTCATTAAAAAGGGCCTCCATAATGATGACCCTTGGACTTTGAATAGGGTTTTCAACACCCATGCTCAAACACTTGGTCCATTAATGGTGGAAAAATGCAAAGAAACATAATTTGTAGTTTTTTCATTCTATCTCACCATATTCTCCATGGGCCAAAAGCAATTGCAATAACCAACGACATTGAAGGATCGCCTAAAAATGAAGATGTGGAAGAAGAACAAGTAAATGTTGCACCAGGTTACACTGACTGTAGGGTTACAATTGTTCCCAACATTGGTGCATTGGAGATTGTTGATAATCACAGGGACAAAGATTTCAATGGTTCTGCTATACTGGGCGTAGAAGTTGATCAATGGAATAGTGGACTCATTCCATGCAATGGTGGGTTGAACATTTCTAATGTGGTTGGTTTGATGGAAGAATAAAATATGGATACTTCTACTACTGTTGGTTTATAATCGAATATGTGTTTTTTTTATATAAGTTTAATGTTCTATAGTTATGCATTATGTTTTATGGGATAAACACTGGTTTTTTTTATATATTATCAAAAAATGAATATTAGCCAGTACTATAATTTTGGATTTTGTAATCTTCTATTTTCAAGTAATATAATATATTATAGGCACTAGCCTTTTGTTGAGAAAAAAAACATTTACAATGCTGATTTAGTTTCCTTTTATTGATCTAATCTAGGGTTGTCTTGTAGGAGTAAACAATGTTAGGATCATCTGAAGACATTTCACAAAAGGAAGGGAAAGCTGTGGAAAGCTCAAATGGATTGAAATCAAAGAAGATAAAGGTGGAGAAATTTTCTTACACTTTGAGATATAAACACCAAGATGCCACTCTTACAGCCAGCAAGTTGGATTCAGAGTGTTATGACATCACAAACACCAATCTAGGCCCATTTAACTGTGAGGAGCTGATTTTAGATACATTCTTAGAAGATGTGATCGGGAGGACTTAAAGAATAGCCTAATCTAGATTGGCACATGTCACACTCTTCCCTTTATCAGTTCAGAGCCTAGAACTTGTATTGATAGTAGTAGGAGCTTACAATCTGGTATCAAGATAGTGTATGGACCTCCAAGGGAATGTGATCATTGATATATCTCCATAAATGATGAGGTTCTTGTTCAATGCACCTACCCCCAAGAATCCCAAGCAATTGACTAAAGAAGAGGCATTGCAGTTATTCAACAAGAACAAGGAAGCTAATAGGTCCCACATGAACAAAAAATGGTTGAAGATTGAGAAGAAGTCCTTAACCAAGGTTCCTAAATAGCCCAAGAGGGGACACTTCAAGAAGGATATTGATGACCTAATCATGATGCTTTATAGGGTGTTTGGAAAGAAAGACTGCATATTTTAAGGAATGGATGTTTCCATTCATTGAAACCATTTTGGATGGTAGGAAATAGTTTGATTGGGCCATGATTTTGTCAGATAATATTCACAATAAAATTCTCAAGGTGAATCAAACAAAGAACTTCTTCATGACCTCTTATGTTGTATATTTAGCTGCAAGGATGGGCATATTCCTTGGATTGAATGCAGTGGGTATATTGGGAGAAGCTCTTGGACAGAAGAAGGCATGGAAGCATTATGATTAGTTGACCCTATAAACATCAAAGTTGCATTATATAAGGGTTAATGATGCATTCATCTATGTCATTATTAAAAATTTGACAGGAGATGTTGGATATAGGATGAGTAGGGAGGCTATGGCCCTCATTGTTGAATGGGGACATTGGTATATCCAGTACCCCAACTTCTCATACTTTAGGTTGGAATTTTTTTATGGACATCCTCATCAACTACCAAGATGTTGCAATAATAGGATTGTTCTTATGGAATTTATATATCAGGCTATGGGAGTCAATATAATTTTTTCCAATAAACATAAGCTTGGATGCCACAAATTTCCCATGAAGTTGGGAGAATATTGTTGTGTTCACAATTTGGCTACAAGGCAGTGTGTGAAGAATTAAGCTATTTAAAGTTGGGATTGTATACAGCTCAGAAACACTTTGATCTAGGCATAAGATGAAGGGTTTAGCTCCCATCATTTTTTATAAGCATTAAAATTTTTTAGAGGATTTTTGAATAGATTTGCAAGATGATTATGATGTAAGGAAAAGGAACTATGAAAGGCTTACCATCCCATATATGATTGAATATGGGGTAAGGGAAGACATTCTTGATACAATGTCCAATGATGGCGTAGTTTTGGATCTCGGGTATGAAGAAAAAAATGTAGGCACCAAAAACATGGATCCAATAAATTGGGATGAAGAGGAGTTTATAGATATTAAACGAATCTTTGGGACAATAATGGATAGGAGTATCCAGTGGGTGCTAATGAGAATAAAGGATCCAGAATCTCAATCCTTAAAGAAGAGGAAAGTAGAAGGTACCCAAGATTATAGGAGAACCAAGAGGAGGACAACCCTTAAGGAACAATTGGAGTATTATCCTCCTAGCTCTAGAGGAGATGCTAATCCAGGAGTGCCTACTCAAGAAACCCATGAATCACAAGATGTGGAGACTACGACATCTAGAGAAGGATCCTCATCTCAACCTTCTCTCCCTGAAGAATCTATTAGAGAAGTACCTGTAGGCATCCCCCATGAACAAGCTGAAAAGGATAATAAAAAGGAGGTTTAGATTCATGATATAAACACTGATTCAGAGGCAACACAATTAGATAATGAGCCTCTTGTGACTGCATTTATTGAATATGTTGAAGATGTTGGGACCGAGCATGTCCTAACTCTAGAGGACCAATGGAAACTCTTTGAAGAAGCAAAGAAAGAAGTTGATGCCAAAGCACAAGCTGATGTACTTCCTAAGCAGAAAGAATTGGAAGCTATAGCAAAAATTGAAGACTTAGCAAGGCAACATAAAGAAAAAGAGGACCTCCTACAGAAAGAAAAGGAAAATGAATGGAGAGCTAATGCAGAGAGGGATAAGTTGGCCCTCCTACAAAAGATTCATGAACTTCAAGAGGAAAAGGCCCAACAAAGGAGAGCAAAGGAAGACCTTGAGGCCAAATCAAAATCTATAGAGGAGGCCCAAAGAAATAAGGAATAAGAAGAGCACTTATTAAGAATAATAGAGGAACAAGAACAAGCCAAAAAAGAAAGAGAAGCAACCAGAATGTGGGAGAAGTTTAAAGAATTGGAAAAACAAAGGGATGACATGTTGGAAGAGAGGAAATTGGAAGAAGAAAGAGAGAAAGTTGAAGTTGATATGTTAGCCAAGGAGATGGCGGAAATGGAACAGCAACAAGAGCTTGATTCTCAACCTAAGGTAACACTTTGGCAAGCCCTCTCTTCTGCCACTTCTTCTTCACAACAAGTGGTTACTCTTGCTGCTGCCCCAACATGGTTAAATCTAAACTTGGAGAGGAAATAGATAGTCTAGCCTCAACCCCTAAACCGAGATGATATGATGAAGGAAATTGAGAAGGAAAATCCCAAGAAAAAGGCTCGAGTCCTTCATTCTACCAAATTGATAGATGTTGGAGAAATTGTATCTGAATATGTCATTCCCATGGTTGAAAAGGAAAAACAAGATATGTAGTTGAGTGATTATCAATTAGGAAGTGTGAACTTAGGGAGACCTACAAGGAACCAACAAATGGATCTCATTGATATTGTGGCATCTTCCTCTAAGTCAAGGATGATAAAATATAAGCAAAGGAAGGATGAGCTCAAAGCTCAATTGGATCAGTTTTATAAGTTCTTGAAGGACTTACCTTATCTTGTTTCTTTGCAATATGTTGCTCCTAAGACACCAATTTTGTTGAGTAAGAAAGAATTTGATGATCTTGTTGAGATAAGAAGTAGGGATGTTGGACAGATGGACTGATAGGTTGAAAAAAAAGGTGGAGGAACTACTTGTTGAAATTTATAAGGCTCATAAAGGTGCATGGGAATTAGTCAATGATATGACTGCATATGTTGAAACCCTCTAGAAACAAGAGGAAGAATATATAGAACATGTTAAGAAAACTAAAATAAATTAATAAGTTACCTCAACAAACACTTCTAGAAAAATCCATCCTTGAGGAAGCTAATGAGGATTTTGTTGATAAAGCTATTAACATTATTAGATTTCGGTCTTCATTCATTTTTACACATAGGAATGAAGTGCAATAGGATAGCAAGGATTTGGTTGATCAAATTGTCAAGTTAGAGGCAATTATAGCTATGATTGTGAATGAGGATGTCCCTATAAAGGATGGTTTCCCTATTGATGAGTTGAGGAACAATTGGAATAGTAGATTCCAAGAAGCAATACATAAGGGAGATGATGATGATTTGTTAATTGATAGGTTCATGGATATAAAAGAGGTATTGAAGATTGCTCGAAAAGAGCTTACTAAGTTGGATGATATGCAAAAGTTCACCTCTACTGAATTGAAAAGAATAAAATTTAAAGATAATTGGGTAGATGGGTCAGATGTAGATATACTTAAACAAGTATTGGATAGTTATGATGAGTATCTACTTGAGAAAAAGACAAGGGAGTGAAGTGGCTATGGAATATCCTTTTTTGAATGAAGCATCAAATTATACAGCCAGCTAAGAAGCTATCTCCTACTTTTTAGGAATATGACACAAGTTCAACTGAGGATCCCCAGCAGTTTGACCTCCTCCCTTTACCTTCAAATTTTTGATAAGGAGTTATCAGTTGTTACCTGAAGATCATAATAGGAAGTTGCCTCATTCAGGCCCAGTTGTTCCATGCTTTTTGGATCTCAATTTTTATAAGAGTAATTAGTTTTGGACATGTCTATATAAATAAGTTCTCTCCATATTTGAAGGGTCAAATAATTGAAGTGAGGATTAGCTGCCTAAAAGAGAGATCTAGAATAATTTTATAGTTTAAAAAAAAAATTACAGTTTTTATGCAAAGATACTTAGACATTTTCATAAGTTTCAATATAGTTTATGTTATTTCAAAATAAGTTTTAATGGTAATTTTGATGAACAATAGTCATATGTATGCAGGTGAATATTGTGCATAAATTTCTCTTATTTGATGAAAATCAATAGAAGATTTTGAATCTGAGACTATTTCATTGAGCTATTTGTGAATGAGATTTCTTTGTATTTATTGATCTATGAATTTTAGTAATGAATTGGTGTTGTGTTTTTTTTTTATCTTGAAGTTCAGTGATGATGAATGATTGTACATCTTGAATTTTTACTATGGATGAAAGCAATGGTATAGAGTATTATGTGGATTGTATCATTTTATGGTTTTAGATGTTTGAAATAAATGCTCATTATGAAGTTTATATGTCTGAATTAAAGGAAATCTACATTTATGTTCTATTGTCCTATGCCCTATTCTATCTTTTGATGTTTATTTACACCCCCAAATGTTAAATTAGTTTGTACTATTCAGTTTGTATTCTTTTACCAGTATACCCTTTGAACAATACAGTTGCATAGGCCACTGAATAACATCAACACAATTGAGAACCAACTACAAAGACCTTGGAAGATAGGTAGCTTTAGGTTATTTATCCTTTTAAGGAGAAATAGAGTAGCAAAATTTTGTTTTAATGTTGATGTGTTACTTTGACCATCAAAAAATACCTTTTATAAGTAAAGGGAAGTGAAAAAGAAAAAAGAACTCTCCACCACCTTAACAAAACCCTAATAGGTGGTAGTAAAAGTGTTATCCAAAAACCCTAATGAAGATCATATTAGATTATGGAAATTTAGGAAATAAAGTTTGAGTTGCTTCATGTGGTGATATTCATAACCATCTATCAATTTGGAGTTTTAGGAGCTACTAAAAACTCTTCTATATTAGAGAAAAATTGTGGTGTTGTGAAAGCCCTAACCTACAAAATTATTATTTGATTGTCATTTGAGAAACCATGGCGTCATCGAGTGGATGATGATACCTGGGAATGTTTGGAGAAGTTGAAAATCGACACCTAGTAGTGCTCTTCACAAAATGTTGTTCCTAACACTATAGAAACCTAGTTGATAGAAAAAAGGCGACATGGCATAATGGTGGGCATTTCTCAAAATTTCCTCAAGTTGCTTGATAAAAAACCCCACAGAGTGGCCACGTGTCACACTTTATGTCTAATAGTGATGTGATATTCAAAAAGTTGTGTAGCCACTATGTGGCACAATTGCACACTTTTTAGCAAAAATAACCTCACAACCTCCTCAAAAGTGCGCCAACATGACACATGATGAGGCTAATAGAAAAGACTGAAAAATGGTACCAACGGGGGAACTTGTGGGGCTAAAAGGAATAGTGAAAAAATATAAATAATGTTAAGAGAAAAACAAAAGCTCTACAACTTGCAAAAAAGGGAATAAACTTAATTTTATTCTTATGTTATGGGTGCTTATCAATTAAGTCTATGACTATTTACTTCTAAGACTGAATTGTGACTAATTACTCCACGAGTATGAAACACACATTACGCTACAAAATCTATTTTAATTACATAATCATATTCATGAATTCTACATGCATGAAATTATAAACTATCTTAATTAAACAATACATGAATTAATATAATAATAGGAAATAGAGGGGATGGTAGTACCTCAAGTGTAAATTTATTGAGTTGCTATTTCCACAACAGATGTCAACACTTACTACTTAATCAAAAAATCATAATATTAAAATAACTCTTTGCTTGCCAAAAAACTTTGAATTCTGACAAGAATCTACTAAATAATTCTCATTCAACAATACATATCCATTATTCAACTAATAATAGTGTTAGAATCAAACATGCTCTGATACCATGTTAGAATTGGCTATGGATGCCAAGATCTATGGACCAAATAGAAAGCACAAAGAAGAGAGAAAATAATATGACAAGAATAAACTGTATTCATTGTCAATGATAATGCTTGATTTTACAATGAGAGACCCCTTGGTTATATAGCCAAGGTGAGAACAAAGGAGTGCATAAGATTATGACAAGTGTCATAATCTTATGACATGAGACAACAATGAAAAGCTATCACTCCACCTAAAGTGGAAAGGTGATAATGTGATAACCACCACAAATAGTGGATCTACCACAAAAGGTGGAAACCTAATCACATGATATGTCCATGAAAGGTGGAGGTGATAAAGTAATAAGAAGATAAGTCCACCAAAGGTGGAAAATCTCCAACAACTCCTATGTGGTCCCTAAGTAAACTTAACTAAGGTGTAATTATGACCTAGGATAAGGTACAAAATATTTAATTACACCAACACCCCCCCTTAAGTGCAACTTAGGGAGAATGTACACAAATGCTAACAATGCAAGATGGGTCTCGTCAACTAGGCCATGTTAGGTACCCATGTACAAATGCAATGCAATCTCTCACAAATGGAGAAAAGGAGAAAACCCAGTGGGGCAAAACTCCTCCCCAAAAGAGAGATGATACAAGAAATGAAATGCTCTCAATGATGCATGAGAAGGTAAAAACCCCATGTGAGGAGAAAGACCCCCCCATAAGAGAGAAGTAGAAGAGAGACAAGGCAGCCCCCCCTCAATGTTGAGTCTCCTACAATGATGGTAGAAGCTCGACATTGAATGATGAAGATGATCCAATTTCATCGAACAACATTCCTCCCCTTAGGAAGAAACAAAACCAAGGATGTATGTAGGATGAATGATGTCTCTGAATGATGCTCAAGTATCTCCATGTCGATGCCAAAAGACGACACACTCCAAATAGGCGTTCTAGGCCACACTACTGAAGAGTACAATCCAACATCTAGTAGAGAAGAATGTAGAACATGATCCAAAGAGAAAGATGTCCCCTCCAAAGATAAAGAAGCCTCCTCCAGATGCTATCCAAAAGTATCCACACTCTTGTCAAACTACAAAGAATGATCATGTAGAGAATGAACAAGACAGTCAGAGTGTTCCCTCGCAACAACTGAAGAAGGAGCATCTTCATCAAAGAGAAGATAAATGTCATCAATGATGTCCCCCAAATCTGCAAGATGAGACTCCACAAACAAGTCTGAAATACCTATCAAGAAGCCATCCAAAGTAGCCATATCTGGAAGACTATGTATGTCCTACTGCACTGAATCACAAGGAACCCAAACTATGGAGTCACAAGCATCATCAAATGCAACAATAGATGATTCTGCCAATGCTAGATCACAAGACTCCTTAGCCTCAAGATGTTGACTCATAGACGAAGAAGATGAACCCTCTAAATCTGGATTAGGAGCCATAGAAATTGAAGTCTCAATAGATGTATCTGTAGGAGGAGAAGGAGAAGGTTTTGTGTCATCAAAACGACCATAACTTTCCCAATCAGCAATTGTTTTAGCTATTTTATCATCAATAGGTTGAAACTCTGCAAGTGGAACAAGACAATCTGCAATAGGATCCTCTGGGAATGGAGGTTCATTCGAGTCTCCATACATCTCCCAAAGTTTTGTCATAAGGTCAAGAGGGATCTCAATACCATCAATGACCATTAGTGTATCAATATCACAAATACAATGAATTAATCCCAAGATATGTGTTGTTTTAAAGCCCCACATAATTCTCTTCCATTTTGATGAAGGTTTAGGAACTAGCCCATAGAGATATGGCAAAAGATTAAGCCACCTACAATGTGTTAGGATTCCATCTTACCAAGACTTAAAGTTCCATCGATTTAAACTTATTACAATAGGATGTATTTTGATTCCCATATTTAAACTCCTCAACTTTAGTCACACAATAGACCAATCAAGAGACATGAACCAACAAAGGCAAAAGATTACCCTCCCAAATTCACTCAATCAAGAGACCCCCCAAGTAGTATCTGATTTGGCACTTTATACTTAGTGCATTTACAATTTCCACTACCAAAAATAGCAAAGTGGACTTTGATCTTGGTACATGCAAATTGCCACAATAGGCCTCAAACTGCAAAAATTACAATAGATGAGATAAATCTGATCACATCACTGGAAAGTGCAGGAAAAATCATGCACTTTCAAAAAAAATGGCACTCAAAAATGTTACCGTAGGAGCAAGTTATGAGCTCCCAAAGTTCCTAAAATGAGGACGAAGCAGCAACACCTGTGAGAATCTGCAATTTTTGAGAAAACCAGAAGCCAAAACCAAAAACTAATTGAACCATTGTGAAGAGCACGAAACATTAGCCTAAATATAAAAAAATTGCTCAAAAAAAGTAGCCAAAATGACCAAGTTATGAGCCTTTGAAAATCGCCTGCAAAACTGAAAATGCAAACGGAGAGGGGGCAAAAAATTTCAAATAGGTGCTGACATCATGCTGATGTCATGCTGACATCATCATTACAATGCATTAAATTTGACGGCCTAGGGCCCATCAAAGTCACCATCAGTTCTCCTGCTAGGAAATTTTTCCAATGGTCGGAATATGCTCAGTCGTCCCGGAATATTCCCTTCCGGTAGCCGACTGTCGGATATGACCGAATATTTGCCAGTACAGGAATATTCTTTGAGATTGCCTGATTTATCAGATTTTATCACCGAAATTTGATGACCGCCACCGGAGTTCTACTGCCGCCGATTGATTTGTCTACCGGATTTGTGAAGGTCGTTGGTTTCTTGGTTGAATGAGGGGGCCTGCGGAATAAGGAGCCACCGTGGTGGGGCCTCCTGCCCTTGCCACGCGGCAGGAAATGGAAGGTGGCACCTCCTGCCACGGGTATGAAGTACCCTATGCAGGGTACCAGCAGATTAAATCCATAGAAAAAAGCTTTTTGCTTTTTTTGATTTTTCAAATCAAAAACAATTTTAAAGCGAAAATTTTCCAAAATATATTTATTTTTATTAAAAAAAATTCAAAAATTTTTCCGAAAAAATCATACCGTCGCAATTATGACAACCTGGGGGGTCGTACGGTTCTTCGAGAAATTTTTTTTTGCCTTAGCGAATGACTTGCTCTGATTTGGATGATTGGATAGTCAATCTTAGGGTTTTTGGCCCTTCTGGATGCAATGGTAGGGTCAGATTTGACCCAAAATGCTCCAAAAATGCAGCTATCTTTTGGATCTGGCAACCATAATGCAACTTCAAACCCTCATAGATTTGGCCTCATATGTCCGATTTGGACGAAACAAAAAGTAAAATCGACTTTCTCGAACCTTTCGAATGCAATGGTGAACTTAGATTTGCACCAACAAGCTCCGATATAAACCTACAATAAAGAGCCAAAAATGGAACCTCCCCAAATCTGGTACCTCTCTTCAGAAAATGACTCTCCAATGGTACCCAACCTGCTCTGATACCATGTTAGAATCAAACATGCTCTGATACCATGTTAGAATTGGCTATGGATGCCAAGATCTATGGACCAAATAGAAAGCACAAAGAAGAGAGAAAATAATATGACAAGAATAAACTGTATTCAATGTCAATGATAATGCTTGATTTTACAATGAGAGACCCCTTGGTTATATAGCCAAGGTGAGAACATAGGAGTGCATAAGATTATGACAAGTGTCGTAATCTGATGACATGAGACAACAATGAAAAGCTATCACTCCACTTAAAGTGGAAAGGTGATAATGTGATAACCACCACAAATAGTGGATCTACCACAAAAGGTGGAAACCTAATCACATGATATGTCCATGAAAGGTGGAGGTGATAAAGTAATAAGAAGATAAGTCCACCAAAGGTGGAAAATCTCCAAAAACTCCTATGTGGTCCCTAAGTAAACTTAACTAAGGTGTAATTATGACCTAGGACAAGGTACAAAATATTTAATTACACCAACAAATAGAAACTGACAGTGATCAACTATCAATTGGTAATTAGAAAAAACTATCCAGATAACTAACTAGATTCATTCCTCACAATAGATCCCACTATATAGGGTCTATGAGGAGTCTTATTCATCCTAGGACTAAAAAACAAAATCATAATGTATTCATCCACTCTGCCTCAAAGATAGGGAGATGACTTAGTATTTGTAACCAAAAATCATAATTGAAAAGCAGAAGAAGAGAAATTAAACTAAAATTTTCCCTAATAGTTAACCACCATGATAGAGACGTGTTTCATGGGGAATGTCACGTCATGGGTTAACCTATTCATAATAGACTTCCTCTTCTTATTATTTTATTTTTCTTATTTGGTAGATATGAATGTGCTTGTGGTGACTCAAGGTTGACCGTTCAATGTTCACCTTCGTTCTTCTCTAGAGCTATCACACTTTAACTATTTTGACCTTTCCCCTATAACTACCCACAGTCCTTATGCTGCAGGTAGGAAGAATAGATGTTGTAGGTTACAATTCTTCTATCTATAAGAAGTTAGTTTCATCCCTAAGGCATATACATCATTAACAATCATAATTTAACCATAGAATCATACTGAATATCATGAACATTCATACATTCATACATAGAAATGTCAACATATCATATTTTCATTACCAAATACTAAATTCTGGTTTTAAAATGCATGAAAGGTATAAAAGATGTATAAAGTCTTAGGAATGTTTGTGAAACTTGGTAGATTGAAATGATAAAATAATAAACTAATGAAAGAAAACTAGCCATAAATTAATCCCATCATAGAGTAGCCCACCTAGTTCCTAGCAGAGAGAGTAATCACCAATCTTAAGCACCATCAGTAGGTTGTGGATATGGTAGAGGATCATGCTACTCTTATGGTTAGTAGGGTCATTATGTTGAGTATTTTCCTTAAAGGTCAACAATAGAGAGCATTTAGAGGAAAGTAGTTTCAAATCCTATAGTAGGGGATGTTAGGAGATCCCATAGAGTGTTTGTAGTGGTGGATAACCATCAAGTTGATCATTTGGGCACCATTGTCGAGTCATTAGGTGTATTGGATGGACTTCCTATATCCATTTTTATTTGATTCTAGTGCTTCAAATTCCTTTACTTCCCCATTCTTTTTGGAACAATGTAGGCTTTTGGAAAAGAGGCAGAGTGTTAGTTGGTAGGTTGAGTTAGCCACCAATGTTAAGGTGGCAGTTGAATCTCTTGTGTGTGGTTATGTGTTGGAGTTAGGCACCTTCACCACCATAGTGGACCTACGGATCCTATCTTTAGAGTCTTATGGGATCGTCTTGGGTATGGATTGGTTAAAGCCTCATTAAGAATATATTAATTGCCAACGTAATTCAGTCAAGTGTGTGGATGATCTTGGTGAGAGAGTAGAGCTTATTGGGGTCTAAAGACCCATTTCTCTTCACATGATTTCAGTTAAGTAGCTAAAATTAGTATGTGATAGGGAAGTTACATTTTTCCAATATTAGTGAGTGACCTTATTGAGGGTGAGAATTGAGAGGTGAATCTTGATGATTATCCTCCTCTCAAAGACTTAGTGGATGTGTTTTCAAGTGACATTCTAAGTATGCTTCCTAAGCGAGATATAAACTTTTAGATAGATCTCATACCTAGAGCATAACCTATCTCTTAGGTATCTTATCACATGACCACTCAAGAGCTAAATGAGATTCATTTGTAGTTGGAGGAGCTTTTGGATAAGGGATGCATTCATCCTAGTGTTTCCCCTTTGGGAGCACCAATATCTTCATGAAGAAGAAGGAATGGTCTCTTTGTTTGTGTATTGATTACTGGTAGTTGAATAAGGTGATAGTGAGGGACCGATATCCTTTACCAAATATTGATGATATATTTGATTAGATTAGGGGATCCAAGGTGTTCTGCAAGATTGATCTTAAGTTAAGATACCATCATCTTGGTATCCATGAGGTAAAAATTCATCAAATGGTATTTGTACTCCTTATGGACTCTATGAGTTCACAGTGGTTCTATTCAGGTTGTAAAATGCACCCTATGTATTCATGAGTTTGATGAATGAGGTGTTTCACACTTATCTAGATTAGTTTGTTATTTTTTTCCTTGATATTATTATTTATTAGACTATGGAGGAACATGAGGTTCACTTGCATTAGATTAAATGTAGTGTTTGTTTGACCATCAACTTTATGGAAACTTGGCGAAGTGTGAGTTCTTGTAGAGTGAGGTGAGATACTTGGGCCATGTTATCTTAGGAGAGGGTATCTCAGTGGATCCCTCAAAGATTTAGGCTATTATGGATTATCTAGTACCCTGAGTGTCTCTGAGGTTCATAGCTTCATGGGGTTGGTGGGTTACTACCATCATTTTGTGAGAGTTTTATTTAGAGTGGTTCATCTTATTACTTCTCTTCAAAGGAAATGGAAGAAGTTTGTATGGTCAGAGAAGTGTGAGGAAGAATTTCAAGATCTTAAAGAGCTAATGACTAGTGCACCTATCTTAGTGATATTGGATCCATCATTAAAAAAAATTTGTTGTACCCATGCATCATTAGATTGTGTGGGGGATTCTCATGCATGTAGGAGGGTCAATTGATTGCTTATGAGTTGTGAAAGCTCAAGGATCATGAGATGAACTACCCCACTCATAATTTGGATCTAGTGGTAGTGTTCCATGTGTTTTTTCATTTGAGGCATTTTCTTTTGGTTCATCATTTTGAGCTTCATACAGACTATTGTAGTCTATAATATATCTTTACTTAACTAAACCTGAATACCTGATAGCATAATTAGTTGGATTTTTTGTGTGAGTATGATTTTGGTGTTCATTACATCAAAGGGAAGGATAATGTTGTTGTGGATTCCTTGAGTATCAGTGGGTTAAGTCCAAGCATCAACATCCCACAGGTCTTTTGCAATTGCATGCCATTCTTGAGTGGAAGTGGGATATGATCTCTCTCAATTTCAATGTTGGGTTGTCAATGTCTTCTCATTGTCATGATTCTATCATGGTGACTATGGATAAATTGTTTAAGGTTTCCCATTCTCCCTATGAGATCTTCATATTCAGATACATTAGTGACACATGTGTTCATGGAGGATATTATTTTTTTTCATGGGATTCCTTTTAGGATAATTTTGGATCAAGATCTAGTGTTCACATCTGAGTAATGGACCTCCTTACAACATGGAGTGGGGAGAAACTTAATTTTAGCTCCACCTATCATCCAAAGATAGAAGGTTAGATGGAGAGAGTAAAGTGGATTCTTGAGGACATGCTTCACATGTACATGATGGATTGACAGTTAAAGTGGGAGGACTATTTGTACTTGATAGAGTTTACTTATAATAATGGGTACCACAGTTCTCTTGGCATGTCATCTTTTTAGGTCTTGTTTGTTTAAACTTTTTGTACTCCCTTGAGTTGATATCGTTTGGAGGATCATGCTATCTTGGGTTTTGAGATGCTTTAGGACATATAGTAACAAGTTGTTTGGATTAGGGAGAACTTTTGGCAACCCAATACTGTCAGAAAAAGTATGTTAATTCTCATAGATTGGATTGACAATTCTCAGTAGATGACCATGTTTTCTTGAGAGTGCAACAATAAAAGATTCATATCCATTATGGGAAAGGCTCTAATATCACATTCTGATTTGTGAGACCTTTTGAGATCCTTGAGAGGCTTGCTCTTGTTGCCTACAATCATGCCTTGCCACATAGCCTATCATGCATCCACGATGTATTGCATGTTTCAATTCTTAGGAATTATATTCAAGACATGAATCATGTTCTTGATTGGGGTACTTTATAGGAGTAGGAGGGTGGGAGATTTCTTTGGAGTCCATTCATATTCTCCAATAGTAGAGATTGGCCCTTAGAGGTTGAGATCTAGAGTAGGTAACGGTCCAGTGGGACCTGAATGATGAGTCTTCAATGAATTGGGAGGATTTTGTTGGATGTTGTGGTTGTATTGCTGATATTTCATTTTCATTGATGTCAACACTATTAGCATTGATGATTCTGAAGACTATATATGTCGAAGATATTAAGAAAATTGTAATAAATATATTGCAGGTAGCCAGTGAAGCTGAGAAGGTCAAAATGGTGGAAAGTTTTGTGAGTTGATAATCAGAAAGTGCACATTAAAGGGTTTTTTTCTAAGCTTGTCTAGTGTGTTATCCAAAAGTTTCAATGGTATGCATCAATATTTGAGAAATTTATGAAGATCTATGTTTCTACAGTCATTCAGTTTCTGTAGCAGGTACTTCTAGAAGATGTGATTGTAAGTTTGGTTAATTCAGTTGTTGTGTATGCTTATGAGATGTTCATTAATGTTTCTATATCATCCTCTATCAGTTCAATATGTCTGCATTGATTGTAATGCTTGTGAGTGAAGATTTCTACGTGTGTGTTCAAGTTTTTCATGTTCTTGGATGACATGGTGGTGATAGCATGTTGCGGATCTCTATGGTTTAATGATTTATTGTTTGGTGTGCTCGAAGGTGTTTATTTGGGTCCTCACTATGTTGTGATTGAATTGTGTTGGTGTGCATTAAGATTTATTCATGTAGTAAGGCCGACAATTGTAATTTACTCTTTATTTGTGGCTGACAAAATAGTTAATGTAAATCCATGTAGTGGATATATAAGAGTGGTTGTTTTCCTTATTTTGATGTATGCTCGGTGTGTGGAGTACATGTGCGAATAAAGATCAAATCATTCAGGAGTGGAGAAGAGTGTGGAAGAGATTGAGGAGAGTGTGGAAGAGTTTGTCTAGAGTGCGTAATTTTTTTTTTGCCTAACCGAAACTATCATTAGGCTTTTGTAGAAGCTAATTTCTTAGTTCAATCCTATTAGATGGATTTAATCTAACAATAGTATGTAAGGTAGTAAGCCTTTCTTTGAGCAGTGAGCTATAGGTAGTGTGCTTGAATGCATGTGCATTCCCCATTTACTTTTTCATTATACTTTTAATAGGGTATAATCTTGTGGACTAACATCCACCATGGTTTTTCCCCCAACAGGGTTTCCACATATAAAATATTAGTGTTCATGTGTCTCTGATGTGTTATTGATTTATGCTTGCAATGTTAATTATCAGATCTGAGATTAAAGGTTGATTAATGTTGAATAAGTTTGATTTTGGTAACAACTTATTCACCCCCCTCTTAGTTGTGTATTCTTGTTCTGCCAACAATTGGTATCAGAGAAGGTTCCTCTGAAGAAGCCTAATAGCTTGAGGTGATTCGAGATGAAATCATACAAGAAGGATAGTCCTAGATTCAATGGTACAAACTACTCTTTATGGAAAGTTAGAATGGAATGCCATTTGAAGTGTATTGCTGAGCCCTTCTGGGAGATTACAAAGAATGCATATACTATTCCTCAGAATGGTACCTCCTCTGAAGATGAGATCAAGCAAGCAGAAGTTAATGCTAGGGCTATAAAAGCATTGTTGAGTGCTTTGATAGATTCAAAGATGACAAATGTGTTAGGGTTGAAGACTGCACATGAGATCTAGAAAAAGTTAGAAACATTGTATGAAGGAGATGCAGTAGTGAAAAGTGTTAAGCTACAAAGTCTGAAAGGCAAGTGGGAGAGCATGAAGATGAAAACATATTTTCCTTCTCGTAGAAGGTAAATGAATTAGTGATGGACATTAGATGTGTTGGTGGAACCTTGGATGAAGAAGAGATTGTGGCTAAGATACTTAGATTTGTGCCCCCTTCCTGCAAAACAAAAGCTCATGCTATTGATGAACTCAGGACAGTAAAAAATATAACAAGAGACATGTTGATTGGAAAAATTGCTACCTTTGAGTTAAGTGAATTTGGTGAATATACTCCTGTGACCAAATCTACATTCAAGGCTACTATATCCCAGAAAAACAAGCAGAGATATGATCTGGGAGAGAGTTTTAAGAGAACATTCAAGTATGAAGATGAGATGAAACTGATTGAAGATGAAGAAAAAGAATTAGAAGAAATTGAAGCATTGATTGTGAAAAGAGAAGCCAGAGGTCATGGTAAGTACAAAATAAAGTTACCTATTAAATGTTTTTCTTGTAGTAAGATAGGTCATTTTGCATCAAGATGTCCTGAAAGAGTCTCTAAGTATAAACCTGAGAAGACTAGATTTTAGAGGAAATGCTATTATGCTGAAGAAGGTGTTATGGATGATAAATCTAATAAAGAAACTGGAAATGAAGATGAATGGGTATTCATTGCTATCAAATAAAATGGTTAGGTGTCCACTAAATCTACTAGTAATGTGAAAAAGCTCTTGCAACTAAAATTGAAGAAAATGATGAGTGGGTAATTGACAATAGATGTTCACATCATATGATTGGTGACACAAGCAAGTTTTTAAGCTTGGAAGACTATGATGGTGGCGTTGTAAGATTTGGATATAGCACTTCTGGTGTGATTCGTGGCAGAGGCACTATTTTTTTTTATGGTAAGAACAATACTGATGATGTTCTTTATGTAGTAGGTTTAAAGCACAACTTGTTGAGTGTTGGACATATGGTAGACAAAGGTTGAAATCTTCAATTCAAGGATGGTAAGTGCAGAATAAGGGGAAGTTTTGGAAATATGATTTCTTCAGGTACAAAGAAAAGAGGTAATATTTTTCACTTGAGTACTACTAGTGAAATTTGTTTACTTGCTCAAGTTGATGTAATTTGGTTATGGAATAGGAGGTTGTGTCATGTGAACTTTGATAAAATTGTCAAAATAATATCTACTCAAGCGGTTAGAGATCTTCCTAAGTTAGTAAAGCCTACTAACTCTATGTGCAAGGAATATCAAATGGGAAAGCAGACTAGAAATTCCTTCCAGAGCAAACAATATAACTCTAATGGAGTACTAGACTTAATACATACTGAATTATGTGGTCCATCCAAAATCAGAAGTCTTCAAGGTGAAAGGTACTTTATGTTGCTTATTAATGATTACTCTAGAATGATATGGGTTGCTTTCTTAAGAGAAAAACATGAAGCATTATAAAATTTCAAAAGCTTCAAAGCTATGGCAGAAAATGAGATAGGTCAAAAGATCAAATGCCTAAGGTCAGACAGGGGTGGTGAATTCACTTCCCGGGAATTCAATACTATTTGTGAAGAGCATGGAATCCAAAGACAACTATTTGCCCCTCGGACCCCTCAACAAAATGGAGTTGATGAAAGAAAGAACATAACCATTCTAGACACTACTAGAACCATGATGTTGGAAGAAAATGTTCCTCATTTCTACTAGAGAGAAGATCTAAGTATTGTTGTGTATACCATTAACTGGGTGAGTATCAACAGTAATTCTAGTAAGACTCCTTTTGAGCTATGGTTTGGTTATAAGCCTACTATCAAATATTTCAAAAAAATTGGAAGCGAATGCTACATCAGGAGAGATGACGATACAAGCAAGTTTTATGCTACAAGTGATGAAGGAATCTTTTTAGGCTACTCTACTAAGAGAAAACCTTACCGGTGTTTTCATAAAAGGTTGAAGAAAATGGTTGAAAGTGAAAATGTCAAAGTTGATGAAGATATTGATAGACCATCCAGATGTAGTGGATATAATTCATATGATCAACATGATAGTCCTAACAATGGAAATAATGTTCAGACACATAATCAACTTCAAATTGTTTCGGTGAACCAAAAGAATCAAGAAGCATAAACTAGCAGAAGTGTAGAAGAAAGAACACGAGAACAAGAAATCATTTTGATAGTCAGATCATAGGAGATAAGAGCAAAGGTGTGCAAACTAGAAGAAGAATTTTAGAAGAGTATTGTCTAATTTCCAAAAAATGTCCTAGCAATATCAATGAAGCATGCAAAGATGAATATTGGATGGAAGCCATGAAAGAAGAACTAATGCAAATAAAGACAAACGATACATGGGATCTTGTTCCCAAACCTCAGAACAAAAATGTAATTGGAACCAAATTGGTGTT
Organism: Sequoiadendron giganteum; assembly: GCA_007115665.2. Lineage (NCBI taxonomy): Eukaryota > Viridiplantae > Streptophyta > Pinopsida > Cupressales > Cupressaceae > Sequoiadendron > Sequoiadendron giganteum. Next base: position 126,724,805 of record CM021107.1, on the reverse strand, counting down.
CCGGAACAAGCTGAATGAACAAGGTGAAGTGGTTAAAAACAAAGCAAGATTGGTTTGCAAAGGGTGCTCACAAATGGAAGGTATTGATTTTGAAGAAAATTTTGCCCATGTTGCTAGAATTGAAGCTGTAAGATTATTTCTTGATTATGCTTCTTTCAAGAATTACAAAGTCGATCAGATGGATGTAAAGTCAACATTTCTAAATGGTGAGCTAGAATAAGAAGTCTATGTTTATCAACTGGATGGATTTCAACTAACTGACAAAGAAAACATGGTATGTCGACTGAAAAAATCCCTATATGGACTTAAGCAAGCTCCTAGAGCTTGGTATGCTAGATTGGAAAAATAATTGTTGAAGCTTGGATTCAACAAAGGTACTACTAATAGCAATCTGTACTTCAAGTTGGATTAGAACAAAGAACTAATCATTGAAGTATTTGTTGATGACATTATCTTTGACATTATCTTTGAAGGTAATGATTATTTGTATTTGAAGTTTTTCGATGAAATGAAAAATGAGTTTGAAATGTTAATGATAGGAGAACTGAAATTCTTTATAGGATTGCAAATTACTTAGTTAGATGATGGAGTTTTTATATCTCAATCTAAGTATGTGAAAGAGTTACTGAAATTTTTTGGTATGGAAGAATCAAAGCTAGTTAGTACACCTATGGTAATCAGATGCAAACTTACACAAAATGATGATTCTCCTAAAGAAAATTAGACAAGATATACTTCAATGATTGGTGGATTACTCTACTTGACTCAGACCAGGCCAGATATAATGAATGTCATATGCATGGTTGCTAGATATCAAGCTGATACTAAAGAGACTCATGTGACTGTTGTGAAAAGAATCTTCAGATACTTGAAAGGGACAGTTGATCTTGGTCTTTGGTATCCCAAGGGTGATGATCTTATCCTGAGAACTTTCACTAATGTTGATTGGGTAGGAGATGTGAATGACAAGAGAAGTACTAGTGGTGGAGCATTCTTCTTAGGGAAGAAGTTGGTATCTTGGCTAAGCAAAAAGAAAAATTTAGTGTCATTATCTACTGCTGAAGTAGAATATATTGTTGTTGCAAATGGTTGTCCTCAAGTACTATGGATGAAGCAGATGTTGAGAGATGTTAGAATTGAGTATGAAGAACCCATTGCCATATTTTTTGATAACTCAAGTGCCATAAAAATTTCCAAGAATCTAGTATTGCATTCAAAGACAAAGCACATATCCATCAAATATCACTTCTTGAGAGATAAAGTAAGTGACAAAGAAGTCAGAATGGAGTATATACCTACCAAGGAGAAAAATACAGACATCTTTAATAAGCCATTTCCTAGGGATAATTTTGAGTACCTCAGAGGAAAGTTAGGGGTGATTTCCCCTCCTGATAAGAACTAAGTGATGCAGATCTTTGCATCAGTCTATGAATTCATAGCCATATCATATTTTGGATTGATGTTGTGGTGGCTACTACTTAGGGGGAGTAGTCAAATGTGCTAAATATGTGGTTCAGAGCTTGTGTACCTTCTCCATTAATGTAAAAGGGGAAGAGGAGCAATGTGAAAAACATGAGAGAAGAAAAAAGTGGAAGAAGAGGACACAGGAAATGCATGCACAATCTAAGGGGGAGATTGTTGGACAAGAGCTAGTTGGACTAATGGTATTTTTCACATCATGTGTTGCCATCAATGCCAAAGGGGGAGATTGTTGGATGTTGTGGTTGTATTGCTGACATGTGGTTGTTATTGATGTCAACACTATTAGCATTGATGATTTTGAAGACTGTATATGTTGAATATATTGAGAAAATTGTAATAAATATATTGCAGACAACTAGTGAAGCTAAGAAGGTCAAAATGGTGGAAAGTGTTGTGAGTTGATAATCATAAAGTGTGCATTAAAGGGTTTGTTACTAAGCCTATCTAGTGTGTTATTCGAAATTTTTAGTGGTACGCATCAATATTTGAGAAAGTTATGAATATTTGTGTTTCTATAGTCATTCAGTTTCTATAGCAGGTACTTCTGGAAGATGTGATTGCAAGTCTGGTGAATTCGGTTGTTGCGTATACTTTTGATATGTTCAGTAATTTTTTTAGATCATTCTCTATCAGTTCAATATGTCTGCATTGATCAGAATGCTCGTGAGTGAAGATTTCTCTGTGTGTGTTCAAGTTTTTCATGTTCTTGGCTGACATGGTGGTGATAGCATGTTGTGGATCTCTATGATTTAATAATTTATTGTTTTGCATGCTCGAAGGTGTTTATTTGGGTCCTCACTATGTTGTGAATGACTTGTGTTGGTGTGCATTAATATTTATTCATGTATTAAGGCCAACAGTTGTAATTTACTCTTTATTTGTGGCCGATAAAATAGTTAATGTAAATCTGTGTAGCAGATAAGAGTGGTTGTTTTCCTTATTTTGATGTATGCTCGGTGTGTGGAGAACATGTGTGAATAAAGATCAAATCATTCAGGAGCAGAGCAGAGTGTGGAAGAGATTGAGGAGAGTGTGGACGAGTTTATCTAGATTCTGTAGAAGTTTTTTTTGCCTAACCGGAACTGTCATCAGGCTTTTGTAGAAGCTGATTTCTCAATTCAATCCTATCAAATGGATTTAATCTAACAATAGTATGTAAGGCAGTGAGCCTTCCTCTGAGCAGTGAGTTCTAGGAAGTGCACTTGAATGCATGTGCATTCCCCATTTAGTTTTTCATTATACTTTTAACAGGCTATAATCTTGTGGACTAACATCCACCGTGGTTTTTCCCCTAATAGGGTTTCCACATATAAAATCTTGGTGTTCATATGTCTCTGATGTATTATTGATTTATGCTTGCAATGTTAATTATCAGGTCTGAGATTAAAGGTTGATTAATGTTGAATAAGTTTGATTTTGGTAACAACTGATTCACCCCGCCTCTCAGTTGTGTATTCTTGTTTTGCCAACTAATTTGATGTAGATGAGAGCCCATTCTCCTCATCTTTTTGCAAGCTTCCAAGAGTAATCCTATTTCTAGGGGGGAGGATGTAGTGCCTCTCATATTTGTGATCTTTATTACATGTTTTTTTTTTTATCGTATGCTTATACCCATTATTCAATTCAATATTATTTGTAGTATCATTAGTTTGTATTGGCATCATAATTGGATGCACCCCTTAATACAGTTATGTTATGATCATATTATGATGGATTATGTTGTTTTTATCTTGATGATTATACACATGCATGTTTGGATCAAGTAATTTGGGATTATGCTGTATACCCTATTCAGGGATTGTATGTACTTCAACTATTATATATGCACAGGTACAAGGAATTTTTCCACCTGCCTTCATAGGTCTAAGTTATTCCCCAAAAACTTGGCTATATGGGAGATGTCACATTGGCCAGTTTGTTAGCCTTAATTGCCATACTCGATTTGAGTGTGAATTCCCTATTTTGTTTCCATGTTGGATGGATTTGGTATGATTCCAGATAATGTAACCCTATTGTGGAAGCCGAGTGAATGTGTGTGTTGATTTATTTAAATTTCTATTGTCGTGAAATTAGTTCAACTTTATGCTTAAATGGATTTAATGGTTAATTATATGTTAAAAGATGTTTTTAAATGAATTGGATGGATTAATTAAATTTGTGAGAATATTTGAGGGACTTGAAATAAGAAATGAGGAAAAATTCAATTTATTAATATTATATTGGGTTTTAAAAATGGTTAAAAAGGGAGAAAGGGCTTTTTTTTTTAAAAAATTATGTTATTTTGTGAGACAAAAATAAAGAAGAGAAAAACCTTGTTTGAGAAAATTAGTGAATTGGTGATTGGAAGTATAACTCTCATCAAAATTTGATGAGACTAGATTCATTGGGATAGGAATTGGGAAGGGATCATGCATGTAGGTTTTCGTGATGGGCATGTTTGCAACCAAAGGTTATTTATAAAATTTTAATTTTTGAAATATGAAATTTTGATGAATTTCCATGGTGGATCCAATTGGGAAAATTGTTGGTTTTTAGATTATTGAAAAATGGGAAAATTTGAAAATTTACCATGAAATTGAATGGATTTGGATGTTTTGAAAATACAAAACCTTGGGAAATGTGAAAATATGTATTTTTGGAAAGTATCTTTGAAATTGGGAAAAAAAATTGCATTGGTTTTTGTGCCACAGTCATTGGAGGGTGTGATGAGCTTAGGGTATAAGTGTTGGAGAGAGTGATGAGAGTGAATCCCAACATGAACCTGACCCAAAGTGGTATGTAGTAAATCACAATGTGGAGATTTTCTTAATGATAAGTGGAAATTCAATGAAAATGGGTAATAAACTAATCAAGTTAATGGTATCCCTCTCATGCCTTGAGTGCTCGTATAGGCTAAGGATGATTGAGGAAGATAAGCCACTCATGGACTGTAAGTCTTTTAAGGTCAATTATTCTCATCTATATGAAAGGGTACTTGAATTTGCACTGAGCCCCACATGTTTGTCCCTGATGACACTCCCTCTCATGATCTCTAACATTTAACCCTAGAGTAGATTTGAGTAGCACCCAAGAGATAATGTTTATTCTAGCTATGTTGATATTGTTTAATTGCATCATTATACAGATTATATTTTTTGTGTATTGTATGAGTGTATATTCCTCTCCCCCTTGTGTATTGCATGTGTGAGTGTTTGGGCCTTGTGACTATCTCCTAGTTTGGTGGGTCAACCTATGGGTATTACATGGTCAAGTGGCGCGGAACCACCATTGGGGATTAGAGGTTCCTGGATCAAGGAACAACATGGAAATTGGTACTTTCAAGATTTACATATGCAGATTGATGTATGTCATTATCTATAATGTAAAATTATTAAATTTTGGAACCTCTCTTCAGAGATGAATGTAAATTAGAAATGAAAGAAGAACATGGTTCGTTTACATGTCTCGGCGTTGGTACCAAGCATGAAATATTTCCATTCATTATTATTATGATGTTTAGGTTATAAATAAAACATAAGAACATTTATTTTGGTGCTTAAAAAAAAACTAAGTATGTAATTTCACAATTGGGTGGTTTGGTCCTATACTGAGGCAACCCTATCAAACACTAGATTGAACCCATAACTTCAAAAAAAATTCCTAACACTATTGGGGTGGCCTGGAGATTTTTGGGGCAGCTTGGTGGAAAATTGGAGAGCCTTGGTATACAAGGGAAACTTGGTTTTGACAGGTCTAAAATCCCAAAAATTGCACTAAGGGTGTTGGGGCGACATGGTCATGTGTAGGGGTAGCTTCGTTCCAATACAAAAACTAGAGAGTAATCCTCTTAAGAATTTATAGGTGAGGGTTTTCTAAGCCCTTGTAGCCTTTTAAATAATTGTTAGGACTTGTAATTTTCTCGTTTCGATTGTTTTGGTCATTTAAACCATTGAAACCTAGTCAAATTTTCTACAACTTTGAACTCAATATTTCCTTGCTTTCTTGGGACTCCGTTTGGGAAAAATTTGTACACAAAAGCTATTCACCATAGTCTTGGGGTCCTATTAGTACTTTTACCTAGTTCTCAAGTGCCATCAATGGGAACTTTTGTCATCTCCTACATCATTTTTTGGGCAACCTTCCAAAATGAACCAGTTGTGAAGCCTAGGGTTTGTGAGATTGTTCTTCTAGTCTTGTGAGGGCTACAAAAGATCACATAATATCCACATTTGATTCTCCATTTTTTAGGAAGATTCCGAAGAATACTCAAATGAAATGGATTTAATGTGAGAGAAATGATCACATGAACCAACAAACTCAAAAGAAAAACACCTAGATTTCCCCTTAATTTAGAGAATCCCCACAAGAATGATTAGTGTTGAAACATAGACTCCCCAAAAATATGTGCAAGAGAATTATAACTTTTGTGAAGATTGGATTCCAAATCAACCATTTATAATGCATGATTTTTTTAAACATATGAAAAATAGGACATCCAAATCTTAAAAATACAAGTAAATTCAAATTCCTTGTGAAATTTTGATATATGTTAGAAAAAGTTCATAAAATTTTAATAACTAGGGTGAAAGTTATGACTCATTAAAATTTTCTTACAATACTGACTTTGGAGGTACAAAAATGCTAATAAATAACAAAAAATTTGAATCATCTCAATGCTAAAGTGTTTGTCTTGGAAAGTGATTTTTGTTGACTATTCACACTTCAAAATCTGACTTCTCATTTGCAAGTTATGTGAAAACAAAAACATCCCCCCTTTACAAATAATTTAAATTACCCAAATGATCTATTAACCACTAGCATAAAATGATATAGTTTACTATAAAAAAAAGAGTGGTTATAAAAAGTGTTAGCAAAGTTAAAAATTGAATGCTAAATGGTAAATAACAATGGTTGAATCAATGGGCCACATGGGGTTGAGAAAACTGGGCATTGAGCCAAATGGAGGAATTGACTGCCTATTATGTAAGGAGACCATTTGAGGTGTAGTTGTGCAGGAGGTGGCATGAACCATTAGAAGTCTTGAGATCAATTCAATAAGGGATTATGGAGAATTAGTGGTGGAAAAGGTGCCACCAAATAAGGGCTATAAATTGATATTTTTCACAACCCATGACTTTTTCTTCAAATTCCCATACAGTTTGCAACTTTTGAAAATTGTATATCAATGATTATAGATCCCTATCATGAATTCTTTGCATGGAAGATGCATAGAAGGCATCAACTAATGTGAAGGTTGTTGGGACGAGGAGAAGCCACTTGTTGATAAATTACTATCTCCTCTCCTACGTGGAATTCTATCCCTATTTGAGTCTTAGAGCCACCTATGTATATGCGGTGATGCCAAATGAAGGAGGGCATGGTGAATAAGGAGGAATAAAACCTGCTAACTTCATTGGAACCCTTCAAAAGCTTCAAAAGATAATGCCAATAGACTAGGTGATGCTAGTGGGCATAGGAATTTTTTTAACCAGATCTCTATATATAAATTCAATGGTGATAATGAAGCCACCCAAAGATAATGGTTATGCCAAAAAACAAAACTGTCTCCAATCCCACGAAGCAAGCCAATTAGGGCCAAAATTCTTGAAATTGATAAAACAAAAGGTATTTCTTTATTTCTCAAGCCTTTCAAATGCAATGATAGTATTTGTTTGGCTCCACAATATCTAATGATCAAGCTATGTGTGGGTCACCTTGATGTAGGAAGGAACGTGCTCTCATGGCTCTAATACCATGTTGGAGAATGCCATGATCACAAAGTATGAACTAATAACTTTCCACAAGTGAAATGATGAACATAATAGGATGTCTATAATATAATATGAAAAGTATAAATATGCAATTATTATCCTTTCTTATATAGGCAAGGATGAGGAGGTGAGAAGGTAGGACCGAACGACTAACTACTCCTCCAAATGTGCAACACTTGTGATCTCACTCAACAAGTATGTGAGCAAGTGGATATTATGCATGCAATAGGTGTCTTACAAAGAAAGGACACATGTCTCAACCATATGAAGTGAGACAAAAATCTAAAAGTCCCTAAGTGGATACTTAAGCAATGTGAATAGGACTCTCCTAGGTAGGCTAAAAACAAACTAGTTTGATAAAGTCACTATTTACACCAATAAGATCAATTTCATAATTGTGGGAAAAATCAAAGGCAACAATCTTCAATTATGCAATCACTTTAGGATGATCAATTATATTTGTGTTCCTTCCAATGCTCCAAATCAAAAGATTCATACAATGAATATTCCTTAAATATGAATGATGCCTTTAATATTCAATGATAAAGGAATGCATATTGAACACTATTAAATACCATTACATAGCAATAACTCAACAAAACATGTACAAAGTTGGACCATGGTGGGAATAAAATGGGTGAGTGTTTCAACAAGAATTTAAATTTAAATTTGTAAATTTGAGGGGGCAATTCTTTTAATGTGGGATTGATATTGCACCAAGGGTTGATCTATCATAAGAGAACAATAACATATAGGTGGAAAATTAATGGTCATAATGGACAATAATAGGCATGATAGTTATTAGATACATATGGATATGTGTGAATATGAATAAAATAAGAATAGATTATTGAGAATGTATATAAATGGAGAAAGGTGAAGATCAAAGAATGAATCTAAATTTACATGAAATTGCACTATTTATTGATATATAATTATACGAAAAAGCCATGTTTTAAAATACCAAAACTAAATGAGAAAATATTTTTAAGTCATACATATGAAAGGCACTCAAATCTTTCAAAAGTTGAAGTAATGTACTTTATTTTGTTTTAATATTTCAAAATATGTTGAAGTCTTATGTGAAAAAAGTGATAAATAAACAATCCATCACATTTATATAAAGCAAAAATGATTATATCAATTGTTCAATTCTTTGTTGTCTCCCAACTTTAAAAAGTTCACATTCTAGTGATAATTAAACTTGCACTTTAATTTAGAAATCAATTATAAAAATTAAGTAATAATAATTAATTGAACATTGTTGTTAAGGGTATGGTGGGTTGGTTAAAAATTGGCATTGTCGTTGCTACAATCAAGATATAAACCTCTACTAAATTGCTAAAGTTATGGGCTTTGTATCCCCACTAGAATATTGAGCTTGTGCATTTTAACCACTTGTATTAATGGAGGGGAGGAGGTCCCCTTATGACCTCCACCTATACAAAACTGACCTAAATAATTTTCAATTTATTGATAAAAATAATATTAATTGAACATTACTAATAGATAGAGAGTGATTGGTTGACCTCCTTCTCTCCAAAAAGAAATCCAAATTAAATGTCATAAGTTACAAAAATTATACAAAAAATTTAAATTTTTATGAAAAAATAAATTACCATTAAATTACTATGAAATATTATTAAGATCCAATTTATTAAAGAAGAACACAATCTAATAACATCTTTGAACTCTCCATTAAAAATATATTATTCACATACTGTACATTATGATCATGTATGGTTCCAAAACCCTAATTAAACGCCTGCAATCTATGGAGGGTTTGAAACCAAGTGAGCTACAACATTGCAATTATTCATGCTTTATGATGTAACCAGCACGCTTAGATGTAAGCATATGAAATGAACATGGATTTATAAAACTAAAAACTAAAAAATTGGTATTTGTATCTAATGTAAAGCAAGAACATTTGACCATTAATCATGGATACCTTTTTAAATTACAAATGATATACAATGGAAATAGTAAAAGACCCTCGAATATTAGAAATTCTATGCTATGAAAAATGATACTGTCAAAATGTATAACTCAGAGAAAATGCTGTCCATCAGCTATAGTCTAGACTGATAAACAACGCTTTTTTATTTCTTAATTTCCATTCTGCCATTAAATTTCTTGCCCTCCTTGCTTTGTCTTCATTGAATACTCTCCATCCAATTTGATTTTGATTTGGGTAATATTTAAAGCTTTTATCATGCTCTGCAAGGCTGCTCCTCGGGTATAGTGAACGGAAAAATAATTGGGAATTTAAATTGAATTCAAATCTGATGGGCATTACATGCAGATCTAGAAGTCTGGTACAAATGTTCCAATGTATCCAAAACCCATGATGAAAAATGCTGCTGCTTGCAAAAATAGATAGATAAAGAAATGGTTCTTTCCAAATGCAAGGTCATAAGACGCGCAGAAGAACAAATAAACCCCTGTCAAGAGCTCCAGGACATGCAATCTGCATAATAAAATAAAACAGTATTATATTTGGTAGTCTTATGTAACACTTATATTAATTTCTAATTATAAGTTTGGAAAATATAATTTTGTGGTTTTTCGATCATTTTTCAGTTTTTTTATTTGTTTAGATGATTCATCTGAATTGAACTTGTTTCTTCAGTAGAATCCATCTATTAATATGATTTTAGATGAGCCATTTAAACATGTCAAAGTTTAGAGTGTGTTGTTTAAGTCAAATTTTGTAAAAAGTGGTCAGTTGTTGACAAGATAGTAAGACTGATAATTCTTAATTATAAAAATAATTAAAAAAAAGTTTTAAGATTTTTCTGAACGGTTAATTTTTTCTAGACTGAGATATGTATAATAAGGTAGTCAATTGTTGCCAGGGCAGTGTGGCCAATAATTATAAAAGTATATAAATTTTTAAATTAAAAGATTGCTTTTTTTCTTTTTCTCTTTTTATGTTGTTACACCAAAATATGTAGGAATTAGTGAATTTTCAAATTAACATCTTCATTTATATTAAGAATGGTGGTTAGTTTATGAGATCAATTTTGAGAGGTGTGGCATTTAGTCCTAGTCTTTTCCTTTTATGTTGTAGTCTTTTCTTTATATGTTGATACACCAAAATCTGTAGGTATTAGTGAATTTTCAAATTAACATCTTCATTTATATTAAGAATGGTGGTTAGTTTATGAGATCAATTCTGAGAGGTGGTATTTAGTCCAACACTTCGAGTATTGAACCTGTGTTGAGACTTTGATATGACATGTAGATTTTCTATTACACCAAAACCTGTGGGTGTTAGGAACTTCTAAATCAACATCATAACTTATACCCACAATTCCTATTAATCTATAAAATGGATTTTTAGAAGTGTGACAATTAATCCAACAAATAACTAATTATTATTTTTTTAATAAGAAAAAATAATCATCTGTTAATAGAGTAACTCAATTAATAATTTTCATTTTTTAACATTTCATTTGATAAAACGTTTTCTATTAATATTATAGAATCTTAGATTTGCATATCAATTTATAAACTTAGATAATCCATTAGATTTAACAATATTCTAAATAAATATCTTTATCAGAGATTAGTTATGGGAGGAAAAAGGGTACAAAACATGTGGGTTTACTAGTATTTGGATTTGCATAATTACCCATGTGTTTCGATTAGGATTTGATCTACACCAATGTCCCACCATAGCATAAATCTCCTCTACTATCATTTTATTTCATGCGAGGATTTTCACTTTTGAAAAAACAAAATGAAAATTATTACCTTTCACCGATTTTGGACCTCCTTTTCTTCATTTGTTTAACATTCTTAGTTTTCAAGGCATCTCCTAATTTCTCAGTCACAACCCACTCGTTGACACGCCCTACCTCTAGCAATCCAATAATGGTTGCCTTTGTTCGGTGCAGAGACATCACATTCTCAAACAAGATCCAGAATACGAGCAAATGAAGAGATCTGTGATGCAAAATCAATTAGTTTAACTTCTTTTTGTGTGCTGGCAAGAAAACATCTGGTCATGCAAATAAAATGGATACGTCTATACCTAGGAGTGCTCATTGCATTGAGTAACGTGATTGTTGTAGGAATATAAACAGCTCCCCACTTTGGCAATTGGACTTCAGGGACCAGCACAGTTGCAGGTATCACCACACAATAGAAAACAAAGGTGACAATGTGGGCTACTATTTTTCGAACAAAAAAGAAGCCATAGATCACATGGAATTTCTTCCATGCAGACACTTTCTGCAAGTTCAATGGTTCTAGTAAGGTCAGCTGCCGTACAAAAAACTTCTAGCCAATGTCTCCCAATTCTCAAATATTTGTTACAATAACATGTTAAATTAATAATCACCTTGTTTGCAATGATCTCCTTCACCATCTTTCTGAACAAGTTTGCTGGCCCACATGACCATCTGTGCTGCTGGTAACGGTAGGCTTTGAATGTGCTTGGAAGCTCGTTCTTCACCTGCAATATTCATTTCAAATTAGTTAGTTTCGATTATGCTAGAATTGCACGACCGCGTAGAAATTTGCAGACAAATCTTACGCTAAAAAACATGCAAAGTTTGGACTCTGGAGAATTCACAACCGTGCACCCACATAGACATTAGTTTAGATAAACAAAGTTAAAATTCGCTTCATCATCTCATTCATATATTTCTTTGATAATTTTCAACGAAATACATACCCATCCAATTGGGGTCCAATCTATGCTTCTAAGAGTTATGTGTCGTGCATTGTAGGGTCTTTAAGAACAAACCAGTTTTGGTTATGTAATTAAATATTGTTTAGTTTAATTGTTAAAAAGTTAAATTTTAGTTAATAGAAATAGAATGATTTTGTTTGACATAATTTTTATTGTTTATGATATTAGTACACATTGTTTTTAATCTTGATTGTGTGAGTTTTTTTTTTGACATTTCAGATCAAATTCTATACTTCATCATTAGAAAGTACATCAAATGAAAAATATATATATATAAATTATGATGAATTTTTTGACTATTTACAATTATTTCACAGATAAAACATAAAACTATTATGAACTGTTCCTAATGTGTAATGTTTAAGTGAAGTATGCTTTAGTCATTTTTCAAAATTCATCAATCATTGTTTTTTAATTAATCCTAGGTGGCTGTTATATCATAGAATTTTCAGCTTAAAAATGATCTCTCACCCCAAGGTTTCCAATAAATACAAATTTCCAGCCTCTAAGACTTGCACGAACAGCAAGATCCATATCTTCTACTGTAGTCCTGTCTTTCCATCCTCCCGCCTCATTCAGGGCTTTTATACGCCATACACCAGCTGTTCCTGTACATATTAGTTTATTTGTGAGTATAGGAATATTTTGGATGCATAAAGTCTGTACAAGTTAATGGATGAAAGAATATAATACCATTGAAGCCAAAGAATGCATGGGTTGCTGAACCCACTTCTTGCTCTACAGTAAAGTGATAATCCAATGACATCTCTTGCATTCTTGTCATCAGACACTCGTCTGCATTAACTGCAAATGCATGAAGAAGTTGTCAAACATCTATGAAATTCTAGTACTTAGTACAAAAAAGACATATTTTTCTAAGCAAAATTAGATATATTACTAGAGATATCTATATATGTTGTCCTTGGTGAATCATGGATAAAGGAAAATTTCTTGAGGTTTATAATGCATTCCGCCCTGTACAGTTACAATACTTAAGATTATAAGGTGGGTAATAATATAGTAGAGCACTTAAACACCCTATCTATGGAATTCTTCGTGCCTGGCCCTCCTCCCCACTCAAACAATAGAGAGGATAAGCTGTAGGCAACTAGTTTTAAAAGGAGGGAGGCCCAAAAAATCATTAGATGACAAACTGTCTTGTAGGCAAGCTTGAGTGGGATTTGACATCAGATGGACCTTTCATGGGCCTTTCCATGTCTTAGTGGGGCCATGGAATGATGCTTTTGATTTCTAGCCAGGAAATTATGGTTAGATCTTAGTTGGATTACAATATCTCCACTTGCTAGCAAGGCGACCAAAACACGTCTCAAATATTGATTCAAAAATATGATGTCATAATTCTGACAATGATATATTATATCAATATAATAACCAAAGCATCCATGTGATTGATCCTTTAAGCACAAGCCAAAGAATACTAGTTTTCAGGACATGTACTAATAATCTCATGACTCAAAAGCATAGATATGATTGATTCTTTAAGCAGAAGCCAAATAATAGTGATCTTTCTGGACATAAGTAGATCATCTCGTTGATATATTCTAAAAAGCTAAATACTGAATTATAAAATTCCTAACAAGATCAATATGTATGAAAATGACAGTACCGAATTTCCAGCGGGCTTGAACCAAGGCTATGTCAGGATTATGCATTAGAAATGGAACTGCCTTCCATAGAAAATCTGGTTCGGGCTGGAAATCTGCATCAAATATTACAACGTAATCACATTCCCTTACATAGTTATGCTTCATCCCTTCTTTCAGGGCACCAGCTTTGTAGCCTTTTCGATTGTCTCTGATCTCGTACTTAATATTTATCCCTTTGCCAGCCCATTTTTGGCATTCCATTTCCACCAGATCCTGAAACAATACAACCAAACCCAAATTAAACTAACCAGCATATTTTCAGTGTATTCAACTATAACCCATATATAGAAATCTTAATAATGTACTCCAAACATAACCCAATCTACGATGGACTTTTAAATTAAAAAAAAGCTAACAAATTCAGTGAAAAAATAAAATTATCACATATTTTAGATTCAATAACCTTAATTGTTGGATCAGTGGAATCATCAAGGACTTGAACAATAATCCTATCTGAAGGCCAAGACAAACCACAAGCTGCACCTATTGAGAGTTGATAAACCTGCATCCATCACAAGTTAGCTCCATTAACATGATAAATTACAGTTGATGAGCCGAAGGTTCTCTGTGTTAGTATATTAACATACAGAATGGACTAGAGAAAACGATGTAAGTACTAAACATTCATGAATTTTATTCAATTAATGTGAACTATGTCCCAAGTATGATCATAAAAATCTGCAGCTAAACTCAACAAAAAAAATCTTGTTAATGTTTTACCTCTCTTTCATTGTACATTGGGATCTGCACCAAGACCATAGGATAAACAGTGTTACCAATCTCCACGTCGTCTTTAATGGGTTCCCACTTGTATTTCTTCTCTGGCCTTTTTCCAAACAGCTTAACCAGCACTATTACAATGGCCATATAAACTCTTTCAATAAACAACATCACAGACATGAGGAGACAGATGATTACAGCCAAATTTAGCAATGGGGCAATTAAGGGAGCCCTTATCTGCTGCCAAATCAATGCAATCTGTTGGATCATGTCATCTCCCACCCCTGTGAATGCCTCCTCAGACAACATATTGCCACTCGTAGACAAACTATTCATATCTGCTCTTAATCAGATCTCTATGTTTGGCAGCAATGGGAGGCAATTTCTTAGGGCCTCCTAACTTCTAGTTAAATACCAGTAACAATGTCTAGATTTTCCTTGGATCGCATCTAAGCCTCCTCTACAAGGAAAAAATGAGGTATCTTGTACCATCAAATCTATCAGTGCCTGTAACTGTTTATACCTGAATTAAGCAATGTTGGAGAAGTCCGACAGATTGTGACCCCCCAAACATGCACCCACTTAATCCTGTAGCTACATTAACTATATTGTAATGCCATCTATAATTGGGCATTGACAAACAAGAAGGGTAGAAAGAGGTGAGATTACTGGACTTTTATTCTTTCAGGGTTGGGATGCATATTGATTCCTTGAGAGATTCTCTGCAATCTCCTAATCACCCAGATTAAAGGTCAAGGAAAGTAGAATGTATATGTTCCACCCAACCTCTAGGTTGAGGTCATTTAGGCATTTGATCTACTTGAAGAAATCAATGGATATTGATGGGCATCCTTTGTAACGGAGTCTCTAACTTTAACAGCTAACTTGTGTTTGAGCCTTCAACTTCAACCAGCAAAAAGTTAAATAAAATAAAATAAAACAAAACCCTAGGCTGGTTTCCACCTTCAATTAAACTCCAGCCACCTTCTTTTGTAAGAAGATTGCTGGTTATGTGGTCACCTGTTTGGATTGAATCTGTCCACCTGCTTGTCTGATGAAGCTGTTTCAACCACCATTGACTGCAAAAGGGGAACCTGATCAAACAGGAGGATATGTGGCTTTGTGATTGAAAAGTCAGATTCATATGAATATAAACAGATGGTATAGAGTGACCTTCCTTAGATGGGAAGTTACTCTTATGGACGTTCCCTCATTCCTAAATAAATGAAGAGAATTTTGGGTATTGGAAATGTGTAAAATGACAGGTGTCTCAGTTTTTAGACCCTGTTATGATTTGGTTGTTGAGTACTTTGGAATAAATCATTTACTATGCTTTTCATTGGGTGAGCTCATAGCCAATTGTACAGTGAAGTCTGCCAGGAGATAACTTGCAGGCCTTTATCTGCTCCTACATAGCCGGAGTAAATGTACACCGTTGATAATGCAGGGCAATTGCATAATGATTTGTGCTTGGGCGAGACTTTACAGCTAAATTTTAAATTTTAGCTGTAATATTTTAAGGCCCACTAAATTTAGTTGTAGAAATTTAAGTGCACCGACATTCTTCCTTCCTACCTAAAACACGAAGACAAAATCAATTATTAATATCGGGTTAAAATATAATTTTCTTCGGTACAACGAAAACGTATTAACTTCTAATCAAATAGCATTGATGTGAAGTAGATTAATACATACTTATAGAATTGATAGCACTTGGAATTTAATGTTTTTAATTTAAAGGAATATTAAGAGTTTTTAAGTCAATTTTTTCTTTTTGAAAAGTAAATATTTTAATATTGGTATCCAAGGTTTTTGAAAAAACTGTGTGTAAATTTTTACATCAACGTTTCGGATCATACTCTATGATCCATCATCAGGGTGTCCAGCAGATAGAGAGAGAAATGAAAAAGAGTGGTTTGGTTTTTGGCTTCCGTTTTCATTAGCTTGATTCTTTTCTCTTGTTTTTTCTCCTCATTTATTGGGTTGTTTATTATCTTTCTAATTGATTTTTTCACTATTATTTTGCTTCTTACATTTGTTGTTTTATCATCTTTCTTGTATAATTAGTTTTTTAATTTTTATGTCACTTTTGTCTTTTAATTCTTTTGATGGTTCTTTGACCTTTTTATTTCTGTATTGTTCTTTAGTTTTACTTTGTTGGTTTGGTTCTTTTATTCATTTCATTTATTTTATTTTATTCTTTGCTTAATTGTTTTTTATTTTAGTTTGTTTTCCAATTTTTGGCTCTCATTTCCTGTTTATAATACTTTGTGATTTTAATTTTTGTTTCTTTAATTCTTTATTTCTCTTTGGCCTTGTTCTTTTTTATTTCCTTGCATTTGTTGTCTTCTTCTTTTTATTCTTTCCTTGCTTTTGTTATCCTTTTCTATTTATTTATTTCCTTGCAATTGCTGGCTTATTTTTTATTTTTTTCATTTTTTCATTTTTTCAATTGTTTAATGTTATTTTTGGGTACTTTCTTTCCTTACTCTTTTTCATTTTTCATTTTTATTTTATTCCTTGAATTTCCATTTTTTCCCCTCCTCTTCATTTTTTGGATTGTGTGCCTTCCAATCTCCCCAACCTTCCCCCTCTCATATTTGCTCACCTTTATATCCAAGTCTGCTCACTCTTTTTCATTTCTCTCTCTATCTGCTGGACATCTGATGATGAAATCTGCATATTCATATTGCAAGATTTAAAATTAATCAGTGACATTTGGGCTATTTTATTTTAATTTTATTTTTTCTTTATTCACTTCATCTATTAAATTCAATTCATATTTATTAAATCTTTATGTTAATTAAATAATATCATATTATTTAATTAAATATTCCCCCATCTGGATGGCCATCTAAAACTATTGTCTATTTTCTCTTAAAGTCCAAACTTGGGAAAATAATCATTCATAATTATTTACCCAATCTTAGTTCATCTTATCCAAAAATTAATAAATAATTTATTATTTATTTAAATCCCCTCACATGCCTCATCTTCCAGCATTTCTCATTATCTCTCTAATCATAATCTTAATACATTCCCTAATCATGTGCACACACTTAATCATTGATTAAAAAGTGTCACATCCTCTATACTTTCCCACTTTCCCACTAATCTTGATCTAAATCCTAATCCCGACCTAATCTACCCCTAATCATTTGCACAATCCTAAAGTTTGAGAGATAATCTCCCTCACATCTCTCCTCATGATGCCACATGGCAACATCTCATGAGGTGAGATGTATCAACCATTGTGCGCCCTTGATCTCCATCAAGCAATCCTAACCCTTCATATTTTCCTCCTCTCACATACATGTCAAACACTTAACCCTTTTTCATTAATTGTGTAATCTTGAGCAATCTAATGTTGTTATGGTGCTAAAATCAAATGAGTACACATTCAAAGCAATGATCTTGGGAAAATCAATACATTGAGGGCTTCAACATATGTGAATTTCATCAAAATTCACAAGGTTTGAGTCTTCTTATCTTAATCCAATTGTTGCTTTGTTTTGGGTATTTTTGAGTGATTTATTTGTTGTTTTTATTTTTTAATTACGCTTTTTCATTACACATTTTGGCACACCAGTGGGACCCACATCACAGGTCATCTAACAAAATTTTGGCTTTTAGGTTATCTTACACTTTCAAGTTTGCGTAGAGGTGAATACACTTTATAAACAAACATATCTATTCCTACTTAGGCGATTGCGCTTTAGCTCTTCATTAACTAGTGGGCTTGTAGGTAGAATGAGTCGTTCTACTCTACAAATGGGTAGATCCATTATTATTTGGGTAATCATGTCATACTTGGATGATCACACTCTTGCTTGGGAAATCCTACTTTTGTTTGGGCAATCTCGCTCCTACTTGGGCTTTGTTCATACAGAAGTGATTTCACATTGTTCCTAGGCAATTTTGTAGGCAACTTGAATTTGTTTAGATTTTTATTGGCTTTGAAATCACTAGTCCATTCAATACTAACCTGCTAAGTCATCATTGTACTTGTGACATTGCTAAAACTTATTTGTAGCCTTGTGTAGTTGAAGACCAACAAATCTAAACTCTTAATAAACTTCTTGTAGGATGTAGCCAATGCACTTTATTTTTCTACTAGTTTAGGCACACTTTAATATTGCTAAAGGGTCAATTAACTTTGTTTGTTGTGTTTGGGATCATTTGTTGATGTATCATCTCCCTTGCACCATTTGGTGAGCTTGAGGATTAGAAATCACAAATCAATTCAAGTCCACTTGTTGTGTATACCTAGGAGTGCTAGCTTGCACTTATGCTCTCTCTTTGAGCTTCATGCAAGATTGAAGATCAGAAACGCTTAGCATGTCCTTCCCTTTAGGAGTCCTCCTTGGGGATTTCATCCCCCTAAGGGACAAAATCAACCATACGGGGGAGAATGAAATTTGTACCCCAATATAGTTATGTCATGTTTAGCGAAGCTTCGATACTCGAGTGATACTGAGATAAGAGTGCAGGGTTGGTCAAAATGACTTAATTGACATTCCCAACCCATGCTTGTGATGGGTTAGTGTTCATTAGTGTGCCTCAAGTACCCCCTAATATTTAGATGATGCACTAGAACACTTGTTTAAGCCTAACATAAGACCTTTCCATTGTTGCTTAGTGTAGTACAGGGTACAATATCATGTTTGAAGCTACTCACCATGTATCTCCCTAAGTAGAGATAGGAGCTCTTTAGCAAAGGTCTTAGAACCTTGAAAGAAAGGGAAAATGTGAGCCCTTGTACCACTGGATCTCTATCTATTGACTCTTGAAAGAGTAGTGGCTTGCACCGATCTTGAGATATTAGTCTTTTGGATGGTGGATCTATGCTAAGTTAACACACCCACTTGAGTAATCTAGGTTTATGCAACGTGTCTTCTTGTGATTACCCATAAGTGTCTTTTACTTTGTCTGATCAACATTGATATGTTAGTTTTTTGTCCTTAGTCCTTTTTTGTTTGATCATCACCCTTGGGTGATTCCACCCTATTCTTGGGAGGATACATCTCTACTTGTGTGGATCTACTCCTAATCAAGCCTTAGTTGTACTTGGGTGATTCCATCTTGTCTTGGGCAAATCCTTTTGGTGTTTGAAAACCTGTTAGGTCATCCTTGGGTGGGTATGATCTATTCTTGGGTGATCCCATCATAGTCAAGCAGTTCCACTTTGTCCTTGGATAACTATGCTTTTGGGAATTTTTGTGTTTATTTGGGTAGTTTCATTTTGTATTTGGGAAATTTTTCCAAGTAATTTCTAAGCCACTCCTAGGTGGATCCATTCATACTTGGGTAGATATTCTCTTTCATTGAGAAATTTCATTCTTGGACGCACCTGCTCCTACTTGGGTGGATATACTTTGTTCTTGGGTGATCCTAAACTTGGGTGGATACATTATTACAAAGGTGGATTTACACTATTCTTGGGTTAATTTGTGTCACATAGAAAATCTAGATAGCTAATCCTCTTAACTAGAGATAGCCCATATTATTCTAAAGCTAATCTAGCAATCTATATAAAATTTTGCTTCCCTATATAGCACATATTAGTCATTTTTATCATATCACCCCTTTCAAAATCCATCAAAACATTGCTCTATCGATATAAGGACATCCCTAAACATATATCATCATCATCATTATCATCCTAAATGTGAATATAGCCTCCTACTAGTTGTTTGAGAATAGGTTAAATCTTTAATCCAACCATCATCATCATACTTTCTTAGCAATTACGCCTATCTTAAGATAGCAATCCTTCTTGGTCAAACTATTTCACCTCAAGCAAGAGGTATAGTTTGTGTCAAAATTTATCATTCTTCAGAGCAATACCTATCTCAACTATAATCCCCTCACCCTCATCAATCATGCTTTAGAATGTTGACTATCTTAAGTATCAATCTAATGAGTCGTCATCAATCTAGGTTCTTAATTATAGTTGGACAGATAAATCAATCATCAAATCATCCATCTAATTACTCTTTTTTAGTCCTATCCTTGGGCTTAGATTCATCATCTTTCAATAAAATCACCATCCAATATTTTATGCCCATCACCACATGCTTACAACTTAAGAAACACATGGAACAACAACAACAACCTCACCATTCACCCTACTCTGCTAGCTTTCCCAATATTAGAGAACCCCAATACACCAACATGAAAGGGGGGCCATCAAATCACACTCATTCCCATGACTTTGTATCTATAAAGGAGGAAATGGTTTCTCAACCCGAACTCACTCCTAATCTTTAGGAGCACTACAATAATCCTACCATTGTGTGCATGATTGATCACCTCATAAATACATGTTTCAAAACTATCCTCTCTAAGCTCCTCATGTAAGCTACCAAATTTCTGCTTGACTTTGATTTGTCCCAATACTTGGACACGGTGTGACCATCTACCCCTCATGCTCTTCCTAAAAATACCTGGGGTCTATACCAAATTTTTGAAATGATGTAGTGATATTAGTTTCACCATCCCCTATCCAAATCCCTACATTGGGATAATGATCAAGACTTAGTCCTGTTCATGGTCCTAATCCTACATCTTCCATCTAGTTTCAAGGTTCAATACCACATAATGTCCAAAATTCTATTATGTAAACATCAATTCACCCCACACCTCAAAGTAATATGATCGTTCTCATGACTAATATCCCTACATCAACACCTTATCATGTTCCTCTTGTATCGGTTCAATCGGTATATCATACCTCTCATATCCCTTTTCAATCATCGTCTCACATTCCATCTCCTACTCATGTTTCAAAATTTTATCCTAATCCTTCTTCCCAATCTTATCATAACCCTCCTCCATCATATTTATCCTCAGGACAAAATCAATATCCCACCTCAGTACCTCTCATGGATCCTATCCTACCACAAGATAAACACCATAATCAACCTTTGAATACTCCAAATCACACTCAACATCCATATGTCCATCAAGATTCATCGCATCAATCACATCCACCTCCACCACCTCCATATCCCTCGTATCATTCTCAATAATCATCACAACAATAAATTAATTTAAAACCATCTCACACCAACCCACTTCAATAAATTCCTCACAATCATATCCTTCCCAACCATTACATCAGCCACCCAACATCTCTCCTAATTATATATAACATCCATCTCAACCTGCCTCACAATCCCATGGGAATCCTCTTCAACACCCCCTCAACATCAATCTCAACCCTCTCACCAA
Organism: Sequoiadendron giganteum; assembly: GCA_007115665.2. Lineage (NCBI taxonomy): Eukaryota > Viridiplantae > Streptophyta > Pinopsida > Cupressales > Cupressaceae > Sequoiadendron > Sequoiadendron giganteum. The sequence goes on along the minus strand of CM021107.1, from coordinate 126,703,251 downwards.
CCTTCCAACAATTCTCTTGAACCACCATAATATTTCAACCCATCACAACAACCATCATATAATAATCAATCACAACAATAGGTTTATGCATATCAACCATCTCAACAACTATCATACTTTAACTCACCAAAACAACCATCAAATAACAATCCACCTCCCAATCAACCTTATCATCCTCAACCTTCACACCATCAATACACCAATCAGTCAAGTTCCAATTTAGAAATCCCTCCCCCATCAATGACTCATAATGAAGAATGGGAGGATATGAAATATGTACTCAAGGATTTGTAAGTCTAAAATGCCAAAATGTCCTTTAAGTTTAAGGATTTATGTACGTATCCCTTTGATCGCTCCATTGCAACCTGTTGATAAGTGTTTTTGCACATTCACAACACATTCAAAATACAAAGTGTTTTATCTCTCTTGAAAGGAAATCTAACCTCAGAAACTTTCAAAAGACAACCCCAAGGCTTTGATAGTCAAGTCTTGACTTTGCATAAAATGATTAAGTGGATAATGTTTTGTTATTTTATAAGGGGACTTACATGTATTTAGCTAAAAATATAGACAAAAAGGGTTTAAAACATCTAAACATAGTGTGACACCCTAGCTATATTTTCAGATCTAAAATTTGAAATGATTTCTAACATCTGATATGGCAACTTAAATGATGTTGTTTCTAAACTAACCCAATTTCAAATAAAATGCAAAAGATAAGGGTAAAGAAAACAAAGTCTAAAAACATAAGGACGATGAAAAAAATGGCTTATTCTACAGATAGATAGATCCCTCACAAAAACAATCCTTTCTTAATCAAAGTTAAACTCATAAAGATGCAAGAATAGTACAATCTTCTGGAAAGGAAATTGAAATATTTTCAAATTATAAATATTCGCATGCATATATCCAATTATGAAATAATATAAATGAACACTCACAATTTAAATTGAATAAAATAAAGGTTCAAACTAACCATACAAAGTAACTTACAATAAAAAAATTTACAAGTGATATGAACCAGAGATCTATCAAATCTCGTCACACTTTGCCATCATCATAACTAAACTTGAACTGAATTTGAAGAAAGGAACCATGCATACATTCAAAAATAACAAGAAATCCACTACAAATTAAATTTCTTTGCTTGTATTAATTTAAAAATATAGATTATAACAACTCCTGTTCAACCAATTTATAATGAGAGAAGGCCGGCTTTATAGAGAAGGCTTTATAAAATGAATGGTGGAGATTATCTCAACACAAAAGGTCCATATTACATTTGCATTTAATTATTGAAAGAGACATTCAATATTTGCAACATATAACTCATCCCTCCTAATTGAATTCAATTAAAAATGTACCTGAGAAAATGTAAAATATATTATAATCTTTTCATTAAATACACCCTTTTACAAAATTCCAAAAATTCTAGAGGCACAATTTCCTAGAAACAAGTAATTGGGTAAGTGCACCAAGTTGTGACACAAAATGGCTCTTAAGATTCCACTTTTTTTCTAAAATCATCAATGTCTGATGTTCACGAGAAAATGAAGATAGTTACTCTAAAAATTTGAAGATGCAACAAGAACAAGAGTTTTAATGCTTTTAATCTACTTTCTAAGCTACTAGTTTTTTAAAATAATGAATATTGGCTATGTGCAGGATCATGATGGGCCAAAAAGTGGCGATATGTAAGTGATATGATGACCCATGTGGCTGATGACTTCTTTTTTACCCAAAATTGATGAAACGAAAAGGGTTTTTAAAGGAGATTCTCAGCTTTCCACCAATATAAATTATGCTTTACTTTGAATTTAATAAATAATTATTATTCATTTTCTATTCAAATTATGACTAAAGTCTTGATTGATAGGCTGATTGAAAAACATCTATAGCCTTCAAACGGTATCACATTTTTTGAATCCAAAATATGTGTCACATTTTATGCTTTGCATACTATAAGATTAAAAAAAAAATTGAATTTCATGAAGTTTTGACCTAGTTAAGGTGGTTAGACATACAAGTTTTTATATTTTTTAAAAGTTGTAATAAAAAATTCATAATTAATTATTTACTCGGAAAAAAATTACAAAAAAATATGCATCACATCGGGACATGATTCCTCTACTTATATCTAAAATATTATAAAAAAATATTATCATTTTATTCTGGTTAGGGTGGTCAGACAAACACCTACTTATTTTTTCCCTGAAATTTAAGTACTACTGCAATGAAATTTAAAATTTTCACCAAATAGATTTAAAAAATAAAAAATAAACCTAGTAGTTTAGAAACTACATTCAATTTGCTACAGATTCTATTCTTACATATTTTTGAAATAATATAGATAACTTATTCAAATTTTTACATCAAGTTACCTAACTTTGACTTTTTTGAATTTTATTGCCACTTAAGGGCCTATTTTTCCATGATGATCCTGCACATACCCTATTAAGGGTTTGGAAAAGGGGGTCCACCAAAAGTGGTCCTATTTTTCTTTTAAATAGCAGAGCATCTATTGTGGCCTCCCTAAAAAGTTAACCTTTTTTTTTTTAATTTCAAAAATCGAAATGGTGAGAAATTAGCTAACATTGTGTAGTTTATCCTAGATTTTTTGGATAATTTTTTAATAAACATATAGTATTTTATAAATTTTCAAAGTGGACACATCTTGAAAAGCTAAAATTTGAGCATGCTCCCCCTTCAATTTTTTGAAAACTAATCAAAAATCAAAACAAAAAAATTATTACATGTAGAATGGAGTCTAGTTTATAAAAATGTAATTTGTTTCAAAATTTGATGAATGAGTAAAAATCTATACAAAAACTACTACATGTTGGTTTTTGACAGAAAGAAGAGGCACTAGCAAGAGAAGTTATAGATGAAAACCTTAACATAATCAAAATGCTAAAAAAATTATATGGTTATATAGGTAAGAGAGGGCCTAACGTCATCACGATTTTTTATAAACTTGCATTGAAAGACATGCAAACTTGACCATTAGCATGACCAAAAAACTGTAATGTTTTTTACACTTTTACAAAATCACATCCTTGGCATGAAATAGTCATCCAACCCTTTGGGTTGGATGCCCAAGGAAAAATCCAACCCTTTGGGCGTGTATTTCCTAATGCAACTCATTTGGTGAGTGCACAATTTTGCACTCACCAAATGAAATGCATCATTTCACGAGCATGAAGTTTGGTGCTCACCAAATGAAGTGCATAATTTGGCGAGTGCCAAATTCGGCACTCACCAAATGTGAAGCATGAATTTTTGGAATTCAATTTTTGAACTCTTTCTTTTTTCTTTAGCTTTCTCTTTCTCTTTCTCTGCCAAGGAAACTATGTATACATGAAATACACATTTACATAGATATTTACATGTGGACATTTACTTTCTTTTACTTTAAGTTATATTTCATTTATATAGTTTCAGGATGTTTGAGAGTGGTTTTGGATCTCTTGGAGTTATAATGAAAATTCTAATTTCTGGAAGATCTTACAATTTTTTAGACAATCAAACTTTAGTAATCAACATTGCAAATTTTAGTAATAAGGAGGTAAAATTTTAGTAATCAACAAGTTGTATCATCTTTCTCTCTCACTCACTCACTCATTTTAATCTCTTATGCTCTAAACCTCTCTCTCACTATCTCCATCCCTATATCTGACTCTCTCCCTTGAGCTCAAGACTACCTCTCTACAAGTTCATCTCTCTCTCTCCCTCCATCCCTGTCTAATCTCTATCTCCCTCCCTCCCTCCCTCCTTCCCTCTCTACAACTCTCTACCTCCCCTCCCTCTCCTTCTATCTCTATATATATATATATCTATTCTCTATTTCACCTCTCTCTAGTTCTATCTATCTCACCTCTCTCTTACTCCCTCCCTCCTTCCCTCTCTATTTTCTCTATCTCCACCATCTCTCTCTCTCTCTCCCTACCTATTTTTCCCTCCCTCTTCTCTCTCTATCTCACCTCTCCTCATCCCTCCCTAACTCTCCTTCCCTCTCTACTTCTCTTTATCTCCCCCTCCCCCCTGCTCTCTCTCTCTCTCTACCTACCCCCCTCTCTCTCTCCTCTCCTCTCTACCTATCTCTCTCTACCCCCCTCTTTCTATCAATCCTCACCCTCTCTCTACCTATTTCTCCCTCTCTACTATCTATCTCAACTATCCATATTTACCTCTACATCCCTCCCCTCTCTCTCCATCCCTCCCTCCTCTCACTCCCACTCTCCTTCCCTCTCTACTTCTCTATATCTCCCCTCTCCGTCTGTCTACCTACCTCTCTCTCTATAACTCCATACCACTCTCTCTACCTATATATCCTCTCCCTCTCTCTACCTACCTCTCTATATCACCTATACCTCTATACCTCTCTCTCTTTGATGTACACCGAGATGTGATAAAAAAGGGGAGGAAGGTGTGGAGATTTTGAGAGAGGGAAAAGGATGGAGGAAGAGGTAGAAATGGAGAGAGAGTGACAGAAAGAGGGGAGAGAGAGGGAGAGAGTGAGAGATAAAGAGGGGGAGGGACAGATAGAGAGAGGGAGGGAGAAGTGAGAGAGAGGTGATAGAGAGAGGAGGAAGGTGGAGAGATTGAGAGAGGGAAGGAGGGATGGATGGAGAGAGAAAGAGGTATAGAGGGATAGGTAGGTAGAGACAAGTAGAGATGGAGAGAGAGATAGAGCAACAAAGAGATATATTTAGGTAGAGAGGGAGGGAGAGATAGAGAGAAGCAGAGAGGGATGGAGAGAGTGAGGGAGAGAGAAAGAGGTATAGAGGGATAGGTAGGTAGAGACAAGTAGAGATGGAGAGAGAGATAGAGCAACAAAGAGATTTATTTAGGTAGAGAGGGAGGGAGAGATAGAGAGAAGCAGAGAGCGATGGAGAGAGTGAGGGAGAGAGAAAGAGGTATAGAGGGATAGGTAGGTAGAGACAAGTAGAGATGGAGAGAGAGATAGAGCAACAAAGAGATATATTTAGGTAGAGAGGGAGGGAGAGATAGAGAGAAGAAGAGAGGGATGGAGAGAGTGAGGGAGAGATAGGAAGGGGGGGAGAGAGAGGTAAGATAAAGAGATGGGGGAGTGATGGATATATATGTAGAGAGAGAGCAGAGAGGGAATACGAGAGGAGAGAGATAGATAGATAGGTGATATAGAGAGTAAAGAGGGAAGGAATGAATAAGTGATAGAGAGAAGTAGAGAGGGAAGGAGGGAGGGAGAGAGAAATAGGTATAGAGGGATAGGTTAGATAGATAGAAGTAGAGAGGGTAGGTGAGTGAGAGGAAGGAAGAGAGATAGAGAGAGAGGGGGGATAGAGAAAATTAGAGAGGGAAGGAGGGAGGGAGGGAGAGAGAGAGGTGAGATAGAGAGAAGTATAGAGGGAAGGTGGGTGGGTATAAGGAAGAGGGAGACAAAGACATTGACATCTAGATAGAGAGAGAGGGGGGATATAGAGAAAATTAGAGAGGGAAGGAGGGATGGAGGGGGAGAGAGGTGAGATAGAGAGAAGTAGAGAGAGTGAGGGACAAAGAGAGAATGGAGAGATAGAGAGAAGGAGAGAGTGAGAGAGAAATAGGGGGAGGGAGGGAGAGAGAGAAAGAGGGGAGGAGAGAGTGAGAGAAAAATATGGGGAGGGAGAGGGGGAGAGAGGGAGAATGGAGAGATAAAGAGTAGAGAGAGAGAGAGAGAGGGATAAGTGAGAGGGAGAGGTGATAGAGAGATAAGTAGAGAGGGAAGGAGGGAGGGAGATAGAAAGAGGTATAGAGGGATAGGTTAGATAAAGAAGTAGAGAGGGCAGGTGGGTGGGAGAAAGGGGGAGAGAGAGAGAGAGATAGAGGTGAGATAGAGAGAAGTAGAGAGAGAGTGGAAAGATAAATATAAATAGATAGGGAAGGGGGAGAGAGAGAGAATGTCAAGATAAAGAGAAGTAGATAGGGAAGGGGGAAGAGATATAAATAATGGCAAGATAAAGAGAAGTAGATATGGAAGGATAAGGATGAGGGAGAGAGAGGGAGAAATTGAGAGAAAGAAGGGAAGGGAGAGAGAGAGAGAGAGAGAGAGAGAGAGAGAGAGAGAGAGAGAGAGAGAGAGAGAGAGAGAGAGAGAGAGAGAGGGATAGGTTGGGAGAGAGGGGTGCAATATAGAGGGAGGAAGGGAGAAGTGAGAGATAGAGAGAGGTGATAGAGAGATGTGATAGAGGTAATTAGAGAGGGAAGGAGGAAGGTGGAGAGATTGAGAGAGGGGAGGGAGGGAGGGAGAGAGAAATAGGTATAGATTGAGAGGTTAGATAAAAATAAGTAGAGAGGGAAGGTGGGTGGGAGGAAGGAAGAGAGAGGGGGAGATAGATATAATTAGAGAGGGAAGGAGGGAGGGAGGGAAAGAGAGCTGAGATAGAGAGAAGTAGAGAGAGAGGGAGAGAGAGGGAGAGAGAGAGAGAGATAATGAAAAGATAGAGAGAACTAGAGAGGGAAGGAGGGATAGAGAGAGAGAGAGAGAGAAGATAGAGAGTAGAGAGGGAAGGAGAGAGTGAGAGAGAAATATGGGGAGAGGGAGAGAGTTTGTCAGAGAGAGAATGGTGAGATAGAGAGAAGTAAAGAGGGAAGGAGAGAGTGAGAGAGAAATATGGGGGGAGATATATATATATATATAAGTGATATAGAGGAGATAGAGAGATACAGAGAGTGTAGGAGGGAGGGAAGGAGAGTGTGGAGAGGGAGAGAGAGAGAGAGAGGTGATATAGAGGAGATATAAAGATACAAAGAGTATAGGAGGGAGGGAGGGAGAGTGTAGAGAGAGGGAGAGAGGAATGGAGATAGTGAGTGAGAGAGATCTAGAGTATAAGAGATAAATAATGAGCAAGATAGAGAGAGAAAAAAATGATACAACTTGTTGATTACTTAAATTTGATCTCCTAATTATTGAAATTTGACATGCTAATTATTGAAATTTGTCTGTCTAAAAAATTATAAGATATTCCAAAAACTAGAATTTTCATTATAACTCCAAGATATCCGAAATCACTCTCAAATGTCCTAAAAATGTATACTTGTGTAATGTCATAGAATTGCACCTAGGGGAAACTCCACATTTTTGCATCTTTCCTAGCATTTATGACACCTTAGAACATTAATGACAAAATCCCATGAGTCAAAATTTCATGATTCTGACTCCATGTGGACTTGTGGAAGAACAAAAAAAGCTTGACTACAAGTTTCCCAAAAATCTAGGCTTTGGATGCCTGCACAATGCACAGACATCTGCATGGTACGCTAGCGTCCTGGTGGTTTTTCAAGTTTGAAATGGGGAATCTAGAATCTTGACCCTTTTGACACATGTCCTAGTGGTTAGGTCTCCGATGTAACGACTCTTTTCCACCTTTGCATGCATGGGAAACCCCTTTCTTCCTCTCATTTGGGGTTGGAAGGCATTCATTCAAGCACTAAATTACTACTTGCTCTAGTCTTGGGTTGTGATCATCCTTGATAGAAAAAATCTCATTGGAAAATCCATGCCGAATTGAGGTCCCTCTAGCAACTACATCTCTCAATCAAGAACTCAACGGTGCATCTGTGAGCTTCAGAGAGGGTCTCGACCTGTGGGTAACACTCTCTCTCTCAATCTTTCATACTTGTTCAGTTACTACTTTGTGGTGCTGGTTCTACTCTGAAGCGGTTTTTACTTTCACCACACACTTTTCTTACTTTTTTTACACTCCTTTCAAAACTTGGTTGTCTGTGGAGGTGGGAACACCAAAGTGGGGATTTGACTGAGGCATATCCCTATACAACCCTAACCTTTTTCTCCTTGATCTTCAGTGTGCAGGTTGTAGAATAAAGCTTGGATAAAATATTCAAACACCCGGTAAAAGGTAAATTTTCTCTAAGTCCCTTTGCTTTTATTTTAGAATCTAGCTTCCTATGTGGTTATTTGATCTAGCACACCTTTGACCCGAGTTTGGAGGCAAAACTCAGTTCTGCCTACTTGAGTTCCTAAGCTCCTCACAACATAGGATGCCAACGCATCTTTTAGATGAAATTGTGTCACATTGTTGTCCTAAAACTATGTTGATGTCCTTTGGCCAAGAGCTCCTTCATCAGAGGCAAAAATCTTGGAGTTTTTCTCCCTCGGGGTCTAGGGCGATTTTGGTGTATTTCTTCATAGTTTTATCAACTTATGCTAACTAAGGTGTATAATGGTAGTTTGTTCCTTGGTGATCTCTTGAGAATAAAGAGACCCATGTGCAACGAATCCCTCTTATATCACATTTTGGTGAACTTGATGTGAACACATTGTATCTATTTTTTGTAATGTTGCATGTTTATGATAAACCCTTTTTCAAAGAGTATTTCGATATGTTGGAGGATGCTCTAGATGACTTCTTAGAAGTAATATCCCCTATCTGTAAATCTTCTGAACAAACTCTCCTCTCACAAGCTAAGGAGTTCGTAAACATGGTCGTGGTCTATGTGGCTCCTCTGAGCCCTAAGAAACCTGTCATTTACTTGACCCCAACTGAACCATCCCCTAGGGAGAACTATTTTGTCTATGAGATTTATTGTCATAATGATTCATCGAACTTTTATTCAAGGTTCGTGAAAGCTACTAATTCTACTTCTTATAATGATGTTGGGCATGCATACAACATAAGGAGAAATAAACATAACTTGGATCAACAACCTTTCATTCCTACATCACAACCAATTCAAGTTCCTACTTCTTTTCCACTGTCTCAACCTAACCTTCCTCTAGCTCCTAAACCTACGATCAAAGAACTGAGCAATTATGATCTTATTGAGAAACTCCATGTTACTCCAGCTAAGATTTCACTCTGGGACTTGCTTCAGACCACTTCGGTTTACCAAGAGATGTTGCAAGAAGCCTTACAAAAGATTCTCTTCCCTACCTCTGATAGGCCTATGGATGTTAATGCATTGTTGGCACATATTCGAGCAGATTCATCAAATATTACGTTCCACCTGCAAGAAATCCCACCTCTAGATGTGCAAAAGCAAGCAGATCCCTTGATGATTATAATTAATGTCAATAATATCGGTATTAGGTGTACTCTCATTAACACTGGTTCAACTCTCAACATTTGTGGTATGGACCTATTTCCTAAAATTAAAGTTGATTCATCTTCTTTAGTATCCTCTTCTTTGTACATTCGTGGGTTCGATAATGTTGGTCACCAAGCTCTAGGTATGATAATACTACCTTTATAGGTAGGCCCCGTTACCTTTCCTATGCTGGTTTATGTAATGCCTGGTCTGTTATTGTATAATCTTCTCTTAGGGAGACCTTGGATTCATGCTATGGGTGTTGTGACTTCTACTTTACAATGTTCTTTGAAGTTTGTCACTAATAATCAGGTGGTTATGGTTAAATCAAATCTGTAAGCTATTCACTTTTGTTTCCTAGCAACTATCGATCATGATTTAGTTGTATACACTCTCAAGAATTGCATTCCATCCTTAACTACTGATGCTATGACATGTTCTTCATCGATACCCTCCATGGAAATTGTTCCTCAAGTGAGTATCGACAAAGATGAACCGCCTAAAGTAGAAGATACTGAGTTTCCCCAATCTTCCCCTTCATCTTCTCAATCAAATTATTTCCTTGGTGATGATCGGGGTTCCTTGAATTTATCTAAGTTCTTCATCGCAGAATACAAGTCAAACCCCTTTGGTATAGAATTTCCAAGTTCCGTTCATGAAAAGGTGGGTGAGCCTCCTATTTGAAAATATAAATTTGATCCTATCAAAGAAATCGCTCCTTCCCCTACCCAAGAGAATAACCCCACTCCTGCGAAGAAGGTTAATGTTTGTGAACTGAGTAAAGAAAGTGAGAACACTTCTGTAGAGACTTTTGACATCCATTGGTGGAATGAAAACACTCTACATGGAGCTGCCACCTCCTAAAATACTGCAAACTCATTATGGGTTTGGATATGAACTCGTCTCTTGATATGGCTACGGGAAGAAAGGCCTATGACGTATCGAGTAGGGAATTCAAGTCCCTATCTAGTTCAAGCCATGAAAATGCTATCTGGGTTTGGGATGCTTTGTTGAACAATCTAAACAAAAACCTTGGTGGACTGTTAATGTGATTTCAACTGAGTCGTTGAGCTTGGTGCATCCTGAGTTGGTAGGAGGAAAGGGGTAGGCCGAGAAAGTCCCTTTGGATGTATTCTCTTTGGATGAAGGACTAGGAGAATTTCTAGGTGCTTATTTCCCATTGCCTCCTTATCACCATAAGAAATGATTCTCGTATCGCTTGCATAAACAAACGTACTTTGGAGAATCTATTTTGAGTATCGATGAGGAAGATCCTCTATCTAACATCAATGTAACAATGTTCTGATATCCCATCTTGAAGACTACAGTCCTCTCCTTAAAGGAGATACTATTGAAGTTCTAATGGATCCTAAACTTCAGAAAAGTAATCAAGATTGGGAAGTGTCTCTCTTCCGAAGAAGCAGACGAACACTCGAATCTTTTGCATTCTCACCCTGATATCTTCACTTGGACGTATGAGGATATGCCTAGTATTGATGAGTTTGTAGTGGTTCACAATATCATCCTATGTCCTGATGCCAAGCTAGTTAAGCAAAAAAATCTGAAAGATTAATCCTAGGGTGCCTTTGATGGTCAAGACTAAGATAAAAAAGTTGTTGAAAGCAGGGTTTATCCATCCGATTGACTACTCCCCTTGGATTTTGAATATATTTACTGTTAGTAATCCTGACGACCATATTTTCATATGTATTGACTTTCAAGACCTTAATAAGGCTTCTCTTAAAGATAATTTTCCGTTACTTGATATAGATATGATTATCGACTCGACTGCAAGCCATGTATTGTTATCTTCCATGGATGGCTTCTCGGGTTACAATCAGATCCGCATTAACCCAGATGACCAATACAAGACAACCTTCACTACCCCTTGTGGTACTTTCTGCTATGTGGTCATTCCCTTTAGGTTAAATAACATAGGAGTGACTTACCAATGGGATATGAACTTGATATTTCATGATTTTATTCATAAGATCTTAGAAGACTATGTTGATGACATCTTGGTGAAATCAATAACTTGTCAAGATCATGTGAAAAACCTTTGTCTTATCTTTGAAAGGCTTTGAATCTACAAGATGAGACTCAATCCCCATAAGTGCATCTTCGGCATAGATGTTGACAAGATTCTGGGGTTCATAATCTCTTATCGTGGAATCGAGGTTGACAGAAAAAAAATCGACACCATTGTTAGCATGCCCCCCATTATATATTTTTCACCTATAGGCTCAAATCAAGAGGAGCACTTTTGCTAAGTGGTGTTCATTACAAATTTTGATCATGCATTTTATGCCATAGTATGAAAACATTACTTTAATTCCATTCATGAATAAATATTACATTTTTATGAAGAAAAGAGAAGCAAACTGATACACCATCAAATATTTTTTCTAAAAATGTAATATTTATTCATCAAAGTATTCAGATTGCTTCACACAAGCCATGAAACTAGCTAAGAAAAGTAAATTCAATGCTTGAATTTATAACATGAATACATGTGTGAACAATAAAAACAAGGCATAAGAGTCATAGGGGCCAGTCATTGCTTGAGTGACTAGCGGTGTTGTTGTTGCTTGCGTGTTTCTGCAGTCTTGCTGCTCCTACCTTATGTTCTCCAAGTGCAAAATCCTGAAATAACAACAAAAGGAAGTTAGATCCAAAGAATCTAAGCAATAACCGACCTATCATTCTTACACCTGCACACGCATTCACATTATCCAAATTCAAACATTGTTTTATTTTCCTAACTAGTTTGTTTCATGTGCAGATACAAGGGATGGATGTTGTTGATTTCCAGGTATCAATATGAGTGTGGTAAAATATGGCTCTCATGAGGATTGAGCCCAACTCATTATTATACAAGGTAGCCATGATTATTTTACAAGGTATGATGAGTTACATATTTCTTTTCACAAAAAATTAATTCAGAATATTCATTGGTGCAAGCTATAGATTTTCAGCATTTCAATGATATACAAGATAGAAAAGCCAGGAATGCATTACTCATAGAGTGGCAATATAGGATATTCGCCATATGCATAGTTTTTCAAGTGTTTTTCAAGTCATCATTCACATATTGCATCAAAATTTGGAGTGATAAATCAAAGAAAGTGCATAAACATAAGAGTATGGACAGTCAATAGCAAAATGAAAGAGGCTATTCATATACAGAAAATGCATGAAACTTACAGAAAGAGGAGCTTGTTTTCTGCAATACATACAGACCCACTTGGGGTTTTTGATTTTTGAGCCCAAAATGGTTATAAATAGAGGTCGACCATTGGTGAAATGGTGTTTCTCATGCCAGCAATAAGGGATAAAAGCTCGAATAGCATATATGGTGGTGGATAATATCATTTTTATCACTCACAATCTTCATGAAATGAGTTTCTTTTATTTTTAGCCTTTATTAAATGCAGATCAAAATCAAAATGGAGCAAATATATCATAAATGCATGATACAACTAGGTTGTGCAACTGAAAGCTTGCAAAATGTAAGAAAAATGTTTCAGTTTTGAGCAAAACCAGACTCACCTTCTATTTCTCATTAAAAATATTTTGAAAAATTTTTCAAAATGGCGCGCAAGAGCAGGAGTCTTCATCTCTCATGGCGGCCAAGACAAGAAAAACACAAACACAAAGTCACCAAAGAATGAAAGATCATCAGAAAATTGAAGTCGCACCCATAAGCTTCAGAAAGTTCTCAAAAGTAAGGAGAAGTCAACCAAATTCGAAAAAGAAAAAAGAAGCCAGATTTACCATGCTCAAAGCTCTCAGAAGTCTTTGTTTCTAATGGCATCCAAAGGAAAGGCACGAATTTCATCTACAAGACACAAAGATTTGCAATGGCATGGCTAGGGTTCTCAAGTGGCGGCGCTCTATCAACAACAATGATAAAATGTGAATGAAAGTCCTTTATTTTAGGGTTAATACCCTAGGGTTTGATGGAGAAGGCTTTTAGCCTTAGGTTTTTTTTTTTTTTTAAACTTCATTCGTTTCTCTATATGAGCCATGCCTTTCCTTTTATTCTTTAGGTTTTATTAAGTAAAGTCACATAAAGCCTTATTTGGCTTTATTTTAGCTTTTGTTTTTGCATTCATTTTCTTTACAAATATTTTTTATCTAAGTGATTGATATTAATCACTTAAATATAAAATATATCTAAAATGTAAAACTTGAGTGTTGACTTTATTTAATTGATTTGCATTCTATTTAGAATTGTAATATTTATTCAAAGTGATGAGTTATAAATCATTTTTGAATAAATAATATCATAAAATGAAAAAGCTAAAATCCTTTGACATATTCTTCAAGTAATGATCTAGAGAGTCTTAATTGCTCTTGAGAGCATCTTGGAGATGTTGTTTTAAGTTGCCAACATGCGGAGGGTATCGAGGAAGGTTGGAGAAGATTCAGGGTTTGGATTTGACTTCTCCCAAGCAGTTGGGATATCTTTATGGTTAGTTGGAGTGCTTTTTGGGGTTGTTTTGTTGAGTCATAGGGTGGTTAATGACTTGGAGAGACTTTTTCCATGTTTATGGCTTCTTTTGGAGAGTGGAGTGTGCTATTTTGGAGGCTATTTTCCTGGATCCGACCCATGGAGGTTGGGAGTTGTACTTATGAGTTTTGAAGCTCATTTTTAAGTTAGTTCTTCTACATTTGTATGGCATACACTTTTGGAGTTCCAGGACTAGTGTTTTTGCTCTTATGGCAGTTGTAACTCATGATGTTTTGATGAGATCCTTACAGTTATTTTGATAATTCTTGAGCTTTTGGGACCTACTTTGGAGTTCACTTTTGTATACTTATGTTTTCAATTTGAAGTTTCATGCTGATATTTCCATTAATCGTACATGTTATGTCTTGGAATCGTATCTTAAGTGAATATTTTGCAGTTGAATATGTTATAGGTTGTGAAAATTTATCTAGATGTTTATTGTTTAGTTTTCTTCCTATCCTTTCCCCCTTCAAATTTTCAAGTTTTTAAGTGCTTTCAAGTGATTATCCAAATAGGAGCCGGCCTAGAACCCAGAGGTTTCACTTCATTCCAAGTGTCCCACGTAGAAGTGAATCCCATGTTTTACCAAAATTGTTGAAGCTTGTCAAATTCATAATCGGCTGCAAATTTTGGTAACTAACACCTCCACCGAGGAATATCACTGAGTTGCAAAGTCTACAAGGGAAGATTCAGGCGATTCATAGATTTATATCTCAATTGGTTGATCATACCCTTCCTTTTAGTCATTTATTGAAAATGAATGTTTGCTTCATGTGGGATGAGGAGTGTCAGAAAGTCTTTAAGTCAATCAAAGCCTATTTGGCCAATCCTCTCATATTGATATCAACTATGCAAGATAGGCCCTTTTTTCTTTACCTTGATGTGTCACCATATGCTTTGGCAACTCTGCTGGCTTAGTATGATAACACATGAAATGAGAGAGTGGTCTACTACATCAGCTCTATGTCCTAGTCAATTACGAAACTCATTATTCTTCCATGGAAAAGCAATTCCTTGCTCTTGTATTCACTACACAGAAGTTGAGGCACTACCTTTTCCATGTTGAAACTCACATCATAGTAAAAACAAATCTTTAAAGCATTTGTTCTCTAGCACTGACCTTGCCGGGAGATTAGCAAAGTGGGTTATGTTGCTTTTTGAGTTCGATATAAAATTCATTACTCAAAAATCAATAAAGGGTCAAGCCACTGTTGATCAATTGGTAGACACTCCCTCATCTCGCTCCTTCCCTGGGTTAGATCTGTTCCTCAGGATGAATTTTTTTTCACAATTAACTATGACCTCACATGGAAGATGTATTTTGATGGATCAAGGTGTCAGGCTGGTTTAGAGTGGGCATTGTCCTGATATCCCCTGAAGGTAAACCTATCCCTCTATTCTTTCAATTATATTTTCCTTTCACTAATAATATTGTTGAGTATGAAGATCTTATTGTTAGCTTGTGTGTCACGATTGCACTAAGAATTAAACATCTCCGTATACTAGGTGATTTTGAGCTTATTGTGAATCAAATTATGGGAACTTATCAAGCTAAACAAAGAAGGTTGTCTCAATACCAAGACTTCACTTTGTCTTTGCTCAATTAGTTTTCCTCTTTCACAATAGATAGTGTCCCTAGGAGAGAAAATAGACATATTGATTCCATGGTGAGCACTACCTCCTTGGTACTTTAGAGGAGGATACAAAATAATACCACTTCATGGTTCAATTTGTGTGAAACTCGGTGATTTTCGATCAACCTGAATCTGAGTCTCTTATATGTTTTCATGCAGACTTACAAAAGTGGTTCTCTAGCATCTACAGTTAATTAAAGACTGGAAACTTTCTCGATGATGTGACGAAAATAGATCACACTCATATATGAAAACTTTCAGCATGTTATGCCATTTTATCCGATGTTCTTTATTGAAAATCCTATAACAGCTTGCTTCTTAGGTGTCTCGCTAAAGTGAAAATACCCCTTTCCCTTAAGGAAGCCCATTCGGGCTCTGTCGGTAGAAATTTTGGTGGTAAGTCCCTAGCAAGAAGAATGATACACATGGGGTACTATTGGAAAACAATGGAATGAGATTGCTTTGATTTTGTCAAGAAGTGCCTTCATTGTCAACAAAACAATTGTCTTATTCATGCTCCTGCTCAAGAGTTACAAAATCAAACCTCTCCTTGGTCCTTTGTGAAATGGGGGTTGGATATCATTGCAAAAATATCACCTCCTTATTCCAAGGGACATACCTTTATTATTACCACTACAGATTATTTCACAAAATGTGTCAAAGCTATTCCACTCTGATCCACGAATACTAAAACTATCTGTAGTTTCCTCATTAACAACATCATTTCTTGTTTTGGATTGCCTGCTACACTTGTTTTTTATAATGGCACACCATTCAAGAATAAGGAAGTAAATAATTTCTTGGAGAAATTTCATATCCAACATAGGTTTTCTTCACCATATTATCCGCAATCCAATAGTCCTGCAAAAGCATCTAACAAAATTCTTGAACTCATTCTTCATAAAATAGTTAATAAGCACGATAAAGATTGGCATATTCAATTAATGTACACTTTGTGGGACTATCACACGCGTGTTTGTACGATGACGGGAACAACACCTTACAACCTCGTGTATGGTGCTAAAGCTATCATGCCTTTGGAATTGGAAATTTTGTCCATAAAAGTTTCCTTTAAAGGTTTAATTGATGATGTAACCTACTAAATTAACCATATGCATCAGCTAGAGATGCTCGACGAGCATCGCTTACAGGACCTCAATTGTCTTAAAGCTTATTAGCGTTCGTTATCAAGATAGTATAATCAAAGTATGCTTCCTAGAACCTTTAAGCTAGGAAACCTGGTTCTCTGTGAAAACCAATGAAATGTAAATGGGTTGCCTGATTAGAAAGGGAAATTTAGTCCTAACTAGTTGGTCCCTTACATTGTGATCTTTGTGTATGGTTCAGGTGCCTATGGATTATCGTTTATGGATAGGACACCTCTAAAAGAACCTGTTAATGTGATGCATCTTCGTCGATACTATGCATAGCACCTTAACATGTCACATGTGTGGTGTTCTCCCTATGGGGCAGTAATACTACATATGTTGACATTGTTCATTCACACATTATGAAAAAAAATGTGTTTATAGCGTGACCACGTGTGTGTTTGTGCAAATACAACATGCATCCATGTGTCTAGCTATGTTATGTATATGTGTTGTTAGAATATGTGGAGTAATTAAAATGTAAACTAACACGCCAATGAAAAATTAGATTGAAGGAAACTAATTACAAAAGACAAAGCAAACTCTAAATAACAACTCCTTCAAATGCGTCCTATTGTCCTCTATCTCCAAGGATTTGATACAAGTTACTGGGTCTTAGCTAGTGTAGGCAGTAGCTTGTTGAAATGACAACTTAGGAGAACGAGATTTTATGCAACATGCATGTCTATTGCTATATGATTTAAGCTATGAAGTTGAAAAATTGAAATGCTTATGCTCCAAATGCTGATTCGAATGCAACTATAGTAACTGCGCATGAAATCTAGTATCTAAATCTAGTATGCCAGAGGGTTGTATTTATAGATTTTTGGAGACAAGAATCTAGTTGGCAAAGATCAACGGTTGAGATTCAAACCCGTTAAGATGAATGGTGAAAGATTGAGGAGTTCAGAGAAAGATGGAAGGTTGACAGGAAAGTGGAAGAATATTTTCAACCCACAAAACCATCCTCATTCAAAAATGGAAACAAATTTCCATTTGTCACCTCATTTATGAAAATTGGTTGAAAATTTGAGGATAATTCCTAATTAAATAAATACATTTATTTAATTACATGTGACAATGAATTTAGAAGCTTCCACAATTAAATAATTAATATTTAATTATGTGTGAGAGATGAAAAAGGAAAGTAATTAAATATTTAAAATATTTAATTGAATGTGAGGTGAAGAATTAGAAAGTGTTTAATTAAATATTAGAAATATTTAATTAAATGTGAAGAAGAAATATTATTTAAATTTTCAAACTTATGATAATCAATATAAATAAATTGTGAAATTCATTTAATTAATTAAGAGGAATATGGAAATGACAATAATTAAATAAACTTATTTATTTAATTAGATTAGAAGAATTTAGAAATTGAACAATATAAATAAATAATTTATATGTAGATGAATTTAGAAAATTATTAATTAAATAAATCATATTTAATTAATTAATAGGTTTGATTAACTATGACCATTTTTAGATGTGTACATTTTGTCCCTCTTTGTAGTGATGTGTTTTACGCATTGCTTCAAATAATTTTGCCCCTGATTTTGAAAATATACTGATGATGTTGTATGCCCCCTCGAGAGATAAATTGCGTGATTTGAATGATGATGATGATTTGAAAGAATTGAGATGTTTTTGGAGCGAAAATGGTGATTTATCTCTCAAAATAGCTTGTTGCATAGTAAAAATGAAAATAACTTCCCTTTTTTACCCCCTTAAAAGGTGGAAAAGGTGAAAAGTCATTGTCATTTGAATAGTAACCTTTTGCAATTTCCAGAGCTCTAAGAGAGATTTTCGAGATTTCGATCCATTACGAGCATCACCAATTCGAGCGAACCCGATGTCATCAGAGACCAGTAGTGTACGGACCTCCGGTAAGTTGATCTGATCCTCCTTAGTGAATTTAAATCTCTTTTTTGAAGATTTTTTCAATTTTTAGATTTTTGAATGTTCTGCTTTAGCGGATAGGTTTTTACATTAGCGCATACGAGCCATAGTTTAGCGCATAAAATAGGTAGTTTAACGCATCCATCCCTATGCAAAGAAATTCCATTTTAGCGCATAGACCATTAGATTAGCGCATCCGTGATTAGATTAGTGCATCCGTGAGAATGATGCATAGGTGGAACAAAGTAGCACATAGGTGGAACAGAGTAGCGCATAGACTTGATATTTTACCACTTTGATTAAATAGCGCATTGAACCTTTATTTTAGTGCATCCATGCATAAAGTAATGCATTGATGATTGTTTCTATATTAGCCAACTGATTGTATGCTTTTGAATAACATCAAGGATAGATTACCCTGATTTGATAAATTTGTCTTCGTGCTTGAAGAACAAATAGTAGTGATGATAAATTTGCTTTCCCACATAAAAATCAAATAGTAATGATTTGATGTTGAGCCGATTGGCTATTAAATTTGTTTCCATGTTTGAATGAAAAACAAATAGTAGAAAACGATAAATTTTCCTTCCTGCTTGAAGAACAAATAGTAGTAATTCTTTGATAAATTTTCTTTTCTTCTTGAAAGACAAATAGTAGAGATATATTTGATATTGATTTGATTCAGTTGATTTAACTTGATTTGCTTGATGCTTTCTTGTGATACCTTGTTGATTGATGTGATTTTGATGTGCTTGATATTATAGGAGGATTTTAACATCCTCTAGATTAGAGAGTGATTTCCCTGTACATGGGACATGATTCTTAGACTATCTCAGCCAGAGATAGGGGTGATTGTGAGATGTGGGTTGGGTTCTCTACTTAGGATCCCATAGTATAGGGTCAATAGGGAATTATTGACTGCACTAGTTGAGAGATGGCAAAGTGATTAAAATACCTTTCACTTGCCGATAGGAGAGATTACAGTGACTCTTAAGGATGTCTATAGGATTCTGGGCATCCCAGTAGTTGGTGACCTTGTGATCTATGATCACAAGGAGAGTGGGGGGGAAGATGCCTTGCAGAGTGTGTTTTAGGATCCTCATGTAGGCGGATATGAGATTGCATGGAGGGATATGGTACAGGGATATGCCCCTCTGCCATCAATTCTAGTAGGTTTCATTGGTGGATTCCTTTGTCCTAATCGCAGGTCCAAGGGACTATCAGTAGGCTGGGGTCAGATTCTGGAGGGCATGCTCCTCCATCAGATAAGATATGCATGGGGATCATGCATGCTTGACCATCTCTACCACGATCTTCATCAGGTGGTGTACACGAATGGGAAGAGTATCTTAGCTGGAGTTACTCTTCTACAGATTTGGGCATGGGAGCACTTTTCTTTCACTCGCCCCATTGTTCGGAGAGATTGCCCACTGGGATATCCATATTTTTATGCTTATATAGGTCCCCTTGTCCAACTGATGTTGGGCAAGTTAGAGTACTAGCGAAGAGTATTGGATGACATGGATACTGTCATCTGGAGACCATATCTTGACTGTGAGCCATGGGATGAGGATGACATAGAGCTTCCTTAATGTGGGATTGCCAGGTACATGATCGACCGCACCCAGTTCATCATGGAGATATTTTTGGTTATGAGAGTGTTGAGGAAGTACGGTCGAGTGCAGATGATGTCATAGGGTGTGGCACACTATGCTAGGTGTCATGAGGATTTTGCCAAGTGGGGGCCATTTATTATCTTTGAGGCGACCAGGGCCGAGTATATGGAGTTACAACCAGAGTTTTGGGTGATACATCCTAAGGTGATAGATGCCCATATGACAGATGACTATGCCACTTAATTCTATGCACATCCATTTTCGAGGTTGACCAGTCCAAATGAGCCTGCTCCACTGTTAGGTGGACCAATTCTTCGACGGGCATGACGACAGCCACAGGTTCAAGCACAGGCACAAGCAGAGGATATAGATGGGGTGGCGATGGTGGTGGATGAGGAGGATGATGAGGAGAGTGATTTAGGTAGCTCAGATAACAGTGATGATGATAGGGATGACTGAGGTGGTGGGGGTGGACATAGGTTCTTTGATGTTCCTTTCAGCTTGAGGCCTTAGACTTCAAGAGTGGTGGATCAGCTGAGTACTTCAGCTCCACATATTACGATCAAAGCTCTTTCCCAGGGACAACTAGATAGCTTTCAGGAAAAGGTTCAGAATCTTCAGGGTCAACTAGCATAGGTACAGGTGACCATCAGCCATTTACAGGCATAGGTTGCACAACCACCACCTCCTAACCCACAGGTAGCTCAGCTTACAACAGAGTGAGATAGTTTCTGGGAGTAGTGTATTCAGGCAGAGGGAGTAGCAGAGAGACTCCTTACGTTAGTTGAGAGAACCTCCATTGGAGAGGTTGTGGCAGAGGGACTAGAGATTGCTCGATAGTCTGAGTACTATAGGATGAGATACTTTGAGGCAGTGTCACCTAGGCAGAGGATTGCATATACACAGTCATGTACCCGATCACGAACTCACTCACGCAGTCATACCAGAAGTGCTACTAGGAGTGTGTGATAGCTTGTTAGACAAGAGATCAAGGCTTCAGGCAATAGAGATCCAACGATACCTACCACCTTGGGAGGTAGCAGTAGCCATGTGCCACATCTAGATGCCCCTCAGTGATGATTGATTGATACATCCTACCATTGTATTTTATATATTTTGTTTAAACATTTGATATCCTTGTACACCTGGACATTTGTTTTGATGAGATTTATGATATGCAGTGGTGATTCGATATGTATGCGTTATGGATTTATCTATGCATTTTATTTCTATATGCTTTGTTGTTTTATGATTGTGATGATGATGATTATATGCACTTTGATATGAACTACAAATGAAGATTTATTTTATTTTATGCAATGTATGATTCTTATGATGATGATGTAATGATGATATGATGTAATATGCTTTATGATGAAAATGATTTATAACCTGATGATATGATGTATTATGTATGAGTTTCCTATATGATGTATGTAATGAAATGGATGCATCTTCTTTTATCAATGTATGTTTATGCAAAAGATGTGAAATGATATAAGTGAGATGAATAATTAATGAAATGATATGTACTAATGAATGATATGCACATGATGTGAAAATGATATAAAAGATGGATAACGATCATGATGAACTAAATGAGATCTAATAATGATGATAATGATAATGATGATAATGAAATGAATAGATGCGAGAATGCAGATGAAAATGATAACCTAAAATGAATAATCATGATGAAATGAGATGCAATGAATGATAATGTAATGAGATGTAATAAATGATAATGTGATGAGATGCAATAAATTCCAAGTGTACTCAATTTGTTGTCTTAAAAGATATATGAAAAATTTGTAAACCTCCAAAAATCTCCTATACAGCCCACAATGCAAATCTAAATGAATCATGCAATCCTAGAATGTATTAATGAACCATTCTCCTGTTTGTCATTCCATGAGCTAATGATGCACGTGATTTTCATCATTGAGCTTTTCGAGATGTTGAAAGTTAGTACAAACATCAAAGGGGATATTAGCACCAATGATGACTTGAGTACTGATTTCATTATTTTTGAAATAGCAAGTTAATACAAGCATCAAGGTATATTTAAACCAAGATGACCTGAGTATTGTTTTCATAAACAGACAAAAGTTAACCATTTTTCCTATGCAAATTCTGAAATGTCATCCATGATATGTTGTAAAGAATGTCCCATGACAAATTTGCACAATACTAATGATTAGCTTACAAAAAACAAGAAAAGAAAAATCATACTCCTTCCTTGTGATTCTAGTTCAGTACATCATTGAACAACTCCGAAGATATGATGTCATCAAATGTCAAAACAACAATTCAACTTATGGTTTAAGTTTCTCATTCATTTTATTCAGATTAAGATCATCCAATTCGTTTCAGTTTTTCATCAAAATAGTCGTTTAGACCCAACGTTGAATGGATAAGTTTGTTTTTTCTGATATTCCAATGCTTGACACGTGTTGTTGTTTGTCTGCCAGAAAGCTCCAAGAAGCGAATTTCCCCTAATGACCCTGCACTCTTACTCCTGTTTGGACACAACTACTGTTAAGGATAATATTAATCATCAAGCCATGATGAAATCCTTGTCATTTCAAGGAAATGTTGGGACGCATGATGCATACGTGATAGCCAGGCATGTATGTGATGTCGATGAAGGATGGATATGCAGAATGTATCATAATAGATGAGAGACAACCAAACAAATAAAAAACAATGCTTGTTTACCAGGTTTTCACCATTTGTTTTTATTGCACTTTTTCCTGATTTTATGATTTTTTTGTTGTTTACCAAGACACATGTTTGCCAGGTTTTCATCAAGGCAACAATTTTTTTCTCTTTTTGATTTTTTTTGTATTTTTGCTCTTTTTGATTTTTTTGTATTTTTGCTCTTTTTAATTTTTTTTGTATTTTTGCTATGTCAAAAGATGCATGTTTGCCAGGTTTTCATCATATTGACATATTTTTCTAGTTTTTATGAAATTTTTCATGACTCTTTATATTGTTTTTGATATTTTTCTGGACTTTTTATACTGTTTTTGATATATTTCAGGCATAAAACTTCTTTAGATGAATGTTGTTGGTCGGGCCTTCAAACAGATCCCCTTCTAATGTTGACAATTGATATTCCCCCAATCCATATGCTGTAATGATAATGAACGGGCCCAACCAATTAGGCTCGAACTTACCTTTCTTTTCCTGATCCTACTAATTATGAGGGTTTTCTTTGAGAACTAAGTCACCCACTTGAAAGGCTCGTGGTTTGACTCTGTGATTGTAACTTCAGGACATAACTTGTTGATATCCTTTCAAATGATTTACTGCACTTTGACACTATTCATCAAGCAGTTCTAGCTTGTGTAACCTTGATACTATGTAATCCTCATCATTTATTAGCCCCTTTAATGATACCTGAAGCGAGGGAATCTCAACTTCTAATGGTAGAATAGCTTCTGCTCCATAGACCAAAGCATATGGGGTAGCACCTCTTGGTGTGTGAATACTTGTTTTGTATGCCCATAAAGTTGGATTCAATTGGACATGCCAATCACAACCTGCTTCATTCACTGTCTTCTTCAAAATCTTTATAATTGTTTTGTTTGAAGCTTCTTCTTGGCCATTCCCTTGTGGATAATAAGGTGTAGATAACATGTGTTGAATGTGAAATCTTTCACAAAGTTCATCAATATCCTGGTTTTTAAGAGGTCTTGCATTATCTATAATAATGGAGTTGGGAATTCCATACTAACATATGATATAGTTCAAAATGAATGAGCAGATTTGTTTGCTGGTAACAGTTGTTAGAGGAACAACTTCAATCCACTTAGTAAAATACTCAGTGGCTGTAATAATGAACTTGTTCCCATTTGATGATAATGGATGTATCTTGCCAACCAAGTCCAATCCCCACTGAGCGAAAGGCCATGTTGTGGTGAAGGGTTGTAATTCTTGAGCAGGAGCATGAATGAGATTCCCATGAATTTGACATTTTGCACATTTCTTAACAAAGAAGAATGATTCTTTCTCCATGATCGGCCAATAGTAACCCATTCTGACAAGTTTCTTGGCTAAGGTTAGTCCACTTGAATGTGTCCCACAAATACCATCATGTACCTTTTGTAAGGCCTTTTTCGATTCATCGTGTTCGAGACATCAAAGGAGGGTACCATCAAGACCACGTCGGTATATGACGTCAACAATTAAGGTGTAACAAGACGATTGACATATGAAATTTATTTTCTGATTTCTAGACAAGTCTAAAGGTAAAATAGTATTCTTTAGATAAGTATAGATTTGGCCATACAAGGGAGAATCAGAACTAGTTAAATGGAAAATGATTTGGGTTTCAGGATTGTCATAGGTGGGAGAAAACAATTTTTCCACCAGGAAATCATACTGTGCTTGATTCTCTGACAACTTAAGCAGTGATGTGATTGTAGCCATGGCATTTGCAGCTCTATTTTTAGTACGCAGAATTTGTGTGAACTTGATATCAACAAAGTATTTCTCGAAATCATCCACAATCCTTTTATAAGGCATTAACTTGTCATCCTTATTTTTATATTCATCATTGATTTGATTTATGACAAGTTGTGAATCACCAAAAAATTGTAGTTCTATGATTTTCCAGTCCACTGCAATTCTCATGCCAATTAATAGTGCCTCATATTCAACTATGTTATTTGTGCAAGGGAACATCAGCCGATAAGATTTTATAATTTTATGTCCTTGAGGTGTAATGAAAAGAATCCCTGCCCCTGAGCCATGTTGAGTGTAGGAACCATCAAAATAGAGTGCCCATGACTGCTTAATAGTTGTTGTGAATACATCGACATTAGGAAAATCAATGTGTATTGGATGTTCTGCTAGCATTGGTGCTTCTACTAATTGATCCACAATTACCTATCCTTTGATGGCCTTTTGATCCACATAATGAATGTCAAACTCACTCAGGATCATGACCCATTTAGCCAATCTACCAGTTCAAGTTGCCTTACTTAGAAGATACTTGAGTGGATCAAACTTAGCCACAAGCTTTATTGTATGAGTTAACATGTAGTGTCATAAATTTTGAGAAGTGAACACTACTGCTAAGAAATATTTTTCAATGAAGGTATAATTTAGTTCATGGCCTGTCAAAGTTCGACTGATGTAATATATTGCTCGCTCCTTTCCTGAGTTGTCTTCTTGTGCCAATAATGCTCCGAAGGACACCTATGTGGCAAAAATATATAATATGAGCAGTTCACCTTGCATTGGTGGACTCATTAGATAATTATTTATTTGATCAAATGCTACTTCACATCTATCTTCCCATTTAAATGGAACATTATTATGTAAGAGATGAGTGAATGGTAAACTTTTATCTGCCAGTTGCATAATGAATCTCCTGATGGATTGCAACCGTCCCTGTAATGAGCATAATTGACTGATGTTTCTTGGTGGTGGCATATCGAGAATCGCTTGTACCTTTGCTGGATCCACTTCAATTCCCTTTGCTAACACAATATATCCTAGAAGCTTTCCAGATTTCACCCCAAAGACACATTTCTTTGGATTAAGTCTCACTTTGAATTTTTCTATCCTGTTAATTTTTTTAGATAAGATATCTAAATGTTCTTCTCTTGTGTGTGATTTGGCTAAAATATCATTGACATAATCCTCCATGAATGTGTGCATCATGTCATGAAAAATGGTAGTCATTTCTCTTTGATAAGTAGCTCCTGCATTCTTGAGTCCAAACGACATTAAATTTCTAGAAATATGTACCCCAAGGACATGTGAATGCTATCTTATCCTGATCTTCAGGCGTAATCTTTATCTGGTTGTATCCTGAAAATCCATCCATTAGTAAATACATAGCATGACCAGCAGTCCAATCTACAATCATATCTATATTTGGTAGAGGGAAATCGTCCTTAGGGAATGCCTTACTTAAATCCCTGAAATCTGTACAAATTATGATTCTTCCATCCAACTTTGATATAGGTATGATATTGGAGATCCATTCCAAATAGTCAATAGACCAAATGAACCCGACATCTAAAAGCTTCTTTAACTCCTCCTTAACCAATAATGCAACATGTGGATGCATTTTTATAAGTTTCTGCTTCACAGGTTTTGCCCCTAGCATGATAGATAGATGATGCATGATGAGATTTGGATCTAATCTAGGCATATCTGCGTAGGACCATGCAAAATTGATTTGTTTGTTCTTGAGAAATTTTGTGAACCTTGGGATTTCCTCTTTTGTTAATGATGCAACCAATTGTAAGACTTTGGGTTGCTCCACCATACCTAAATTGATCGCCATTGTCGGTTCTATTAAAATAGAAGACCTTTCCTAATAATGTTCCGGGAGAGTGTCATTTTTCCCATCTTCCAGTGCCTTTGACAGGTTTTCACCATTACATACACTTTTTATTTTCCTCTTTTCATGATCTAATACTGCCTTTGTTAGGTTTTCACCATTAGATCCTTCTTTTATGTTATTAATTTCACAGCTGAGAAACTTGGCACTTTCCTGTCAGAAACTTTGATCGTGTGATTCCCTGGTGGAACTTGTTTCTGATTGGGATGAACAAAGGAATTTTATGATGGTTTCATCATTTGGAAAAGTTTGGATATCAATTGCTGCAATTTGTTCCCAATCAATGAGTTCGGGATGGACCAAAGGAAGTGAATCATTAGGCTGAGTAAGGTCACTAGCCGTTAAGGTCATGATGCTATCATCAACATCGTTATGGGAAAGATCTAGGATGGTATCCTCTTGTTGATGATCTATCTCACTTTGAATCGAATCGTCCTCACTTGAGTCATGATCGCTTTGTAGAATGTAATCAAGTAGAGGCCTTGAGGTTTCCCCTTGTATGAATGTAGGTGTGAACTTTTGTATGACATCCACTTGTTTATCTCTCTAGAACTTATCATCGGAGATGGTGTCCCATTCATATTCATTGGATTCAGTGTCAGAATTGTTTTCTTGAATTCTTAGAATTGTTTCAGCTAACTCCTCATTGGATGGTCTTTATGCTACTTCTTCCTTTGTATCCTCACCATATCCTAGCCCAATTTTATCCTTTGGGTGCATTTTTTTCAATTGGATAGGTTCAACAATACCCTCCTTTCTTTTGCCTATAGGGCCATTTCCTTCATAACCCATTTGTTGCATTATTACATCACCTTTTCCATATTACTTTGTCGGTAACTTGACATGTTGTACTGATTCCTCTTCATCTTTATAGAGCCACTTGAGGATAGTCCTATCTTTCATTTCATTTTATTTGATAAATATTCCATCGAACTTGGTGATGGGAACTGAAGTTGAGGCTAAAGCTATTGTAGCCTGTTGTATGGATGTTGATGGTTGACTATGGGATCTTGGAGATATGGGTAGATTAGAGAGACACAAGGAATATTATCCTACCCCATTATCTTTCAATTTCAGCTTGGTGCCAAAATTACTTATCATTTATCTTGCTTGTTCATTGCACTTGGAGGTAGAAATGGCCAAGGCCTCTCTGTTGTGTGGGACCAATGTGCCTTGAGTTGCTCTTAGATTAGAACAAGTTTGGCTATTAATGTGATCAACCGGTATTGTCACTTCTTGTCCATCATATGGAAATTTCAAGCATTGATGATAAGTAGATGGAACAACTTGCATCTCATAGATCCATGGATGACCTAGGAGTATGTTATAGGATAGATCCCGATCTAGAACTTGATAAAAGGTATTCTTCACAACAGGTCCCACTTTGATTGGTAACATGATGAGGCATTTGGAAGCTCTTTCCTCATCATCGTATGCTTTGATTGTAATTTTCCTTTGTGGATCTATAGAATCTTCTGAATATCCCAAAGCAAGGACTAATTTCAAAGTACAAATGTTTAATCCAGCTCCCCCATCTATTAGGACACGTCTAATTCAGGCTTTATGAATCATGACCTCTAGGTAAAGTGATGAATTATGTGGATGGGTCATGGACGAGTCATCCTTCTTAGTAAATGATAAACATGTGGATGAGGATAAGTTTCCCACCATGGCTTGAAATTTATTCATATCCAGATCAGGAGACACAGTTGTGTCTATGAGTGCCTTTTCCAAAATGTCCTTATGTGCAGGTGATAACTTAAGGAGTTCTAATATAGAAATTTGGGTCGATGTTTTTCGTAGTTGATAAACCAAATTATATTGACTTGGAGGGGAAATTTATGCTTTAGATGAACTTCCTTTTATGAAAATTTTGGCTTGTCCCCTTATCGTAGCATTAACCTCTCAATATTCTTCCTTACCTTTGATTCTGATAGCATTGATTTTTTGTTCATCAGTATAAATATGATTGATAATGGTGTCGTAGACATGATTAATATTCTTGCCTTTATCACCTGAAGATTCCCATTTTTGATAATTGGGGAGAGGATCCTTGAATGCATGATGGTCATCATTGGCATTATGTCCCTCAACTGTGACGGTACAGATATCAATCAAATCTTGAACAAGATTATTTAACCCTTGGAAATTATTTGTCTTATGACCCTTACACCTATGATAGTCACAAAAGTGTGAGTTATTCCAAAATGGTGGTTTAACTCTAGGCTCATAATCTCTTTTTGGTAGAAATGTGATAGCATTTTGATTCAATAGTTCTTTTAGAATGGATTCAAAAGATTGGCCCAAGGGAGTAAAACTCTGTTGATTTGAGAAAAAATGAGATCTGGGCGTATTTGAATTTTGATTATTGCCAAGATTATTTCCACAATTATTGGTCACATTTCCTTGATTGGAATTATTGCCTTGAGTACTAGAATTTCAAGCATTATTGCTATGTTGAATCCCTGATATATTGAGAACATCAGGCTTTATATTCACATTGTTAGCATCTACTACCCCATCGTTCACAACATTTTTATTTCAAGTCCAAAATCGTGACTTGTCATTGTTGTTGCTATTGGTGTTGTTGTTTTTGTATGAATTGGAACCTTCTTTATCGAGTTTCAGAACTCCACGCTTGACCAAGGCACCTTCAATAGTAATAGTGTTTTCAATCAATTTTTCAAATGATTGCAGACAGTGAAGGTTTAGCCTATAACTCATATCTTGATTCAAATTGTCGATAAAGATCTCTATCTTTTCCATTTCTGGAATAGCTTGAGAGTATCTGGCAAACACCCTTCTCCATCTTTGTAAAAATGTAGTCAAAGATTCCCCAACCTTTTGTGTCACTTTACACAAATCAAGCATGGTTATTTGATGTTGGATATTGTAGGAGTATTGCAATATGAATTTATTTATTAAATCCTCAAATGTTCTGATGGGGGGAGTGATCTTGGAAATCCACTCCATGGATTATCCTCCCAAACTTCATGGAAACAATCGCATTAAGTAGGTATCTTCATGAGAAAATTCTAAGTTCATATTTCAGAAATCCCTCACATGTTCAATGGGGTCCGTTTCCCATTATACCTATCAAACTTTGGGATTTCGCAATGTTTTGGAAAAGGAGTCATTTGAAGACTCCTGTCAAATGGATATGGACAAATTTCATCCAAAACATACTTCTTTGTTGTACCCCCTTGGATTTCCTTTACTTTCCCTTGCAATGCTTATATCTTTTGGGTAAGAGCATTAAAATCATTAATGCTTATATCATGAAAGGAAATATCTTTCCTTGTTTCATTCTAAAACTCTTTCCATGAGAGTATGGAATTGGGGATCCTGTTCTTCTTCTTGAAGCTTTTCTTCCGTTATCTCCTCAGTATTTGAATTATGAAAGGTATTTTCTTCCCTATCACCATTACCACCCATTTTACTAAATGTACTGTCCCTTTCATCTCCTTCTACATTCTTTCAAGATCTTGTGGCAATTGGCATAAGTTTCTGCCAAATTTCTACTAACTTTGATCAAAAGGAATAAAATAGTGCAATTTTGGTGGATATAAGTCAAAATAGAATGAAGATTCTATGACTTATGAGATTCCTAATCTTTAGCTCATGATTCCCTGATTGAAAGGATGATGATCTTGTTTGCGGGAATTAAACCAAAGATAAAAAATACAGATGATTTTTCACGTTGTGAATTTTGATCATAGCTTTGTAAGAATAAGGATTTTGATAAATGTCTAATGTCCCCTAAGCTCTCTATTGTGAAATTTGATTGGGACAAGTAGCATACATAATTGCAGGTTGGGGAATGTAAGAGGAATGAATACACTGACTATGATTATGTCTTTGAGAAAGGGCTCTTCTTTGAAAGAAATCTCATGATTATAATGGTTCTACAACATAATCATCAGTGAAACCTCTAACAAAGTCTTGATATCGATGAATAAAAGTTTTGTGTTCAAGCAAGACCTTTCGAATTTGGTATAAAAATTTCCTCTTTTTCAATAACTTCTGATAAATGAGAGATTTATTTGGCTTCCTAATCCTCTTCTCTAGGGACTTCTTGGAAAAATTTGTAGACTTCCAAACCCTGAACATAGAAAAAGACTAGATTGAGATGGAAAAATTTTGGGTGTCAAAAAATTACCCAGGTTCAGAATACAGATGCGCTAAATTTTTCAGCAGCTATGCTAAAAGATCCAACCTATGCGTTGGACTTTTGCAGGTATGCGCTACAATAGAGCACAAATGTGCTAAAACAGAGCACGGATGCGCTAAAACAGAGCATGAATGCATTTAAATAGAGCACAAATGCGTTAAAACAGAGCATAAGTGCATCGAAACAAAGCACAGATGTGCCAAAATAGACCAAGGATGCACTAAACTATCCAATTACTATTTTAAGATAGACATGTTTTAACAGTTTGATGTTTTGAATGATCTTTATTTGATTTAAATGTGAAAAAAATGGCATTTAGTAGAAAACATTTGTTTCGTAAATCCTAAAATCTAAACAAAGAGTGTATGTTCTTGAGATTTTAATGTATTGAACAAAATAAGCACTTCCAAAAGACTCACTCTTAGTTGTCAAATAGGTCATCATGGAAAACACAACCCATATCTTAAAATTGCATCGACTCACACAACCGTGTCACCCCCTAAAGGGCACACTTGTTTTTTTCTTTTCTAGGTGCATACTCAAGGTTATATTTCTCGATCCCTTGAGGAAACAATCTATGGAAATTATATGGTGAGTGTCTTGGGGGAAGATTCTTCCCTCCCCTTGCACTGTAATTAAAATGATGTTTGGATACTGAAACAGTTGGCTTTCTACACTATGGTTCATAGTAAAGGTATTTGTTCGGTGCGACAATAGATAAACTCCCTCAGGAGACCTCCCAATATTTAGAAAAAGGATTTTGGGGATGGTTATCTTGCTCACTTTTGTTCAATATGGGTTTCCCCAAAATTCACTTTTGATTAGAGTGGGTTGGAAAACCTGGCTTTGGTTGTTCCCACTTAGGTCATTCCCGTAGGGTGAGTACTTATTTCCCACTACGTAGGCCTTCTAAAGCATGTAAAAAAACATGAATTGCATAAAATGAAAAAGGTAAGTCTGGTGTTTTGGTCACCTAGTCAAGGGGAGAGCATAAACCTATTACCCAACAATCACAAGAAATAAGTGGTTAATTTTAAATCCAAATGACAATTTTCTATGCTAAGTGAAGATTTTGCTTCACAAAAAACATTGGATTCATTTTAACCAAGAAAAAATGATGTTTGGTGACTATCATAGGATTCGTTAATTCCAAATTTATGTAACTAGCCTAGGATTGCTTCATTTTACTTTAAAACTGAATTTAAAAATCTTTGTCCGCGGATGGTGTCGGAATCAGGATTTGTTCTATTACATTTCTGTATGTGCTAAAAGAACTTGCAAATGTGCTAAAATAGACTGCAAATGTGCTATTCCTCAGATCGTATGCACTAAACCAAAGCTCCAGTATATCACGTGTCATAAAACTTGCAATAAAAAGATTAAAAATGGGGCAAGGCCCCACGGTGGGCACCAAAAATGTGTTGTTAGAATATGTGGACTAATTAAAATGTAAACTAACACACTAATGAAACATTAGATTGAAGGAATCTAATTAGAAAAGACAACAAAAACTCTAAATAACAACTCCTTCAAATGCGTCACATTGTCCTCTATCTGCAAGGATTTGATAAAAAGTTACTGGCTCTTAGTTGGTGTAAGCAGTAGCTTGTTGAAATGACAACTTAGGAGAACGAAATTTTATGCAACATGCATGTCTATTGCTATATGATTTAAGCTATGAAGTTGAAAAATTGAAATGCTTATGCTCCAAATGCTGATTCGAATGCAACTATAGTAACTGCGCATGAAATCTAGTATCTAAATCTAGTATGCCAGAGGGTTGTATTTATAGATTTTTGGAGGCAAGAATCTAGTTGGCAAAGATCAACGGTTGAAATTCAAACCTGTTAAGATGAATGGTGAAAGATTGAGGAGTTGAGAGAAAGATGGAAGGTTGAGAGGAAAGTGGAAGAATATTTTCAACCCACAATACCATCCTCATTCACAAATGGAAACAAACTGCCATTTGTCACCTTATTTATGAAAATTGGTTGAAAGTTTGAGGATAATTCCTAATTAAATAAATAATTTATTTAATTACATGTGACAATGAATTTAGAAGATTCCATAATGAAATAATTAATATTTAATTATGTGTGAGAGATGAAAAAGGAAAGTAATTAAATATTTAAAATATTTAATTGAATGTGAGGTGAAGAATTAGAAAGTGTTTAATTAAGTATTAGAAATATTTAATTAAATGTGAAGAAGAAATATTATTTAAATTTTCAAACTTATGATAACCAATATAAATAAATTGTGAAATTCATTTAATTAATTAAGAGGAATATGGAAATGACAATAATTAAATAAACTTATTTATTTAATTAGATTAGAAGAATTTAGAAATTGAACAATATAAATAAATAATTTATATGTAGATGAGTTTAGAAAATTATTAATTAAATAAATCATATTTAATTAATTAACAGGTTTGATTAACTGTGACCATTTTTGGATGTCTATAGTATCCATACATTACATTACATATTTTAAGGAAATTAGATCATCATTGTATTTAATCAACAGACAACCAAGTGTGTTTATTAAATCATGTTAGCATCTAATGTAAACATACATCCATACAAGTATATAAGATCCATAGCATAAACATACATAAAAGAAAAAAACATATGCATAAAGAAAGCCATGATATTGAAACCAATATGTCTATGTATATATCCATGTGTATATCAAATGTTATGTACTTGTATCAGGTCACTACTATAAAAAATGAGTGGCTTCTGAATATATTTCTATACAAAAGATCTACAAGTATATATATATATATATATGTATCTGGCTACAAAAATGATATACAAAATGATGAGCTCCTATCCCTATGGTGCATGGCTCCTAGAACCTTTTGGCTCTAGAAACTACTCTAGTAACCTCTAGAGGGGCCACAGAGTGGTCACATAACGTGATTGATGTGAGCATGATGTGGACATGTCTACTCACATCCCTCTGATATCCCCCTATAATGAGCATATATCTATCCGCGCCTACGTCAACTCCTACTACAATTGTTGAACATCTGTTGGGATCATAGCTGTTGGCTACCCATCGAGGTCATCTATGCGGCTCTGAAGGGCATCACGCACCTACTCGAAGATATCAACCCTCATCACTATCATGTATTTCTCTATGAAATCTATTTGCAGCTCCCCCAAAATTTGGTCGCATTGTCCCCACATATTCGTTAACTTTATAGTCAGGCGCACGATCTTCGTACCCCACTCCTCGTAGGTGGTCCTCAAATGTGCCACTGGCTCAAAAGTGGGGGCATGTCGCCCTACGGATACCGACTAGTAGACCTTGAGAATTTTCCCCTAGATCAACACATTAGGGGCTACCTCTGAAATACACAGAGCCATCAACCCAATCCATCCTTGTGCATCCTCTGCAACCACAGAGAAAGAAGGAGAAATCAATATCACATGGCATGTATATACATATATATCATAAATGGAAAAAATCAAAAGCATAGAAACATAAATAATATACTATGTATACTTGGATCCCCTGGTTTCCATGTGGGATTAGGGTGAGGGTCGGTGTTGGGGCCCATGCCATCGACATCGACGATCGATCCTGGTGACACTAGGGCTACTGCTACTGGAGCAGTAGGAGCTAGTGGTGCTGAAGAAACTGAGGTAGCAATAGGAGGATCTGATCTCCTCTACCTCTTCGGCCTTGCAAGTACCGCCTCCTCCTCCTATACCCTCTCCCCCTCTGCACTAGCCTGTTGATGCCCTCTTCATCTATCCTATGAGGGATGGGAAGGAAAATCATCCTATGGATCGGGGTCCCCTCTCGAGGCACCCTTGCTGAACACAAGAGTAAGACGATGCCTCTCCCACCACCGTGAAATATCTACAGCTGCCCCAACATTATTTGTTACCGCTATGGCTGACAAATCCCAATCAATCTCATCATCATTTGAGGGGACAATGTCAGTAATCATGAGGTGAGGGAGATCCCCTACCCTCGCTGCACTTTTGTGGGACCTGGTATAGGTGGAAACATCTAGTGGAATAGTCTGGGGATGGCCATGTTGCCACATGACCCGACTCCAATAGTACAATACTATGATGAAATCATGGTGACCTATCAAAAAATGGTCCCACTATAGGTTCCTCAGGTACCTACCATCATCTACCCATCGAAAAAATTGGTAGGGTCTCCATCGAACCTCATCTATAGTAAGAGTGTCAAACTATAGCCGCCAAAACTGTAAGTCACCAAACCTCCACTGGCCTATCTTGTCGTACTAGTGGGCCATGGGGATGTGATATAGTCATCATTGGTGAAAGCCAACTTGTTGGGTGCACATGATGTGGGTGAAAGCCCACACCTACAAAAGTTTGCACGCAGTAAGGCTGTGGTACTCATAGTGCATGTACCGCCCTAACTCTTGGTAGAGGTGCGCTAACATGCTACGCCCCAAGGAAAAAATAAATTGATGCTCAACCATCTCCTTGATAGTATGGATGATGCCCCCATGCAGGTGCAAGCCTCACTCGTCTATGGTAATACAAAAATTAACAATAACAACCATAACCAAGTGTAGCAATGGCGCGGTGGTCCTCACCTAGTCATACCAGTGTGTGTATATGTGGCTTGTGCTATCACCACTATCTGTCCTCCCTTAATAGTAGAGGACACCCTCACTCTACTCTCACACCGATCAGGTATCATCTAGGGCCACCTTCCATCCATGGATGGGTGGTTTGAGGATCCAATAGATGCCCTTGAGCATGATAGTCATCTCCTCGTATGGAAATTGGAAAGATCATGTCATGGCATCCACCACTCCATTCGGGCTTTGAGAATCCTCTCATGATATCTCATCTCCAACATGGTGAATGCATACCAGAGACTGACCTACTCAAGATGTGTGATCTTAGCCTCTGCTAGGCGGTCCCCCTGCTCACGAATGAGTCAGTATGCTCGCCCTCCCAAATTCTCTTAGCTCTCTGAGTACTCTTGCAAAAAGTGAAAAAATTTAAGTTAGAATATTCAATTTCATTATAAAAACAAGAAAAATGTTATTTAAGACATGCATGTTGCATAAACGTCTATGCGTTGTGTATGCATCTCAGATCGACATAAGCCACTCAAAGATGCCAACGTGTCCCCTAGATGACAATGCAAAATTGGGACCCCAGTGCAGACTATGGATGACAACGCGTTTTGTAGACACAAGTGTAGAAAAAGGATGCTTGCACACCTCATCGACTGCAAAAATGCTTAAAATTAACAAAATTGTACAATAAATGACGCTTGGGGGCCTACCTAGTCCACCACATGGCCCATAGCAATGTACTCACGTAGCTGCTTTAACCTTGGTGCCTCGTACTCCCTCTTGCTCGACATTTTTATAAATTTTCTCTGAAAAAAGTGAATAATTTGCTCGTAGTGAATATTGAAAATGACCCTTCTGGGGGCCCACCTAGGCATATATAGGCCCCCCGGGGCCCATTTTTCCTAGAGTTTGTGGCTCCCTAGTTTCTCTTGACTTTACCCCACTATGCTGGGGGAAAACTTAGGAGGGGGCATATAGTTACCTCTTGATCATATTTTTCCTTTGAATTGACGACGTTTTTTCTTGATCATTCTTCTCTTTGTAGTAGCTTCTTCCAATTTTTCGAAGCTGACCCAAAATTTAAGTTTTACAGGTTCAAGTTTTGAATGATCTCTCGTGATTTTTTTGTTGTTTTTTGTTGAACTCGGATGCTAGGGGAATCTTCAGTACTGGTTATCTTGACCTCGGTGGCCTCTGAGGTCCCTTCTTCTTAGCACGCATTTTAATAAAATTCAGAATTCAAGTGAAATTTTTCTTCTCTACTTTAGTGAGGCTGATTTTTTCCAAAATCGAGCCCTCTAAAGTGGGGGAAAAATGTAATGTCACATAATTGTGCCTAGGGGAAATTCGACATTTTTTCATCTTGCCTAGCATTTATAACACCTTAGAACATTAATGAAAAAATAGAATGAGTCAGAATTTCATGATTCTGACTTCATGCAGACTTGTGGCAGAGCGACAAAATCTTGACAACACATTTGCCAAAAATCTAGGTTGTAAATGCTTGTGTGGCACACGGATGTTCGCGCAGCGTGCTAGCATCCTGGCAGTTTTCTGAGTCTCAAACAGGGAATCTAGAATCCTGACCCTTTTGACACGTTTCCTAGCGGTTAGGTCTTGGATGTAATGGCTCTTTGTCACCTTTGCATGCATGAAAAACCCCTTTCTTACTCTCATTTGGGGTTGGAAGGCATTCATTCAAGAACTACTACTAATTGCTCTAGTCTTGGGTTGTGATCATCCTTGATAGCAAAAATATCATGGGAAAATCCATGTCAGACTGAGGTCCCTCCAACAACTACAAATCTCAAGAAAGCACTCACCAGTGTGTCTCTGTGCTCCAGAGAGCATCTCAACCCATGGGTAACAATCTCTCTCTCTCTCACTCTTTCATACTTGTTCAGTTACTACTTTGTGGTGCAGGTTCTACTCTGAAGCGGGTTTTTATTTCACCACACACTTTTCTTACTTTTTTAACACTCATTTCCAAACTTGGCTATCCATGGAGGTGGGAACACCAAAGTGGGGGTCTCACTAAGGTAGACCCCTATACATCCCTAACCTTTTTCCCCTTGATCTTTTGTGTGTAGGTTGTGGAATAAAGCTTGGATACAAGATCTGAAGGCTCAATAAAAGGTAAAGTTTCTCTAAGTCCCTTTTTGTTTATTCTAGAATCTAGCTTCTTATCTTGTTATTTGATCTAACATGCCTTTGACCCAAGTTTGGAGGAAAAACTCAGTTCTACCCGCTTGAGTTCTTGAGCTCCTCATAACCTAGGATGCCAACACATATTTTAGATGAAAACACACCATGTTGTCATCCTAAAACTGCGGTGATGTCCTTTGGCTGAGAGCTCCTTCTTCAGAGGCAAATATTTTGGAGTTTTTCTCCCTCGGGGTCCAAGGTGATTTTGGTTTATTTCTTCATAGTTTTATAAACTCGCGCTAATTGAGGTGTATAAGGGAAGTTTGTTTCTTGGTGATCTCTTGAGAATAAAGAGACTCGTTTGTAGCGAATCCCTCTTATATCACAGCTTGAAATATAAATTAAACTATAAGAAAGTAAATTCCTATATGTAAATGTCAACTTATAGTTTCATGTATATAGTTTCCCTGGTAGAGAAAGACAAAGGAAAAAAGAAAGAGAAAACAAATGTATTCCAAAAATTCATGCTTCACATTTGGTAAGTGCCAAATTTGGCACTCACCAAATGATGCACTTCATTTTATGAGTGCAAAATTTGGCGCTTGCCAAAGGAGTTACATTTTGAAATATCGAGCCTTAGGCTTGGTGAC
The DNA here is from genome assembly GCA_007115665.2 of Sequoiadendron giganteum. Classification (NCBI taxonomy): domain Eukaryota; kingdom Viridiplantae; phylum Streptophyta; class Pinopsida; order Cupressales; family Cupressaceae; genus Sequoiadendron; species Sequoiadendron giganteum. The sequence goes on along the minus strand of CM021107.1, from coordinate 126,665,460 downwards.
CTGATACATTTGGTGAGTGCCAAATTTGACACTCACCAAATGGTCATTTCAAGTAAAAAATCAAAAGTGGTATCTTTTTGTGTCACATATTGGTGCACATACCCAACTGTTTCTACAAAAAAAAATCATCAATTATAGATCTTCCCTTTGATTTTTCTTTAATAGCATATTTTACAAAAATAGTTAATGCTATTGTAACTTGTTTATTTGGAGAGCCTAAAGCTACATGGACCTTATAACCTAGTGCCTCATACTCATCCATTAATCGATGATGTAATTTTACACAAGCAGGCATTTTCCTGATAATTTCTTTTAAGACATTATAAAAATGTATATTGCAACATCCAAAAATTCTATAGATAGGCTATCCATAGGCTCCTTATGAATTACCATCCACCATTTTTTCTTCAAGTTTTCATCATCTAACTTTTTTGAAGTACCTATCAACATCTTTACCATATCTTACAAAAATTGATTAATCACTATTTCTCTCCATAATTTGCACATAAAACCAATAATATGGCTCCTTTAGTAGTTCCTTGGGAAAGATCCCTTCATGCTCAATTACCTTGGCCAAAATATTCTTTATTGCTTCAAGTTTTGGAGATACTAAGGCATAATATTTGGAGAATCCCTTATAGTATTCAACCATTTTATTGATTTCTTCCTTCAAAATTAGGAAATTATTATGGGCTTTCATAGCATCCCTATCACTTTACTTCCTATTTCTAATACACCCTTAATCCATTCATGAGTGGATTGGGCCCATACCTTCATTTGCTTCATTCTATCAAAATTTTCCTTTGATAGAAAAACTAGTGTAGTCACCTTCCCTAGAGCACTCTAAATAGGGGTTACCAAATGTATGAAATTCATCAATTTTGCAAATTGAACTTTCAACTATACCTTCACAACTTCATCCTTATCCATTATCTTCAAAATTTTGGAAACTGACCCCTGAAGCTTGATGATTTCTTGTGCTCTATTGGTCGGACCAATGTTTATTAAAGAAATTCTAAACTCCTTAGGAAAAATCATGGAATTATTTGTGTCCACTGTTGGAGTTACAACATGTAAAATTCAGGAGCCAGAGGAATACCTTGTCAAATTCCACCTTATTTTGGCCTCTCAATCCAAGCTAAAAATGCCTCCAAATTTGCTTGAGGAGTCTCCATTATGGGCTTCTTATTTTTGAGCTACTCCTCCAACCAAGTAGGAACGGAGGAATTCTCTATATGATTTAGAGAAGGGGAACCTCAATAGATACATATCTTTCCATAACCTCATGCATTTGATCCTTAGGCTAGTCTTTCATAGGCTACTCAGTCACAAGACCCTTGGCTAATCCAACTCCAATATCTGAAATCTCTAAAAAAGGGATGTCTTGATGGTTGGGTGTAGTGGAGACTTCCTTAATTGAAGAAATACCATCCATATCCTCCCTCTCTCACCTTTTCATTTCCTCTAAAATGTGATCTACACTCTCCATGATCAGAGGCTTCAAAACTATTTGACAAGAAGAAGGAGGAGTAGCTTGTGATGATTTATTAGGGCCCAATTAGCCTCGAAGAGAAAGGTATCAATGAGTTCTCTAGGAAGGTTTGATAGGTGAGACATAAAAGTATCAGGAAGACTAAGGGAAATGAGGGAAGAAGTGGCACAAATAGTGGGAGGCAAAGTAGATATGGTAAATTGGGGAGTTGTAAGTGAATAAGTTGAGGAGGGAGAAGTGGAAGATGGAGATGAAGATGAATCCACTAGAATAGAGGAAGTGGAAGGAGTGGAAATAGAAGTGATGAGATCTATTGAAATTTAGATGGGAGGAGGTGAAGAAAGAATGGGTGGAGAAAATGAGGAAGAAAAGGTGGAGGAAACATAGGAATGCAAGTAGAAGGTGGTGGTGGAGGTGATTATTATTTTCCCTCCTTAAGGAGTGATGAGATCCAATTATGTTATATTTCAACCTATTTCATGCACCTTCCTATGTGGAAAACTCGAGTTTCAATGGTGGCCATATTCAATTTCGATGTTGATTGTGCATATTATTCAATGGCAGATTTTGGTTCTTCCTTCATGGTGACTCCCACATGTATTCTTCATCCGCATGAATTCATTTCACATTTCAACCACTTCATTCATGGGGATATTTGCTAAGATATTTTCATTACATTCATTTATGCAGCCAAATATTTTTTTCACCACCTCATAAGTCACCACTTCAGCACCATCATATCCCAGATGGAAACTCGTGGTGGAGGAGGTGATTGCAAGGCTAGATGAAATCTATTCTTGTGTACGGTTATAATAGTTATTGTTGACCTCCACCTGAGATTCGACATTGTTAGAAGGCACTGCTCCCATGATTCAACAAATGGATTGTTTCCCTCTTTCTATTGTCATGTTGAATGAGTCGTTTAGACTTATTAAGAGAAGAATCTATGTAGATCTCAAGTGTTTTGTTATGGAGATAGTTGCATAACTATTTATTTCTAGTTTCATCCTTCATTATGTAATTTTTGAAAATACCAAATTTTTTGGTTTGCACATGTGGCTACTATGTTTTGGTTTGTTGGTTGTAAGCCCAAAATAAAAAATATATCTCCTATATTAATTTGTTATAGGTTGCATATATATAGGTAGCATAAGTTGACTTGTAGAAGGCAATTTTGGTATGTATTGAATCTCTAAGAAATAAACTATCATTTTTCTGATCAAGTCCAATGTAGAAGTTTTGTAAGCATCTTTCTTCAATCGGTTTGCTAGGAGGAAGGGCACCCACTCTTCAACAAACAATTGAATGTATATATTTTATTTTTGTGCAAGGTCTGATTATGTGTGTATTTTCTGTTCTTGATTATGTTTTGTAACATTAAAATTGATATTTTAGCTATAGTAAATTATGTGTGTTTACATTTATAAAATAATTTAAATTTATTCTTGTGCTTCTAATTTTATGAATTGAATTTTAAGTTTCTACTTTTCAGAATTTTCTACAATTTATGAACAGTTCCTGTCATCTGAATAGAAGAGAACATATCCTGTCAACAAGAAGTGATAGTTCCTATCACTAGAATTAGTTTGATTTGTTGAAGGTTTATTTTCATAGGCTACATTCATAACCACTCATCTCACGACTCTCATCCCTTGCGTAGATTGCCATGATACCTTTCACAATCTTATGATCCCCAGATTGACATATATAGACCAAACTAAAATTCATTATTAAACATCAAATCCATTTCACTCTTTGCTTCAGTCTTGGCCTATCAAGGATGGGCTCCATAGTTGTGGTGCCACCTTTCTTTTCCATTTATAGCTGAGTTTTTCTTACCTCCCCAACATTCCTCTTATAGAGTCATAAGAATTCAAGCTTGCACTCTGATCACCACACTTGATCCCATTCACATCTCGCACCTTCCACACTTGCCACCAACAAATCACCTTGCATTTATACCATCTGTGACTTAAACAATCTTAATTAGGTCAGCCTTAATGAAATGTATGCAACTCAAATGTGCAAGACCAAATAGGTCAACACTAAACACCTTCATGGTGGAAAGAAATGAAAGTAGACCATTCCAAGGGTTAACTAGGACCCAAATCTACACCAACACCCTTCACCATGCTTCCACAATCAATAAATATTCTTAAGGATTAACACTAGAACCTAGGTCAACCAAACTTGCACTAACATTAACAAGTAGCCATATACACACCTCTCTAGGTCAAAAAACAACATGCAGAACATGCAGAACATACAGAAACACTTCGAAGCATCCATATAACATTCTATAATATTCTAGCATCATCAAAATATTTTACAACATTGCTACAACTAAAAGTATTATCATTCTATGCAATCAACCACACTACCATAGACATGCAACACACTATCCAACCTTGCAAAATACTTGAACACACAAAACTCCAAGGGAAGGTAGATATAGTTAATATTAGCACCTTTTCAAATCTGCAAGAAAAGAAACCTTACTATGAAGAAATGAGAAGGAATCTCATTTCTCCCAAACAACCTTCTTCAGAGACAAACATACTGTCAAACACAACTTCCTTTCTCACAAAATCCAAAAATTCAAACTCTGGATATAATACCTTTGAACACCTCTAATCATCACATCCAAACCACACTTGAGAATATATTTAACCATGAAGAAATGTGGAGCACAACAATGAACACACCTCTGTCACACTACACACCCTTTTATTCAAATTTTCTCAAAAGTTCTTGGAAACCAAGTGAACTAGATGCATCAACAACACCAACAGTATCCCTATCTAAAATATCTGCTTAACACTACACTAGAGGTGTATATCAGTAACAACACTAAAGACAACATAGTGCAACACAATCATTGCTAACATCAATGACAATACTACAACAATCGTTTTGACCATGACCAACTATTGACATCAATGACAACAACCGCAACATACTTGCAACAAGTGATTTCTCCAACTTTCTCTACATCCTCCTTATTTAGTTCTATTATTTTCTACCCCTCTAATATTTCTTTAGGGTTAGGGTTGTCTTGTATTTTTGTAGCTTATAAACCAATAGTTATTCTTTTTAATTTAGGGGAACTTATTCTTATGTTCCCTTCCATTTTGCATAGGAAACAAGCATTGATGCCACCCATGATCTTGTTGAGAAACTGTGTCTCAACTTCCAACTTGAAGCCCCTATTTTGTGACTTGGCAAAAATATGGTGTTTCTGCAGTTTACCGTCGTACCACACCTGGCTTCATTCCTGCCTTAACCACTTTACCATGGTAGTCTTATTTTCCCTGGTAGTATCACATTGGATGAGTGGTGGTTACCTCTTTACCGCTCACAATCTCACCTTAACCATGGTGGTTGTGGTTGGCTTTCGTTCGGCCTATTGTGTCAGTCATTGCCATACCACAGGCAGTTAAGTCTTGACTGCGGTGACCACTGTGAGACCACTTGCAGTGGTCTTGGCGGTTACTTCCATACCATGGGCTGTTAAGTCCTAACTGCTATGGCCATAGTGAGACCACCTACGGTTCGTCTGGCGATTACCACCCTACCACGGGGTGGCCTATCGGCCCCTACAGTAGCACGGTTTCACCGCTAACGGTTTAGCCTAGTGGTCACTGCCTTATCATGGGTCTTCACTAACTAGCAACGGTAGCGCGGTGCAGGCAAAGGGGCAAGTTCGGTAACGGTCACCGCATTACCGTGGTCAGGTCGATTGGTGTTGGTGGTAGCGCAGGGTGTCTTCGGCAAGCTCGATGGAGTCGAAGGACGAGCTCGGTTGGCCAAAACCGCCACACCACGAATGGGTCGGTTGGACTCAGCGGTATCACAGGGAAGCTTGAGGGAGCTCGACAAGGCTCACCGCATTACTATAGGTGGGTCATCTCAGCTCGGTTGTAGAGCGATAGAGACTTGGATGGCTCGGACGAGCTCGATAACTATTTTCACCATTCTTGACTCGGTGTCAAAGAGTGATAGCGAATGCAAGGTGGACACGTGGTAGTTTGACTGCAATTTGGTTGGCCAAAGGCATTTGTGGCAAAAGCAATAATTACAGGCTGACTTAGGCTGGCGAACAGGACATGATTTGGGTGATGGCATTAATGCCTAGGTGGCTCGATGCAGAGAGATCGGTATGGGCAGTTTGATTGCATGGTTGGTTTTTTTATTTGATGAACCTTATTGTTAGCACCTGATTGAAGAATTGAATGCAACATATGACTTTGCAAGTCGAGTACAACATTGTAAGATAATTCAAATTGTATGTTAAGAGATAATGTTATAACAGTGATATATAGAACTCTAAGCTGTTGTGAGTTGATAAGAGAAGACTGAATATTGTATGTAATTATTTCATGACTGTAATACAATTTTCTAGACTTTGTATGGTGGGTTTTTTACCTGGAAAGGTTTTCCCTCGTATATCTTGTGTCTATTTGTGAATGCTAAATTTGTGAAATCTCTTTTATGTTGCATGTATTTATCTCAGTAGTTTTAGAAGCTATTAGAACCTTGTCTAAAACTCTCCTCCTCTATTGTATTAGTGTTAAGGGAAATTTTCCGCACTGTTGGGTCATTAGATCCACCTCATTTTCCCTTCAAGTGGTATCAGAGCCTATCCTGTTGTGTTATCCTTGTAGGAAAGATCAATTTTTTGTGCTAATATTGTTTCAGTGGGAGTATTGTTGTGTTAAAACTTGTTTCTGTTTGAGATGGTGAGTACATCTGGTAGAGTTTATATTGAAAAGTTCAATGGCAGCAACTTTGAGATATGGAAATTCAAGATAGAAGACTTGTTGGTGGATAGAGACCTCTGGTTAGTAGTGTCTGGAACTAAGCCACAAAGTGTGACACAAGATGCTTGGGATCTTGATGATAGAAAAGCAAGAGGTCTGATAAGACCGAGTCTTGCTGATTTTGTTCTCCTAAATGTCCATGAGGAGTAGTTTGCAGCTTCATTGTGGAAGAAGCTTGGTGATATTTATCAGGGAAAGTCTCTGGTAAACAAGCTATTCCTGAGGAAGAAGTTGTACTCCTTGAAAATGGAAGAAGGTGCATCTATTGCAGACCATCTGAACTCGTTTAATATGAGTCTTACTTAGCTGGCATCTGTAGGTGTAAAGACTGAGGAGGAATATCATTGCATGCTCCTATTGGGCTCATTACCTGACAGTTGGGATCATCTTGTGATGGCTATTGGAAGAACAACCACTGCATTCAAGATGGATGACATGGTTGCTTCGCTTATGTCTAAAGAAATGCAAAGGAAGTCCTCTAAGATGGCCAAAGATGCTCTTGTTGTTCAAGGTAGACCAAAGGAGAAAGGCAAGAAGAAGGACAAGAAGTCGAAATCCAAATTTGCAGGAAGATCCAAGTCTTCTGGTAAAAAGTTCAAGGTGAAATGCTAGAACTGTGGGCAGCCTGGTCATATCTGGAAGGACTATAATGAGAAGAAGAAAAAGATTTTTTCTAGCAATGAATCTTCTCAAAGTGATGTAGATGCCTTCATTTTAGTAGCCTTGACAACTCAGGCATCAGATGATGTCTGGCTGGTTGACTCAGGTGCATCCTTTCAAATGACATCCAATAGAGAATGGTTCTCTAAATACGAGAAGTATGACAATGGAAGGTGTATTTGGCAAGTGATTCAATGTTGGAGATAGTTGGAAGAGGAAGAGTCAGAATTCAGTTTCCTAATGGGAGAGTTAAAGGTATTGGTGGTGTACTTCACATACCAAGTGTGGCTCAAAATATTCTTTCTGTCAGTAAGTTGAATGATGCTGGTGTAGAAGTTTCTTTCTCAAGTAAAGGATGTAAAATGGATAGAGGTGCAATGGTGTTGGCTAAGGGTGTTTGTTCTAGCACTCTATATAAGTTGGATGCACGTCCTATTCAATGTAATAGTGCCTCTGTAAAGTCAAGCAAATCTATCCCTGAAGAGAAAGATGAAGACACTTCTCTGTCTGCAAATTCTTTAGAGGTAAAACTCCTAGCTGAGAAGACTATGCTATGGCATCATAGACTTGGTCACATAGGTGAGAAAGGTTTAAAAACCTTGAAGAATAAAAATCTTGTAGAAGGGTTTGATGATTGTAACCTTGAGTTTGATTTTTGCGAACATTGTATCTATGGAAAACAACATCATGTTTCATTTTATTCTAGTGCTCATAAATCTTCTGGTATACTGGATTATGTTCATTCTGATGTGTTTGGTCCAGTTAATGTTCCTTCATTATCAAAGTCTAGATATTATGTTTCTTTTATTGATGACTGTTCGAGAAGGGAATTTGTATACTTCCTTAAAAGTAAATCAGAAGTGTTTAGTCAGTTTAAAGAAATTAAATCTTTGGTAAAGAATCAAACTAGAAGAAAAATTAAATGTTTGAGGACAAACAATGGCAGTGAATTTTGTTCTGCAGATTTTGAAAGATATTCCACTAATCATGGAATTAAAAGACATAAGACAATGCCCTACACTCCACAACAGAATGGAATTGCTGAAAGTTTGAACAAGACGCTGATGGAAAAGGCAAGGCGTATGCTGAGTGGTGTTGGTCTGGAGCAAAATTTCTGGGCTAAGGCCATGGCTACAACATGTTATCTAATAAATAGATCTCCTTGCTCTGCTCTTGTTTACAAGACACCTTCGGAAGCATGGTCTTGTAAGAAGCCTTCTCTGAGGCATGTCTGTGTCTTTGGCTATGAGTCATATGTTTATGTGCCAAATGAAAAGAGATCTAAGTTGGATAACAAGGTTGTAAAATGTATTCTAATCGCTTATGGAGTAGTTGTGAAGGGATACAAGCTTTGGAACCCTATTACTGAGAAGGTTATATACAATAGAAGTGTGATATTTTGAGAGCTGAAACCTTCAGTAAGTGATCAACAGCTTGAGATAGATCAGATTGACAAGGAGAAGGATATAGTTGAAATCCCACAAACTCCAAAAAGGGAAAAGTTGCATGATATACCTGAAACTGAGGAGAGTTCAAGAAGTTTTGGAAGTTCTAATGATGAAGAACAACCTCAACCTATAAGAAGATCTACATGAGAAAAAAGGCAATCAAAAAGGTATGGTTTCTCTATGTTAGATTCAAACTGTGTCTATGCTTTAATTACCAGCACTGATGAGCCTAGGACTGTGAAAGAAGCAATTAGCATGGCTGATTAAAACTCTTGGCTGGAAGCCATGAATGAAGAGATGGATTCATTGAAAAAAATGAAACTTGGAATTTGGTACCATTGCCTAAAGGGCGAAAGCCTATTTGTTGCAAGTGGATATTCAAAAAGAAGACAGGCCTTGATGGAAGTGTTGAGAAGTATAAGGCACGACTGGTTACAAAGGGTTTTTCCCAAATTGAGGGAATTGATTATGGAGAGATTTTTTCCCTTGTAGCAAATCTGACATCCATCATATTTCTATTGTCATTGGCAATTGTGTATGATTTTGAAATTGAACAGATGGAAGTGAAGACAACGTTTCTCCATGGTGAGTTGGAAGAGGAAATCTGCATGTCTCAGCTTGAGCATTTTGTTGAAAGAGGTGAACAAAATCTGGTTTGTAAGCTAAATAAATCTCTCTATGGTTTAAAGAAATCTCCTAGAATGTGGTACCAAAAATTTGACATGTTTGTGTTGTCAATTGGATTTGTGAGATCAAAATTTGACCATTGCATTTATTTTAAATCTGAGAATGATCGTGTGCTTGTTATTACTCTATACGTGGATGACATGTTATTCATTGGTAATAGAAAATCTAGGATTTATGATCTTAAATCTCAATTGTCTATAAAATTTGAAATGAAAGATCTTGGTGCAGAAAGGTACATTCTTGGAATGGAGATAACCAGGGACAAAACAAACAAAAAGCTTTGGGTCAGTTAGAGTAAGTATGTGAAAACAGTTATGGAGAGGTTTAGCATGGATGATTGCAAGAAGCTAGTTGTTCCAATCATGCAGGGAACAAAGCTATATGTTGAAGACTATCCAAAGTCTACTACTGAGATGGAGGAAATGACCAGTGTGTCTTATGCAAGTGATGTTGGCAGTTTGATGTATGCTATGGTCTCTACAAGACTAGACATTGTCCAAGTAGTGGGAGTTCTAAGCCGTTTCATGGCTAATCCGAGAAGATCACATTAGGATGCTATGAAGAGAGTTTTTAGGTATTTGAAGGGAACTTCAGATTATACACTATGTTACCATGGTAGTTTGGTTGCATCACAAAAATCTCTCAGCATCCAAGGTTATGTTGATTTAGATTGGGCAGGGGACATTGACAACAGGCGATCCACCAGTGGATACACGTTCATGCTTAATGGTGGAGCAATGAGTTGGATGAGCAAGCAACAAGGTGTAGTTTCTTTATTGATGACAGAGGCAAAGTATATGGTTGCAACTCATGCCTACAAAGAAGTTGTTTGGTTAAACCGTTTGTGTTTAGACATTGGATTTAATGCTGGGCAGATTTCAATCTGTTGTGACAGTCAGAGTGCCATTTTTTTGGCAAAGAATCTGACCTTTCATGTCAGGACCAAGCACATTGATGTGAAATATCATTTCGTAAGGGATATGGTTGAAGATGGCAAGGTCAGTTTGGAAAAGGTTGACACATTGAAGAATGTTGTGATGCTTTGACAAAACCGGTTAGCACAGATAAGTTTAGATGGTGCACAAAATCGATGGGCCTTGGGGCCTACGATGGACAGTATTTTTAGAATTCATGAGGGAGTTGGAAGTGTTCGCCAAGTGGGAGTTTGTTGAGAAAATGTGTCTCAACTTCTAGCTTGAAGCCCCTATTTTGTGACTTAGTGAAAATCTGGTGTTTCTACAGTTTACCGCCGTACCACGCCCGACTTCATTCCTGCCTTAACCTCTTTACCATGGTGGTCTTGTCTTCCCTGGTAGTACCATGGTGGATGGGTGTTAGTTACCTCTTTACCACTCGTAGTAGTGTCTTAACCGTGGTGGCTATGATTGGTTTTCGTTTAGCCTGTCGTGTCGATCACCGCCATACCGCAGGCGGTTAAGTCTTGACCGCGGTGAGACCGCCTAAGGTGGTCTTGGTGGTTACCACCATACCGCGGGCAGTTAAGTCTTGACCGCGGTAGCCATGGTGAGACCGCCTACGATTCGTCTGGCGGTTATCGCCCTACCCTGGGTTCGCCTCTTGACCCCCGTGGTAGTGCGGTTTAACTGCTAACGGTTTAGCCTGGCGGTCACCACCTTACCATGGGTCTTCACTAACCGGCAACGGTAGCATGGTGCAAGCAAAGGGGCGAGCTCGATGACGGTCACTGCATTACCGCGGTGAGGTCAGTTGGTGTCGGTGGTAGCGCGGGGTGTCTTCGGTGAGCTCGGTGGAGTCGAAGGACGAGCTCGGTTGGCCAAACCGCCACACCGTGAATGGGTCGGTTAGACTCAGTGATAGCATGGGGAAGCTTGAGGGAGATCGTCAGGGCTCACCGCATTACCACGGGTGGGTCGTCTCAGCTCGATGGTAGAGTAGTAGAGACTTGGATGGCTCAGACGAGCTCGACAATTGTTTTGACTATTCTTGACTCAGTGTCAAAGAGTGATAGCGAATGCAAGGTGGACGCGTGGAAGTTTGACTGCAATTTGGTTGGCCAAAGGCATTTGTGGCAAAAGCAGTAATTGCAGGCTGACTTAGGCTGGAGAACATGACCTGATTTGGGTGATGGCATTAATGTTTGGGTGGCTTGATGCATAGAGATCAGTATGGGTAGTTCAATTGTGTGGTCAGTTTTTTGATTTGATGAACCGTATTGTCGGTGCCTAATTGAAGAATTGAATGCAACGTATGACTTTGTAAGTCGAGTACAACATTGTAAGATAATTTGAACTTTATGTTAAGAGATAATGTTGTAACAGTAATATAAAGAACTCTAAGCTATTGTGAGCTAATCAGAGAAGAATTAATATTTTATGTAATTGTTTCATGACTGTAATACAATTGTTTGGTCTTTGCGTGGTGGGTTTTTTACCTGGAAAGGTTTTCCCACGTATATTTTGTGTCTATCTGTGAATGCTAAATTTGTGAAATCTCTTTTATGCTGCATGTATTTATCTCAGTAGTTTTAGAAGCTATTAGAACCTTGTTTACAACTCTCCTCCTCTATTGTATTAGTGTTAAGGGAAAGTTTTCGCACTATTGGGTCATAAGATCCACCTCTTTTCCCCTTCAGATCTCCACCTTGTAGAACTTCTTACCAGGGGTTTTAATTTTATTAGGGATATCTATCCCTAGCGATAGAGAAACTAAACACCTAGAATTCATGTGTAATAGCATAGCCTTGGTTTCTTCCATCCTCAAGACATCCCTTAGTAGAACTAGAAATTAAACAAAAAACACCCAAATTTGGGGTGGGACACTCTTGACTGTGACCCACATGGGGAGGGAAACTGCTAGGAATTCCTTATTTAAGACCTTAGGAGAATAGTTTATTACATCAAACATCAAATTTCCTATGTTTTAAAATTATTTTGATGAGACTTTTTCCTACATTGAGTGATTTTTAAAGAATATCAAAAAAATATCCCTTTGAATCATTCTATATCTAATGATATTTAGATCTCTATTTTTGTAATCCAAACATTAGTAATCCATTCATCTACGTATTTTTTGATAGGTATTTTGTTGCAATCCAATATGACAATAAATATTTCTATTTATTTTAACCTATTCTCCTCACTATTTATAGCAGTAACAATATCAGGGTTCAAAGAAACAAACAATTTCCTAGGAAAATGTAGTGGGCACTTACCTCCTTCTTCCAATCATAGTTACTCTCCTTGGCACCCACCATCCTCCACTACCACAAATTTTGTAAAATTCAAAACCCTATTTCTCTATTCCCTCACAATAATATCTTTGAACAATTTCGCACATTCCAAATTAATGGTAGGAAATCCACTTGCCTCCCTCATATTATCGGGGGGTCACTGAGCACCATGTCACTTTTTATTTAAGAACATAGTCTTATGGTTCTTCCTACCAACCTATTAAATTTCTTAATATGGAGGGATCAAGTCCCCTGATTAGATGGGATTTTTATTAATCTTTCTTTATAGAATCAAAATTTAGACTTTATGCATCTACTCAATATCAAAACAAAAGAAGGAATGGAACAACATATAATATCATATAAAACATCCAAAATAAAAAGGAACCAAGGTTAAAAAAAGGGATAACTTGGTTATAAATTCAAACCCTAATGGCCTACAACCATTTGAACACTAGTTGTGACTCTAGCTTCACCCACACTGATCTCTTTTAGAAACCATCTTCCTCCTAGTTTATTTTTTCTACTTCTTTCACTAAAACAACCTCCATCCATCCATATAAAATTAGTAAATTTAACTACCATTAAACTTTCCAAAATTTTCCATAACATTATAATAGTTAAAAAAAAATTAAATTACAAATAAATATTAAAATTTAAATAATTGACAGAATATATTTTAAAATTAATTTTTAAAATTGATTTCAATATTATATATAAAAATTCAAATCAACTAAATTACTTTCTATGTTAATTTATTAGTCAAATATCATAAGATTAAGTTTCTAATTAGAACTTAAAATAACATTAAATTATAATTAATTGAAATAATTCATTAATCTATACAAAATAATCAAAATGCTCACCAATTTTGATCATTATAAAAATGAATACTATATAATTTTTCCACTAAATTATTGTATTTAATTAATTTAGAAATTTATTTCTCACAATTCACAAGCAAAAGATAAAAATAATATAATTAAAATTAATAAAAAGAGAAAAATTAAAGAATGTTATAATTTTTTTGTTATTCAAGGGGTAAACGCTTTTTGAACCAGAGCTATGAACCAGAATACAACCACTCAACAATACCACCCCAATGGGGTTTGAACCTTGGCGACAAGAACAACAATACCACTTTTAAACCATCACACCATGCCAATATCGACAAATAATGTTATAATTAAATTAAAACTAAAAATTTAATTTTTTGGCTTAAAAATTAATAGTTAATGTAACTTGCATGGTGATGAACACTATTCTCCTTTTTTTCTCATTTTGAAATTAAAGTATTTGGAGAAAGAGGAGAGAGATTGGAGGCAAGCTCAAGATCCTAAACCCTTCATATTTTTTATGTTGTAGGATTAACAAAATGTTTTGCAATCTAAGGCAAATTCTTATCTATACTAGTTCTTTTAAGTGTAAGTTCCCTTTAAAAATAAAATCTTCAATTATTTTCTTTTTAAAGACATTTCCATGGATGGTGTAAGGATATATGCATATATATTATATATATTTATAATATATAATAGAAATATAAATTTTATTTTATGTTTTTTTGTTGTCATAGATATATATATACTTTAAAAAATTAAAATTAAAAAGGGGATGTGTAGTAGTGGCACCTCTTATTGGATGTTTTCTCCCTCCCAATTTGTATCCTAATGGTTGTGATTGGAAGGGGGTTCCCCCTTCTTCCTTACAACATTATGGCTATGACAAGGATGTGGGAGTTGAGTCCCTCCAAAAATTCTTATTTTTTAATTTTATAAATATCTATAATTTAAATTAAATAGATAAATATAATATGTAATATGTAAACCCACACACATATATGTACACACATTATATACACGCACAATAATATTCATTCACTTTATTTGTATGTATACATGCATGTGTCTATATGTATGTATGTATGTATGTATGTATGTATGTATGTATGTATGGTTATGTATATATGTATGTCAGTATGTATGAGTATATATGTGTGTATATATATATACATAGATACTTGCGTACATACATATATACACACATAAATATATATACATGTACATGTATATGCATATGTATATACTTACATTTTTTTGTTCTTTTAATGGGGTATATGTGTATATAATAGTAGATAGGAACAAATAGAAATAGAAATAAATTATGAGTGTGAGCATGAATGTATGCATATTTACTTGAGAATATACATGCATCTATAGGTATATATACAAACTAAATTTTATTGAATATGTGTATACATAATTTTACATTATATATAATAAAATCAATTTAGCTTCACAAATAAATCTAAACAACAAGAAAAAAATATTGAATTGAATTCTTTTTCTTTAATAAAATCTACTTCATATTTTATAATCAACATTTTTTTAATTTTTTTTCATAATAAAAATAAAACACTACACTTATTCATTTAGAAACGAGTGTCTTGCAATACAAACACATATATATTACTTGATATATTGACCAATAGAGGTACTAATCACCTAAGAATAGATTTTGAAACAAACTCATCCATGAACTAGGAAACCCCCTAAATAATTACTATTCATAAAGGAATGATAACTTAACACAAATACTATTATATAAAGTATCATATGGTTGAAAATAACTATTGAATCAATGCATGATTCACAAGTAGATGGAGTAAAGGACAGGAAAAACTACTTGGGAAGAAAAATATCAATCATCCATACACAATACCTCTAAAAAATAGAAAATCATCCCACCATAAGTTATTTAAATACTTCATCCACCAAAACCTTCCACGCAAGCAAGTCAAGTCTCTTCACAAAATAACTCTACTTCACTACCCATTCCTCTTAAAATCACACCACATACAAAAAATAATAATTTTTTTTTACCTGAGTAGGATTTCCTAACCTCCCTCAACCCCACGCATGATTTTCTCATATAATTAAAAGAGCCTAAAGCAATAAAAAAACAAACCCTTCCTAATATACCTCCATTACAATAATAACACAACATACCCAAAACTAAAATAGCAACATACCACAACATAAATAGAGAAAAATAGCCAAAGATCCACACAAAAAAAATACTATATAACAAAACAAAAGGAATGAAATCCTATCTCTACATGGCTTCTGATAAGGTGGCTCCTTCCTTGATAATTTTTTCCAAAATAGCATCCTCAATATTTTGCCAAAACATGTCCCTAGTCTATAACTCTCTCCTCAAAATCTCCAATACCATAGAGAGACAAAAGACCCCTCTAAGAGACCTGGAAGACAATTATAAGGAGGATGTCATGAAATTTGTTCTAACCTCGTAGATTGAGGGCACATGGTACCTACCTCTTCTTGCAATGTCCCCTCTCCTCAAAGGAAATGAGACCCATGTGCATCCTAATCGTTAGGCTTGGTTGAGTGAAGTTTGGAACACTCTTCTTTGGTTTGGAAGAGATATGTGAGGTGAATTTCAAAATCCACCTCTACCTCTTATTTACTAAAATATTTTATGATATTCCTCCAAGGAGATAAAACCCATCCTACACTCTACCAACCAATTTAAAAATGAACATTTCCCCTAGCTACATGTCCAAGGGGATTTTTAATCCATAAAAAAAGAGAAACACATTTTACAACCTTTTAAAATTCCCCTTAAGTGAAAATCCATGTTTTCATCATTAAGGTACCCCTAATCCACATTACAAGCCTAACTCAACATATAAAACTAATGAAAATTAATAAAAATAATCCATTATCTAATAATTTATAGGAAAGTCAATGTCAATATAAATAATTCACAATTTACATCAAATTAACATTAGAAATGCCTTTTACTCACTCATGGGTTAAGGCTAAGGTGTAATCAATAAATATATAAATAATTTTTTAGAGGGCATCTATTATTTTCATTGATAAATTATATACAACTGCGTAACTAAACGAGCATCAAATGCATTTGGGACATGGTAAAAAAAAACAAATAGAACTAAATTAAACATAATTATATCTAACATAGAAATTTTTTTATTTACATAAAAATCTCACAACTTGGCTCTCTAAAGGACCACATTTATATAAAATACACAAGTAGATTTCTCATACTATTCATAATTTTAGTCCATACCAAATTAGCATTCCACAAAGTTAGTCTTCTAAGAACATAATGATTTAATCTCAATTGCATTTCTAATATAATAAAGATAATAATTATCAACAAACATCTACTAATCTCAATCAACATTCTAAATTCATAAAATTAAACTACACTAATAATAACCACACTCTATATTAATTAATCACAATAAATACAATTCAAAAGTATAAGTATGTGAATCAACTAGTGTTAGTATCCTAAAATAGGTACAAGTAAAAAACAGATAACAAGAAAAGGTGGGCTTCAGAAATATTTTTTGATGTAATCATATTCATCTTATCCATAACCTAATTTGATAATACGATAACTTTTTTTAGCTAGATTGTGCATAAAATATTTACGATTAATATCTAAGATTGTATATTTAGAAAAAATCTCATAGTGAATTTATGATCATCTATTCTAACCATTGAAAACATTCATTCTAGATTAATTTATGATTATTCATATCAAAGTAACCCTACATTAGTAATAGTACCCAGTGCATCAAAAATGGAATATGTTTTGACACTCAAATTATCTTCATGCAAACTATGAACCAAAACAATAGTGGCTTAATTGCTGAAATTTCAATTCTTACGTAGAAAGCCCCTATTTGTGTTCTTTAACACTAGCTTGACCTCAAATTAGGTGCAATGTAATAAAGGAGTATAATTTAGGAGAAGGTGACTAATATTTTAGTAAGTTAAGCAATTGGAGTATATTTTAAGAAATGATCCCTTGAAATTATATATAAATCTTAATAAATTTACTATAAAAAAATACAATATTCTAGGTTTTTTTAATCACATGAGAAGAATTTTTAGAATAGATGAAAATATTTTTCCTTCAACCAATATTTTTGTAATATAATGATTAAATATTTCTTTTAGTATATAAATTTTGTTGTGATTCAATGTCTAATTTTTAATTAAAAATATATTTTGAATAAAGATGTTAAAAATGGGGCAAGCATATAATATAAAATGGTCATCTATAGACTAGGGAGATTAAGGTCCAAATTTTCATATATAAAAATGTAATATATGTCTTAAAGAATTAAAATTCCTAATTCAAGATTATTTTATTTTTATATTAGGGAAAAGATATTAAATATGAGTGAAGTAGAATGTTTTTAGAACCTAAAAATAACAAAATTTGAAGGATAGAATTGCCAAAATAGCTAAATAACAACATATAGCATATATAATATTCTTTGGAGATAAGACTATGGAAAGGAGGAAAAATAATAATAGAGGAAATGAAAATAAAACCTATATTCATGTCCAGCTACAATACATGAACCAAAGATGTATTTACTTTGGATCTAGTTTTAGAGTCACTCAAGGAATCAAACCTCTAGGATCACCTAAAAAACCAAAAATAACGCTATACAAGAGAGAAAAGAGAGAGCATAAAGTTATAATAATAGATGAAAGATAATATTAGATCAAATGTGATCAATATGAAATGCAATATATTTCCATGGAATGATTTACAAATGAGAAGCCCCTAGTTATATTCCGAAGGTGATACATATGATTAGATAATATCATAACAAGTGTCTTAATCCTATATCATGAGACAAGTAGCTCAACATACATTAAATGAACTAGGAAAGAAGAATTAAATTTCATAAGATAAGATAAGGTCTAAATGACAACTAAGACTTCTAGAAATATTCCTAGGACCTAAGTAAACTTAACATGTGAATAGGACCTACTAGTGGACTATTTAGGTAAAACATTTAATTCACACTAACACCCCCCTTAAATGTAAATTAGGGAAGAAAAAACAAATAAAAATGATGTAAAGATGGATCTCATCTATGAGGCCATGTTAGGTACCCATGTACAAATGCAATCTCTAACAAATAAAAAAAATAAGAAAAACGAGTGGGACAAAAATCCTCCCCAAAAGAGAGATGAAAACAAATTTCTCTAACTAAAGAATAAGAAGTAAAAAACCACATGAGAGGAAAACTATCCTACATAAGAGAAAAAAAGAGAGACCATGCAACACCCCTCAATGTAGAGTCTCTTGCAATGATTATAGATGCTCGACATTGAATGATGAAGGTGAACCAATCTTGTTAAACAATATTCCTACCCTTAGGAAGAAAAAAAATCAAGATGGTATGTAGGATGTCTTCCCATTCCTAAGAGAAAGATGAGGGAAGAAGAATGATGTGTGATGTTTCTGAACTATGCTCAAGGGTCTCTATTGGCAAGAAGAATGGGGAAGTACAGTCCAAAGATCTGTACCCCAGGACCTCTTATATAGTCATCTTATACCCCAAAGGATATAATAAGAGAAATAATCATTTGTGATAGTTATTAAAATGAACAGATACTAGCTACTATGTTAACAAAAAAAGAGTAATTCATCCCTTCATAACACATAAATAGATAAACCCTTATATCTCCTTATATTATATTATAATTATCTACAAAAGGCAGGTATTAGTCTTTGCTCATATATATATTCTTATATCTCTTTGCATATAACTTACATTTACATGTATGCTTTCCCATGAAGGGACATGACTCCTAATTACATCTAATGTCTCTTTCTTTTTCTGTAGACCTTTTGTGGTAGCCTATAGTAATATTTGTTCTACCCTTTGACCTACTAACATCATCCCCCCTTTTAAAATAATGTCTTCTCCTCAAGACATGATGCTTAATTGGGAAGGATATAGTTGTCTTTTCCTTTGAGTTGATTCAATGTCTTATTCCACTATGTTTTTTCCCATTGCAAAGTGGAGATGTGGCTTTGAATATGAATCATTATTGCCTATGTGTCAGCCAGACTATCAAGGATTTGAATATTTTTGGCTATTTCTTGTGCTTCCCCCAATTATCCCTAATAGGTGGGCCATCTGGTTATTGACAGTTTCCCTCATCTTCTTGATCTACTCCTTAATTTGTTCCCTTTGGATGTTGATTTGTTGTAGTTGGTAGTGGAGAGTTTCCACTTGGGCTCTTATGGTCCCATCCATGTCCTGGAGAGGGTTATAGGTCTATACCACTTGTGCTATTTGATTCTCTAGTCGGGCCATTTTATCCTTTAGACCCTTCATTGTGATAGGCCATTAGAATAAAAATTGGCAGATCATCCTTTCTTCTATGATCGTATCACCCAACCCTTTGATATTTTTCTCCAATTTAGAGTGTGTTGTAACACACTTCTTGGTATATTCCTCTATTTTCTTTCTTATCATCTCCTCTTGTGCTTCTTTCCTTATGGTGTCTTTCAAGGTAGAAAAATATCCTTATAGGATATCTACCAATTAGTTGAGTTGTTGGGGCATGAGAAGTAAAGTATCCCATGGTAACTAGGGAATCGCCTTCTGCAATGTATTACAACATCTTGCGATAGTGCTCACATGGTCACTTAGTAGTTCATCCCTTATGGTGGCATGAAGAATTTCTCCCACCTGTATCTTTTATAGTGGGGAAATGCTAGATAGATCCACTTGTGAGCCCACCATTGGTACTTGTAGAAGTTGGCATGATGGTACTGCTTGGATTTGTTACTGTCGTGCTAGAAAAAATTTTATGACAAAGATTGTGGAAGTGGGAGTGGATATCTCTGCAGTGCTAGTACCTTCACCTTTATCATTTTCTTCTTTGGTTGGATTCTTCTTTGATAGATGGGGCCCTTCTACCTATTCTTCATTATTCTTGATTATCTCCTCATAGATCTTTATGGTGACATCTTCAGTTTCTTTCAATATTTTTTCTATGTTCTCTAGATCCTCCTCCATCAGTTTGTCCACTCTTTATTTTGTATGAAGTTCTTGGGCTTGTACCTAAGCTACTACCCAGTTCTTCTCTTTGGTGATATTTAGACCAATCATGGAGATAGACTTCTCCCTGATTTCTTCTTCTTTACTGAGTGCCTTGGACTTATTTTCTCATAATACTATAATTATTTTCTCCAGAAAGTCATTCATTACTTCATCAATCCCTTTGCTAGATCAATTGGCATACTAGAGAAGGCATTGTATTATCCTAACTTTATTTTCCTCATTTGATTCTTCATACATATTCAGTACTAACAATAGCATCCTAAAATGGAGAATGGTGTTGGTAGTTTCCAATTTAACAATTGGCATTTAGGGTTTCTCTAGAGTTACTTGAAGGGTGGGTATCAGAGTATTTTTTCCCTCTTTTCATTATTTTGAGAAGTTTCTTGACCTCTTCTTCCCCCACTAAAATTTCTTATAATTATAGTTCTTCTACTTATTCCCCTATTCTCTCCGTCTGCATTTTCCTTTTCTCCATCTATGTGGGTCATGCTTGTTGGGGTCTCTTTTGTGGGGTGACTTGCAATGGTTTCCCCAGTGTTGATACTATTTGTGTTGAGGTGGTGGGGAATTTTTATTTTCTCAGTGTGGTGCTATAAATCCTCCCTAACCTCCTTATGGAGGAGGGTTCTAACCATTTTTTGGTATTAGAGAATTGAGTGAACTCCCCTTCCAATATTCCCCATTATTTTTCGTTTATCTTTATTCTTTTATAGCTTTTCTTGTGCCTCCTTGTAAATTCTTCTCTTCATTACCTCTTTATATGTTCCTAAATTCTATGTGTTAGGATCCTTAGGCTACCTTATTAGGGTAGTGACACAAGCATCTACCTCTTGTGTGATGAGATCATAAGGTAGTCATGGTACCCAAACTATGTGCGGTTATACTACTTCTATATACATCTAGTCCTTATCCACCATGAAGGTTATTATGTTGGTGTGTTGAGTAATGGAATCATGTGGAAACATTTCCTTTGCTTGCATCTATTCTTAAAAGGTCTTGAAGAACCCCTAGTATGTGGCTTTGTAGGTCTCGATGTCTGATAATTAGTGAATGTAGTATTTAATCTGAGCTGCCACCATTTGGTTTTGTTTCCAAACTTTTCCTTTAAAGGTGGTTAATTCCTTAAGAAATTAAAACATTAACCAAATCAATAATGTACCATACCATAAGTGGTACTTGGAATTTTTAATCTTTTAGATTTTCTCCATTAATTGCTCTTGTATGACTTCACAGAGGTCAAAATCTTTACCCTCCATCACCATTTCGTAAGCTGAGTGAATTGCAGTGGAGGTGATTGAGTCATCCCTACTGGTATAATAGATTTTGTATGTGTTGGCAATATGTGTTGTCATTGATTTCAACTCAGTATGTGTTTTCATTGATGCCAAATGTGTATGATGAAGAATTTTTACATACTTTGAAGATTGTTGGTATGCAAAGTATAAGTCAGTAATATTGTATAAGGTTGAAATGGTACTCAGTTTGGTGTCTAAGTATGTTGCTGAGGAAAGTGCACAAGTCTTGATATGTTTACAATATTCCCACTTTGATAGTTTGGTGAACCACACATGGAGATATGTTGTAGAATTTTTTTCAAGGTAGTCACTGTCCATACTCTAAAGGCAGAGTCATGCTATTTTGGTTTGCATCCATCCACAGAGAAAGATCTTGTCTTGTGGTTCAAAAGTTAAGATGGATGAGATGTGAAGGTGTTATATCTGAGAGTTCATATTATCAAAACCTTCTACAGTGAAAGTTATAAATAGCAATGTTCTAGTCTATGCTCTAATAGTATAACATGTTGATAAGGGACTATTTGAACACTCTGCATTCCTTCAGTGAGACATATATGATTGTGTGGACTTGGGGATAAGTTCACAACATTATATGGATTCTTCATTATAATTCTCATGTATTTTGGTGATCTACAAGATAATTTTTCATATGATAGAGTTGTAAAATGGTTTTGAGATGCTTTGTTTCATCAATTTGATATATTTTTCCTATTGCGCCAACATATGATGATCATTTTATTCAAGAGAAGATTGAGGAGATATTATGCATGAAATACATTTCTCACATCTTGGTCTGTGTGTTTTTTTTGGTCTCTCCCCGATGGTGTCAAGATCAACAGTCATCAGTTTTGGTGGTGTTGATACTAGTTGGGCCATCAGGCTTGTTTCCTTCATTTGTGGTTGATATTGATTAATTAATTTTTCCTTAAAGGATGTTTTGACATGGTTTTTGGTTCTAGTATGTCATTTATTGATTTGCAACTCTTCTTCTTTTCATATTGTATATGTTTGAATTTAACGAGTGTGATATCATACAATTATTCTAAAAGTTATCTTAGAGCTGGCCCAATTAAAGTTTTGGGTTGTTGAGGATATATAGAATATCAAATTCATTTGTGAATGCATTGTTGGTTAAGAAATTACAACTTAGCAATTTGTTGAAGATGAAGTGTGTGAAGTCATTGTGAAGGGTTAATTATGCAAAAAAGGGACTTCAACATAAACATATGTTGGATGCTTCTTCATAGAAATTCATATTCACATTTCTCATCATAATTTCCATGTATGTTGCTCTGAGATAGTGAGTCTCATTAGGTACCTTGTATCTTACTATAGGGGAGGGGGACTGACTGCTTAGGACCCTAGTTCATGGGAGAGTCTAGAACAATAGGTTTCCCTAATCTACCTCAAGCTAGTGGAATGTTTTAGAAGAGTTTAATGTTTAAAGGCTAAAAAGGGAAGAACAACCTAGTTGTTGTTGTCCTTCTACAAGCCCAGATGTTTCAAGGAGTTAGGTGAGTAGGTTTTTTTATCTCAGACTGCAACTTAGATAGATTACTATCAAAGGACTATTGTTTGGGATACATACTCTAACATATTGCATTGGTGTCTCAGCGGTTCAATGGCGTACATATGGAAAAAAAGTGCAAGATACAATCAAAAATCACATAAAACTGACCAACGACCTAATTGATGAATTTTTTTACAATAAGAAAAACAAAAAGTAGCAGAGTGATAGAATAAAAAGAAGAATACTTTAACTTAACCTATTCTATGAATTGAAAAAGAAGGGTGAGGAAAGCACACCTTCCTACCCATGAGTTGATATCTTCAAGATCTTCAGCTCAATGAGAACCTAAACATAGAATATGGGAAAATTTTGGGTTTGTGTTTAGAGGACTACCTCAGTCAGTCCCCTGCTTTGGTGTTTTCACCTCCATAGACAACCAAATAGCAACGATTATAGAAATATGATAAAGAAATATATTGAAATGGAAATACCAAGCAACATGTAAACAACAATATGCTATGATATCAAATATGATAATGCAAAGTGAGTAGGATGGAAGGATATCACCTTCTCAGCCAAGTGCTCTCAAGGTACATGGAGGAAGGAGTGAGTGTGCAAGCCTTTGAAGACCAATGTTGCCACAACAACAAGGAGAGTGAACCAACAAAGCACTAACTTACAACTTCAATGAAGGTGGTAGAGTTTGAAAATGCTGAAAATGAGTGAACAGAGTGAAGGGAGTTGCCCAAAGTGTGAAGATGATAAAGAAGCATGAAATAATCCATGAGATAGCCATTTGAAAGGTGGAAATGGAGGCAAAAGAGTCGTTCAAAGCTAGGCAAGAGAGTAGTAAGCATTACACTTCACGTCCAATGGAGGAGTGTAACACCTCTATGGATTCTAGAGGCGAGAATCCTATCAGGATAGTAGTGCACCATGTAGACATTTTCACACCACGCTAGCATCCTAGACAAAATATCCCCCACTGACACGCAAAGAAGCTGCCAAGTGGATAGGGAAAGGTGACCAAAATAGGGGTTGCATTATCAAACTCAATTTTCTAAGGTAGGAGTTAGTGTAAATGTGGAATTTTCCTAGGGATGAAAATTCACACCATTAAATTTTACCCCCACTTTAGTAAGCATAAGTGTTAGCGAATTCATGGTAAAGTAGAGAGAAAGTTGAGGAATTTATACCTAAACTATTGAGGAAGTTGACTGCAATCTAGCGAACTTGGGTGTAGGAAAGAGATGGCTCCACAAGTACTCAGTCATATGGAGATTGGAACAAAAGCATTGTAGGTGATCGGTCCTATGGAAGATGAACAAAAGGCTCAGTGGGTGCTTGGTCATACAAAATTGGTTCCATGGGTGCTCGGTCTTGTAGAAGATGATGAAAGGGTTCTATAGGTGCTTGGTCATGTAGAATGAAAATGCTTCAAAGGTGCTTGTTCCTACAAAGGAGGTGCCACAGGTGCTCGGTCTTGATGGAGGCCAAATGGGAAATTATTTGTAGAGTATGATTGATCCTCACAAGTGCTCGATCCGACAAGGAAACATGTTAATCTACAAACAAAACATTTAAGGCAAGCCAAAAATTAACATAGAAAAATAGATAGTCATATCTTGGAATAAGAAATTGAAGGAGAATCTTTCCAAGGGATCCCTTGGGAACCCTTCAAAAGAAAGAGGGGTCCATTCAAGGGATGCTCCATTTGAAGAGCGATGAAATTTTTCACAAATGATCTTGTCATCAGGGAATCCTTTTGAAAGATTCTCTTTTTTCAAGGAATCCAAAAAACGGAGAATGTCCTCCTTGAAGGCGATTCTTAATTCTTTTTTCTATAAATTCGATTTCAAAAGAAAGTCTTGCTAAGGGGATCCTCTGTGAAGGATGCAATTTTTGAAAAATGTGAATATTTTCAGCAAGGGATTCATTGACCACCGAATACACCTTATTGAAAATTAGAGAGGTAGCAGCCCCCTTAGGATGGTGTGTGCGAATTGAAAGAACATGTGGCATACTAAGGAAATGATGATCATGTAGAGATGTCGTGGCCCATGATACATTGTGTGATGTAGACGTGGAAATTTTGTCACACACATGAGGGACAACACATAGGAACAACAATATTAAGAAGCAAGCAAATAAGAGAGAAATATTAAAAGAATGAAAGGTAAGGAAACATGAAGAAATCAAGTGATAGGGGGATCTGAGAATTTGGGGTCAGAACTACTCATAAATATAGATAAATAGATACAATTTAATACACATATGAAATGTCATCAATCCCCTACTATATCAGATCATGAAGAGTGGTACGTGAAAACAAAATAAAAATAAAAATTTGGGTCAACATGGAAGGGAAGCCTAAATACCCTCAACACTTTGCATCGTCCCCAATTGCTGAAAATCAAGGCACAACAAATAGAAGAATGACGAAACATATAGAATAATTTTATGAAATAATAAACTCTTGTGTCTAATCACCTACAAGGGTGACAAGGGTCCTCTAGGAACACATAAAACAAGCTCGAGGGAAACACAACACACACAAATCTAATCTACAGATAAAGAAGAGGTACTCTCCTAGTCCTCTTCAACTAGGAGGACATCATTCTCCCAATATAGATCATTATAGGGAGAGGGTGGAAAATCCTGCAAGGGTGGGATAGCAAGGGGAGCACCATCTAACTCTCTTGTGACAAGAGCTAAGGAAGAGGGCCCCTCGAGGTCTTCTTCACTCAACTCTTGTGAGGTAAATATCATTGATATTGCAAATATGGCCAATAGAGCCGAGACATCATCCACCAAGTTGAACATGCACTTGATAGGAGTTACATGTGTCAATCGGGCAGACAAAGAAGGAGGCACCCAAGATCCACTTCCAACCTCACCGAAAGACTCAAGGGCAGTGACAAACTCGGGGGACTTCGGGGCAACCTCTATTACTAGGATGACACAGGCCAAAGTAGAACCCTCTCTCAAAGAAGGTGATCCCTTCTTTTGACCCCAATTAGAAGTAGGGTCTTCCTCATACTTATGCTTCATCAAAGTATGCAAGATTCCCATACAAGAAGTGGAAGGTGAGGAGGAAGAGGATAGAACTACAGTGCATACCACTGAGGTATTCAACACAACCACAGGCTTAGAAAAAGGTAGGATGTCTGAAAGGGACATCAAGAGAGGAGGCTTAACTGAGGGAGAAATGAAAATTTGTACCCTTTTAGGGTGAGGGTCATCCATGCTTGCAAGGAGATCCAAAAGCAATATCGAGGCAATGGGAACTATTGGAACCCCTAAAATTTTCATGGTTCCACTGAATTTCATGATTAAATCCTAATAGCTCAATTCTTGGTTGTCATTAGGGTTAGGGTTTTAAGGGTTCTATTTACATTTATACCCTTGTTTACTCCTCGATCTTCTAGTTTTGTGTTCACTAGTTGTATCCAATTACTGGTTGCCTCATAATCCTTTTATGGTCTCCAGCCTCATCATTTTGACCAGCCCCATCATTAGTTTTCCTGTCATGGCTAGGCATTCCTTTTTAGAACAAATTTAAGTTTAGGTTTTTTAAAGAACTTAAGTCAATCCCCAAGTGGTCTATCGCCCATCGCAAGTCTCATTCAACCGGTCCATATATAACCCATGATGAGCGATGTTACACTATTTTGGCTTCATTTCCCCTCACACGTTCTTTTACCACCGTTAAGAAGAAACACTCGATGAGTGATGCAATTAATCATTTAACCCATCGTTGGACCTATAACTATTGATGGTTGTCTTATGCAGGCTAAGGGTGAAACCAAAACCCCCGATGTGTGAGTTACTTCCCATCGTGTGGAAATGAGGCCTCGCTAGTTGAGATCAGCCAAGGGAAGGACAACAAGCGATGAGCGATGCAAGTATAGCGTGCAGCCAAGATTATTTTGTGATTAAGATCAATGGCTTGTATCTCATCGTTGGCCCTCTTACTATCGCTGGATGACACCTTAGAGAAAATTTAAAAGTGGTGATGCTCGATGTAATATTTGTGAGGGTGAAATGTAGCACTTTCCCTGTCCATCGCCCAGTATGTATCAAATCATGAAAAAAGGCATCATGGGATAGTGAAGACACGTGAACCACATGACTAAGTTTTAAAGCCTATAAATCAATAGTTCAAATTCAAACAAGAATGAGAAACTGATAGAGTGGGTGTTTTCACTCACGCGAGCTTTCTAATACCATTAATGGTGAATGTACTTAGTTGAATGGATGTATAAGAGTATGTGTTCATTTTTTTTTCCATCTTGCACACGAGAAGCTGAGAAGGATAGTGGGGTGACAAGGAAAGAGACAAAGGAGAGCTACAAAGTTTTTCTCAGGTAAGTCATTGTTGAACCTTGTAAAATTTCTTTCCTTTGCAAGAATTCTCTCAGTATATCAAATGTCTATAATTGCATGCTAGGGTGAAAATAAGGTTTTTAAATTGTATGAACTGGTCTGTATCTTTGGCTAAGGTAGCATAGGGAAGATATAATTATTCCTCAATTTTAAATTTTTCATGGTTTAGATTTCCAATTCGAGACCTAGTTTTAATTCATATTTGAAAGAAACCCTAGCTTAAGGTAGGATGAGTCATTCGGGTGAATCATCGTCCTCTAAGTCTGCATCCAAGAGAAAGAGACAATGGGTCTCCCAAGAAACACCATAAGTGTTTGAGGGTCCTGATAGGAAGAAAGGGTAACCAACGAGCTATTTTTGTTTTATAGATAAATTTCAGTCTCCAAATGCCCAGGTGAACGGAAAGAAGGCCATAGGATAAGGGATATTGACCACAAATTTTAAGGACCTTGTAGCAGAAATCGGTGACATCATTGTGCCAGTGCTCGGATGGGAATTATTCATGTACTCTTTCAAAATGAGAGGTGTTGTACACCTTGGTCAGAATGTTTGGGGGTATGACTTGGGGAAATTGGTTGAACCTAACATTTTTGTGAAGGTACACCTAATGCTACAACTCATAGATAGATATGATGATTTCAATGGGGTTATCACTGACACAGATGGTATGAACATTCTGGAAATAAAGAGAAGCAAAGTCATAGAGGTTTTCAATATGAGCCATCACGCTAATAAAAATATTAGTATGGAGAAGTTACATAAGCAATATGTTGATCACAAGGTTGGGTACATAAGAGGTGAGCTACCAAATTACAGATGAGAGAAGGGTTCTACAATTGCACTCAAAGAAGTTGAGCCATTGGATTGTGAAGAATTTTTTTATTACTTTAGCTATACATATTGTGATCCTAATAGAATGCTACTCCTAATGTGAGATGCAAGATGAAGAACTAATAATGCAAATGGGAAGAAGTAACAAGATAGAAGGGCACCTCAATAAGATTAGCCTAAGAAAAATATGAAAGCAAGATAAAAAAAATGAAATGCTTGTTATACCTTCATATTGTTGCTTCCTTGGTTGGCCCTTGATTTTTGAAGTCTTGTGTGCTCCTTGGATGGCAATGAAGTTAAAATGGATGCAAGGTGAATTGAAAAAATATGGATTGATGATATAAATGCTATGGTGGATGAGAGCTTGAATGGAAATTTTGCAAGAGTTTTGTTGCAAAAGACTTGATCCTTTTTTTTCAGGGAAATGAGGGGGTATTTATAGGCTAATTAGAATTCTCTATAGAATTCAATGGTTTGGATTGCTCCAACAAGATCGAGATGAAGGGCTATGGTGAGTTGAGGACTCACAAGCCCTCATATCTTGACATGTGGAATGTGATATGTCCTAAGATGGAGTGATGTGGAAATGAGGTGGAAGGGAAGTACATGAGGTGGATCTTTGGAGATGAGAAGATTCCTTGGAAGAATAAAAGTGAATTAAAAATTCACAATGATTAGAAGAATCTGTGGATAAGAGAGGGTCTCCAAAAAGCTAGAGATTTGTCAGATGTGGGTGATGTGACAAGTCCAAGGTTCTAGAAGCCCTTGGCACATGTGAAGTGACAAGTCAAGGCTTCTAGAATCTTGCATGGGGGATGGGGAAGACCTTGGAAAGATAAAAGTGAATTAAAAATTCACATGGGGAAGAGAGTCCAGGCTAAAAATGGTAAGTGGGAAGGTTGACTAGAAAAGGTAAGCCAAATTTGGCTAATGATTCTGATTAAGGTTGTGCAAACACAAGATTAGGATAATTAATGAGAGATTAGGGACAAGTGGGAGATTATGGAGGATGTGACATTTAATCTTGATTAAGTGGTGCACATCTTAATCACAGATTAATTAATTTAATCTGGATTAAAAGAGGATTATGGAGAATGTTACAAGGAGAGAGAAAAGAGGAATTAAAAATTGGTTTTAATCCAAATAGGTTAAATGACTAAATTAAATAATTTGTCATGTTTATTTAATTTAGAGAAGACAAGGGGGTAAGGTAAAGTATTTAATTTATTTAATTAGATACTTTAGGAACCTTAGGCAGAAAATTAAATAATGATTAAATAAATTATTTAATCACTATTAATGAAATGGATGAATATAATAGACCATTTTGATCATATGGAAGTGATAAAATTTGGATGTCTACATTTTTCCCCTCTTCAAAGTGCTATTAGAATAACCGTGCTTTGAAGAAAAGAAAGTGCAGATGACTTTATAGAGGAAGTAACTAGAAGATGATGCCCCGATGTGGGGAAGAGGACTTGAGTTGTCCAATTAGTGGGCAATGGATGAAGATGCCACAATCCTGGAAGGGAGTTAATTACGGCTGAGAAAAATGGTAAATGTGAAGGGTATGCCCCCTCAAAAGGGTGACGGGGGAAAAAGAAGGGTCCCGAGAAAAATATCGATAAGAAGAAATGGATGGTATAGTTAGAAAGAGGGCAAAAAATTAGGCAAGTTTTCCTTTTGAACGAAGTCAATCGGACAAACGGGGTGCAAATGGTAGCACTAGGAAGGGAAGGGATTAGTCAGAGGAATAAAACGGTAAATAAAAGGTAAAAATACCTTTTCAAATAGAAGGAAAGACAACAAAACCCCCTATTAATGCAATTTAATGCATTTTAAATGTCTTATCAAAAATGTAAAACATGGGTTTTGTGCACGGGAAAAAATTAGAAAATGGGTAGGAATTGACAATTTGAAAATGTGAAAAAATAATTTGAAATTTGGGGGGAGAGGAAATTCAGCCGTCGGGGGGCGTATACACCCCTCGTCGGGCAGATCTGCCCCAAGCTCGGGGTGGGTCCACCTTGGGTGAGGGCGTATCTGCCCCGGGCAAGGGCGGGTCCGCCCCACGGCAGGGCAAGTCCACTCCGCTGCAGGGGCAGGTCCGCTCCGCGGCGTGGTGACTAGGCGCCACCAACTGCGAGTGGCGCCACCCGTGACCAGCGATGGTGCGGCCCCGGCGGCGGCATCACCCAGCCTAGTGGGGCAAGTTCGCCCCACTACAGGTCATGGGCAGATCTACCCCGATCACCCGAGGGAGGGTTCGCCCCACTGCAGGGGGTTGATCCGCCCCGTTGCAGGCCAAGGGCAAGTTCGCCCCAGTAGTCTGAGGGCGTGTCCACCCCGCAGGTGGGAGGGAAGAGGGAGGGGGAAGAGGAAAGAAAGAAAGAGAAAAAAAAAAAAGAAAGTGGGGGGAGGAGGAAGAAGAATTGGATGAATGGGGAATATGCAATGAGATGAAATGCGACATGAATACAATTTTCCATCCGTAGAGCACTGATTTTTGCTATAGCAAAAGACACTAGGCGTCAGGGTATGTAAACCAAGATGGATTAGTGTCTAATGCAGAAGACAAACACAACAAACAAAAAGGCTATCCCAACACCCCAAAGTCACGATGACTTTGGTCAGGCCAGGGATTGGAATAACTACAAGCACAAAAGGATGCCCCAGCATAACACAAGACCTCAGGGACCTTGGTGGGTACTACCTGGGACAACCAAGAAGACATAAACAAAGAAATGAGCAAGATATGCCCCTATGTTGACTAGTCAAAGCACACCATGATATGGTGGATCAAGGCGACCATGAAAAGTGATGATAGGGAGCTCAAATGATAAACAAAAGCGAAAAGCATCGAAAAATCACAATCACTTTCAAATGTCCTTTTCCATAGGATCAAGATGATGGATGGGGTTGATGAAGTATGTTAGGAAGGATACATCCTATTGAGACTGATGATGGAGGATAGATTGGTTGATTGACATGACGTGGGATAGTAGAAACAGATTGGATCTTGGGATACATATGACCGTTGTTTGTAAGCACCAGCTAGGATAGGGACATTCTTGACGACACAACAAGATGATGAGACATAAGGTGACAAGATGGTAAAATGATGAGACGACAAAATAGACACACCCTAAAGACCTAGGGGCTCGAGGATTGATCAAAGATCAACCTTGCCTACGTGAAAGCGTAGAGCCCTCGTAGTTCAGGAAAAGACCATGGTAAAAGCGGAAAGAGGAAAATGAAGACCTCAATGGATGACAAAGACTAGATGGACAAACACCCAGGGGGCGGATCAAATGATTGACCTTGCCTATATGAAAGCGCAGGGGCAACATAGTTCATCACAAGGCCAACGACAGATGATGGAAAAGGACAAGACAAACAAAAGGCAAAATCCCGCGGGCGAATCAAATGATTGACCTTGCCTACGTGAAAGTGTAGGGGCAACGTAGTTCAACAAGAGACTGATGAAAAACAATGGATGATGACAAGATAAACAAAAGACAGAGCCCTGGGGGCAGATCAAATGATCAACCTTGTCTACGTGAAAGCATAGGGGCAACGTAGTTCGACCGACAACAGATAAGGGATGATGAAATGACCAATGATAAATGGAAAAAAGGATGGATTCGATATGATGAGACAAGATAGACTTGCAGGATTGGATGGGACTATGGTTGATATGTGTAAGATATGTACGATGTGAAGCTCAGAGATGGGATAGTGATCTAGATTAGTAGAAGATGAATTAGGAGGATGAGAGGATGTATAGATGAATGATGAAGAGTGATAATATATTAGAAAGATGTGGGAAATAGATAGGAGGGATGAATTACAATGTGAATGGCATTGGGTTGTATGCGGGTAGCCTAGAGCTAGATACCAATGACAAGGAAAAATAGAGGTAAATGGATGGTTGGATAAGAAGATGCTTGGGTAGGGTGATAGATGAGATGAAGATTGAGAGGATATGATAAATAGATAGGAATGATGATAGTGAGATAGAATGGCATTGGATTTTATGAGGGTAGCCGATAGCTAGATATCAATGACAAGGGATGATGAGATAGAAGGAAATGAATGGATGGATAAAGATTGGGAGATAGAAAGATGTGAGGATAGGTGGATAGAGGGATACAAAATTGGAGGGATGGATAAATGGATGGGATGACTAGGGGATGAGAGTATAGGAAGATAAGGATTGGGAGATGGCAGGGATTAGTGTATGGATAAATGGATGGGGGGGAGGATGGGTAGGGTGGAGAGATGGAGAGGATTCCCTGAGGAATGGATGTATGATGTCTCAAGGACTAAGACACAAAGAAGGAGATGCCCCCACTCGAGATGTGTCCTGTGCAATGAGGCAAGAGGGAAGGAAGATAGAAGGATGGGGAAATAAAGGAGTGAATGGATATAGATTGTAGTAGGATGGGAGTATAGGAAGATAAGGATCTGGTAGATGGAAGAGATGACTGGATGGATAAATGGATGGGGAGATAAGGATGGGTAGGATGGAGAGATGGAAAGGATTACTTGGGGGGATGGATGGACGATGTCTCCAAGGACTTCATTGCAAATAACGAGATGTCCCCACTCTAGATGTGTCATGCATGACGAGGCAAGAGGGATAGAAAGATGTGTGGAAGGAATATGATAGTGGATGGATGAGGGGAATATATGCCAAGAGGTGTCCAAAGCATGTATATAGGTTTTCCCCTACATGTATCAAGATCACAATGGAGATGGAGGGAGTGGGATAAATGAGATAGGATGGAGAGGATGCGGAAGATAGGTAGATGTAGGAGATGGAGGAAAGGGATGTGCAAGTGGATGTTGCCCCTAATCGTGGAAGGAGGCAAGATGGGGAATTTACGCATGATGCCTGTTTTCCAAGTTTTCATCATGGTACTAATCCAAGGCACTTGTT
The DNA here is from genome assembly GCA_007115665.2 of Sequoiadendron giganteum. Lineage (NCBI taxonomy): Eukaryota > Viridiplantae > Streptophyta > Pinopsida > Cupressales > Cupressaceae > Sequoiadendron > Sequoiadendron giganteum. The sequence goes on along the minus strand of CM021107.1, from coordinate 126,632,245 downwards.
TGCCATGTTTTCACCATTGGATGAATGATTTTCTCTTTACTGTTTTTTTATTTTTTATTTATTTTTTGATTTTTTTGCTGATTTTTTTCATTTTCTTTTTTCTTTTTTTTTTCTTTTTTTGCTGATTTTTTGGACTAGGATGTGGACAAAGATGGATAAAGATAGGGATATGGGTATGCGGAGTTTAGAGGATAGTTGATAAGTATATGGATGAAGGACTCATGCATCAAGTTTCATATGAGGTAATAAGAACCCATGGTTGAAGTGACTATTTGGATGTTGGTACAACCTTATTAGAATGGATGGATTATGCAAGAAGATGGATTAAAGGGATTTGATGGGGGAGATATGGGGGATAGTGGATGGGATGTTGGAAATTGTATGGATGGAATGATGGATTAGATATGTGATGGGGGAAGGTGTTCAGGACCAACATTGGCACATGTGATGGTGGATGCGAAAAGATAGGTGGATGAATGGATGGAGAGTGTGGCGATAATGGAGGCATTGGGATAGTGAATTTTGGGATGTAGGGACCCAAAACAGATTTAGGAGATGGAGGAGGTGAATTATTTTGTGGGGGAATAGTAATTTTGGATGTCATCATGGATTTTTCAATTGAAGGTATGGAACCTTTTTTCTTTGGGATCCACATGGTTTTTATTTTTACTTCAGTGGGCCTTTGTGGCCTTTTGGATTGATTTGGATTTTGGACTTGATTTTTCTTTTCTGCAACATGTCTTTTGAAGGTGACATGAGGAACTTTAGATTCATGTGGATGTTTGGATTTATCTATTGTTGCTTTGGCATCCAAAGTGCGTTTAGTAGCAATGGGATGGGTATGAGGAGATGGATGATGTGGAGCGATGGAGGTTGGGTTATAGGGATTACATGTAGATGGATAATGTGTAGGTATGTGCCTTTGTTGATCCTAATTAGGAGTTATGAAGGTAGGATTTTTATGTTGTGTACGAGGGAGAGGGGGTGGATGAATGAAAGGATGAATAGGATAAGATGGAGGAGGTGATTTTGGGATATAAGGACCCAAAATAGACTGTGTATATGGAGGATGTGTGGGGTTTGATGGAGGGATATAAGAACCCATAGTAGATGGAGGATGAGAAATGATGGATAAAGGGACATAAGGACCCAAAATGGATTTAGAGGATGAGGGAGGAAGATGGATAGTTGTTTTGAGGTAATATGATAGAGGAGGAGGGATGGCGGCATATGACTTGGTAGAATGATGGAAAGCACCTCTTGTGCCTTTAGAAGAGGATCATTTAGGATGTACAGAGGTTGTACCAACATCTTTAGAGTGTGGGTTTTGGGAGATATATCCAAGACCATGTGTGCCTGGATGTTCTCGTACTTGAATGGGTTCAAACATTCCTTGCTCATGAAGGCCTAAACCTTTTCCTTGATAGTTCATGTTCTCAAGCATATGATCTATGGTAGGATGCTTATTCTTTTGGAAGCATGATGCGAGTGTGTTAGTAGGTGGAGGAGGAAAGGTGGTGCCTATACTTTGTTTTTCTTTTGTAAGAAGTCCACCATGGATAAGTGTAATGCGACCAAGGTGATACAAAATTGGCATTGGGATGGTAAGACTAGATGGCGATGAAGGATCATGCAATGGAGATGAGGGGATAGCAACATCAAGAGGAATGAGTGATAAGGGATCATGAGAGGAATTGGGGAGTACAATGGGATCTAGATTTATGGAAGTGTATGATAAGGGCTCATGAGATGGAGTGATTGGAGCTTCAATGCAAAGGGGATCATGGGATGGAGTGGAGGAGATAGTGTGATCTTGAGATGGGGTGGATGGGAGGATAGGATCATGACTTGATTGAGGATATGGATCATGAGATGAAATGGATGGAAGAATATGTTCTTGAGATGGAGTAGATGGGATGGAGTGATCTTGATTTGGAGGAGGGGATATGCTTGTATGCTTTGGATCAAGCTGTTGGCATGAATCATCTTGTGTGGGATGTAGGATGATGGAAGAGTGTTGGAGGGAATCCTCAATTGGGGGAGATAGGAGGATGGAGGATTCATGAAATTCATGGGATTGGAGTTTGTGAATAGTAGGACTAGGAGGAGGGGATTGGATGTCTTCAATGGATTGGGTGGATCTAGTAGTAGAAGATCGGGATTGAATGGATTTGATGGGTTTGACGGGCTCAATCGTTTGGATGGTGGTAGGAATGGTGATGAGAGGGATAGGTGTAGGATGGAGGAGGGACTCATCACTAGTGATAGTACATGATAAAGTGGGAGGGCATGGTGTCTCTTCTTGCATGAGTCCTTGGGAAAAATTTGGAAGGGATGTAGGATTTGGTAGAGTGATGGGAAGGGATGGAGGATTAGGATTAGGGATTGGAGGATTAGGATTAGACATGGGGATGGGATTGGATGGAGGGCTAGGAGGAGATGGAGGATTAGAATTAGATGAAGGGATGGGATTGGATGGAGGATTAGGGATTGGTGGATAAGGATTAGATGAAGGGATGGGATTGGATGTAGGACTAGGAGGAGATGGAGGATTAGGATTAGATGAAGGGATGGAAATGGATGCAGGACTAGGAGTAGATGGAGGATTAGGATTAGATGAAGAGATGGGATTGTATGTAGGACTAGGAGGAGATGGAGGATTAGGATTAGATGAAGGGATGGGATTGGATGTAGGACTAGGAGGAGATGGAGCATTAGGATTAGATGAAGGGATGGGAATGGATGTAGGACTAGGATTAGATGAAGAGATGGGAATGGATGAAGGATTAGGGATTGATGGATTAGGATTGGATGGAGGACTAAGAGGAGATGGAGGATTAGGATTAAGAATTGGAGGATTATATGAGTGGATGTGTGGATGAGGATTAGATGTAAAACTATGAGGAGATGGAGGATTATGATTAGGTGAGTGGATGGGATTGGATGTAGGACTAGGAGGAGATGGAGGATTGCGATTAGATGTAGAACTAGGAGGAGATGGAGGATTAGGATTAGATGAGTGGATGGGATTGGATGGAGAACTAGGAGGAGATGGAGGATTACGATTAAGAATTGGAGGATTATATGAGTGGATGTGTGGATGAGGATTAGATGTAGAACTAGGAGGAGATGGAGGATTATGATTAGGTGAGTGGATGGGACTAGATGGGGGACTAGGAGTGGTTGGAGGAGATGGAGGATTAAGATATAATGTGGGAAAAGGGAGAGTAACGTAGGAGGATGTGGATGTTGGATTAGAATGGGGAGATTGGGATGGTGAGTGATAGCAGGAAGATGTAGATGAAGGATTAGAATGGGGAAATGTGGAATTAATGTAAGGATATTGGGATGGGGGATTGTGATAGGAAGGTGTGGATGTTGGATTAGAACAAGAAGATTGAGGTGGTGAACCACCATAGGAAGAAATGTATGGTGGGTTGGCGTAGGAGGATATGGATGGTAGATAAGGATGAGGGGATTGAGATGGTGGATTAGGATAGGAGGAATATTGGGATGGGGGACTGTGATAGGAATGTGTGAGTGTTGGATTAGGATGAGAAGATTGGGATGTGAGATAAAGGTAGAGGTATTGGGATTGTTGGTGATGATGAGGATAAGAGGAAGTGGATGTTGGATAGGATAGAGGTTGAAAGCGAGGATATGATGAATATGTTGATGGTGAGGGTGTTCGATATCCCTTGTCAAGGGTAGCATAAGAACCATTATTAGATGTGGATGAAGGCATGGTGGGATAGTTTGAAGAAGTAGTGGGATTTTGGGAGGTGATTGGAGAGAGTTTACTAGCAATGATAGCGTCAAGAGGATCTATATAACAATCTTCATGATCAACAAGATTTCTGTTATCATCATCAACGGAGTTAGGATTACCCTTGACTACTATTATTGGTCATGAGAGAGAGGGATAAAGATTCATAATGGATATAGATTAGAAGGAATGAATAGATGATGGATAGAGAACTAGGATGGATTGAAAGCTCATATGGGGATTGGATGAAAGCTCAGATTGGGATTGAATAAAAGCTCATATTAAAATGATGGGATTAATGCTCAGATTAGAACTAGATTGGGGTTTAGATTGGGATTGGATTGAAGGATATGATAGGATTGATTTGGAACCAAGATCATGGGTTTCAACTAGAGGACGTAAGGTGTTGACAATTAGATTTTTGCCAAATTTGGGAGTTTTCAAAAATTGTCAAATTTTGCCATTTTAGGGAACTTCATAGGAATACGTTTGAGAGTCCAAGATTTTTCCAAAAAGTACCCAATACTAAGATAGGATGAATTGGCCACTAAGATCCAAAATCTGAGACAGTGATTCGGAGTTATTAACGAAAGTGTTTTTTTAAAAACTAGAAAAAAACACTAAATTGTGATTTTGAGGGTCAAGATGAAACTTTGGGGGTTCGAAAATGTGCTAAAAAGGGGTCCAACCTATCATAGATAATTGGGAATCCACATGCCAGCTCCTAACACAACCACCCGTAAAATTTCAGCCAAAACCACATCCGAGTCAAAAGTTATGGCCTCCGGAAGTTTTTGCATAAAAGTCAAAACCTTCAAAATTGATAATTTGGATGAGGATTGGTTTGATTGGATCAATTGAGTGTTTAGGATGATAAAATTATCAAATGGAGGCTTTGCGGGTTCAAACAGAGGTTCAAAATGGTCAAATGGATGAAACTGGCCATTCAGCGGGACGTATACGCACTTCTGCAATAAAATTGCTTAAACAGTGGGGCAAGTTCACCCCTCTGCAATGGAAAAGGCTGAAACAGTGGGGCAAGTTCACCCCTCTACAGTAAACTAGCTGAAACAGTGGGGCAAGTTCGCCCCTCTGTAGTAAAACAGCTGAAAAAGGGGGGCAAGTTCACCCCTCTGCAGTGGGAAATGCAACTTGGTTTGGATGAGGGATTTTGGCAAGGACTTAAAATGATTCAATGACAGTTTGACTTATCAAAATTCATTGGTTTTTCATAGAAAAACACTTTGAACAAGCACAATCCTATGATTAGTGTTTAAGGGGTATGGTCGGCAAAGGTCTTACTCTAGGATGAACAAAGTTTCTAAGGAGTCCTCGATATACGCTTGATACATGAGGCACAAACCATGAACACCAGTCCGTTACAAGCATGAGTCGGGAACCCCAACAAGATATTGAAAGGCTCGGACCAACTCTTCACGTTTATCTAGGTATCACCCTAGCTTCAACGCTTCGCTAATTATGATGCAACTGGATTGAGGTACAACTTTGGCTCTCCCCCCTTTATATACCCAGCCGGTACACGTGGTCGGGATCATCCCATGGGGTGATGAAATCCCCAAGTAGGTCCCTCTAAGAAGAAAACACTAACCGTTTCCAACTACCCCCTTCAGATCCGCACAAAAGTGCAAAGGGAGAAGATGAAAATGAATTAATGTCCCCTTAGGGTAATAAAAATAAAACAAACACAACAAGAAGCCAATTTACTTTCCCCTAATTATACTAAGTAAATAGATAAAATAGTAAGAAAAGATTTTCAAAGAATAAAACAAAGGCCCTGCAAGCAAATGTTAGTTGTTTATCTTTTGCCCCTTTTATGATTTGCAGCAAATCTGACTTCTTGAATATGTTGTTAACGGAAAATTCACCCCTTTGCAATGAAAAACGCTGAACTAGGAGGGCGTGTTCACACTTTTGTAGAAAACAGTCAAAACAGTGAATAGCAAGGGCAATTACGCCCCTCTGCAGAAAAAAAGCAAGGGCAATTATGCCCCTCTGTAGAAAAATAGTAGACAGAAAACAACAAGGGCAAGTATGCCCCTCTGCAGAAAAATAGCAAGGGCAAGTATGCCCCTCTACAGAAAAATTGCAAACAGAAAAATAGCAAGGGCAAGTACGCCCTTCTGTAGAAAAATAGCAAGCACAAGTATGCCCCTCTGTAGAAAAATAGCAAGGGCAAGTACACCCCTCTGCAAAAAAATAGCAAATCTGCAGTGTCCGGGAGGGCAAGTATGCCCCTCTGCGACCTGAATATGAAAACAAGCTAAACAATAGAAAACGTGGGAGAAAGAGACCCCTTTTCGGGTCCCACCAGGCATGCCAGAAATGTGATCCTAATAGAATGCTACTCCTATTGTGAGATGCAAGATGAAGACCTAATAATGCAAATGGGAAGAAGTAACAAGATAGAAGGGCACCTCAATAAGATTAGCCTAAGAAAAATATGAAAGCAAGATAAAACAAATGAAATGCTTATTATACCTTCATATTGTTGCTTCCTTGGTTGGCCCTTGATTTTTGAAGTCTTGTGTGCTCCTTGGATGGCAATGAAGTTAAAATGGATGCAAGGTGAATTGAAAAAATATGGATTGATGATATAAATGCTATGGTGGATGAGAGCTTGAATGGCAATTTTGCAAGAGTTTTGTTGCAAAAGACTTGATCCTTTTTTTTGAGGGAAATGAGGGGGTATTTATAGGTTAATTGGAATTCTCTATAGAATTCAATGGTTGGGATTGATCCAACAAGATCTAGATGAAGGGCTATGGTGAGTTGAGGACTCAGAAGCCCTCACATCTTGACATGTGGAATGTGATATGTCTTAGGATGGAGTGATGTGGAAATGAAGTGGAAGGGAAGTACATGAGGTGGATCTTTGGAGATGAAAAGATTCCTTGGAAGAATAAAAGTGAATTAAAAATTCACAATGATTAGAAAAATCTAGTGGATAAGAGAGGGTCTCCAAAAAGCTGAAGATTTGTCACATGTGGGTGATGTGAAAAGTCCAAGGTTCTAGAAGCCCTTGGCACATGTGAAGTGACAAGTCAAGGCTTCTAGAATCTTGCATGGGGGATGGGGAAGACCTTGGAAAGATAAAAGTGAATTAAAAATTCACATGGGGAATAGAGGAACCTTGGGCAAATAAATGTGAATTAAAAATTCACATGGGGAAGAGAGTCCAGGCTAAAAATGGTAAGTGGGAAGGCTGGCTAGAAAAGGTAAGCCAAATGTAGCTAATGATTCTTATTAAGGTTGTGCAAACACAAGATTAGGATAATTAATGAGAGATTAGGGACAAGTGGGAGATTATGGAGGATGTGACACTTAATCTTGATTAAGTGGTGCACATCTTAATCACAGATTAATTAATTTAATCCGGATTAAAAGAGGATTATGGATAATGTGACAAGGAGAGAGAAAAGAGGAATTAAAAATTGGTTTTAATCCAAATAGATTAAATGACTAAATTAAATAATTTGTCATGTTTATTTAATTTAGAGAAGACAAGGGGGTAAGGTAAAGTATTTAATTTATTTAATTAGATATTTTAGGAACCTTAGGCAAAAAATTAAATAATGATTAAATAAATTATTTAATCACTATTAATGAAATGGATGAATATAATAGACCATTTTGATCATATGGAAGTGATCAAATTTGGATGTCTACACATATTATATGTTGTGTTAGGTTCTTGGAATCAAGTGTCATGGAAGGATAACATCATCCTTGCTAGTTATGATTACGTATATTCAACACAAGTAGCAACATAAGTGGTTTGACTATGCTCACTGTGTTGCTAAAAATTTGCATTGTGACTTGATAAAGTTGAAAGAGAAGAGGACCCCATTGAAATTTACACATTATTCATTATTGATGCACATTCTTCTATATCAGGGAAGAGAGGTTTTTGGATGAGCCCTACAATTGAGAGATGTGGATGAAAGGAACCATAAGTTTTTTGTACAGATGTGGACGTATATTTGGGGTTTGCATCATTCCACTTTGGATTATGTTAGATTTCTTAATATGATAAAACACACTATTTTGCTGCAACTAGGAGTGAGGCCAACTGAGAGAATATCTAAGACAATCTGAGGTTTGTTGAGACCAAGAGAATATGGAGATGACCCCAATTATGAATACAATTGGTGAGATTGGTATTTGAATGATAATTGCATTGTCATCAAGTGTTATGGAACTATTGTGGCTCCACATCTATTGCCTAGGTTTGTTTCAAATACGCTAGAATTTATGGAAATTACATGGAAAATGAATAACAATGATACTGAGAACTTTAGGTTGTCCAGAAAGGCTTCTATTATTGCAACAACTTTCTCTTTTGATTACTTTGTTGTCACTGCCAAGGAGGCCTATGAGGTGTTTGGTATAATGATAAACAACTTGAGGATGGGTACAACCCCTATTAGAAGGTTTGTTCCAAAAGGACTCATCAACAGAGAAAAGATCAAATGAGGAATCTCAAGGTATGGGCCTTACAATTTCTACTTTAAAGAAGATGTGATAAGAAATATCCAACAATGACTACTGTATAGGATAGAGAAAGGGTATGGCTAAAAGTTTTTGAGGTTGAGCAGAGAGCTCTTACAAATAATTATTATTATGAAAGTCCATACAACCATATCATTGACAAGTTCAAAAGGATGGAATTGATCCTTAGTGAATTTAGTGATGTGAGTTTCCTGGAAAAGGTGCAACAAATAGAGTAGATGGCCCAAAGTTCCTTGCAAGAACATTTGTTAAACACTGGTGGCCAATCACAAGAGCTCATTGCACCAGAGGTTCAATAGTAGCCAATGGATATTGAGGATATTCCTATCATGGAATTTCCTCCTATGAATGTTGATGAAGCACAGGGTTTTGAAGCGGATGTACAGCAACTTTTTGTTGGATCAGATCCTATTACGCATAGGATAGAACAAGAATTCTCCTACCCTAATGTTTGAGATGTAATCAAACCATTTCTTCCAAATGATAGGTTGGTGCCTTGGGAATATGATGAGAGCCAGGACAATGATGCAACGCTTCTACCTTGTGCCACGTTTTTGGAAGATGACTATTTTGTGACAACAAAGGAATTTAGGGAATTCATGGTTGCGTTGAAAGCTCAAGAAATAAACGATGGGATACAAAAGACACTTGAGGGAGTTGATCCTTCCCAATAGGAATAAATAAAGAAGAAGACTGAAGAAGAGATAGTTTGAGAAATTGAGCAGATGAATCCCATGGAGTCTAGAAGATTAATTAAAGATAGTGAGATGATGGTGATGCCAAGATGGAATTTATCCTCCATAATTGCTTCCAATGCAATCAGGAATGATCCAAATGCTTTGGTATCAGAAGAGACATTTGATGAAAATAATTTTGGTTTGGGGTTCAGCCCCAGTCTACATGCATTGACAATTTGGTTGTTAACTCCAGATTTAGGGAGATGTAGACTCAGAAGAATGACAGCTGGCCTTTCTAGAGATTTAACCATAGGGAGAGCTTTAGAGATGACAAATCCATAGGCTGTGAGGTTTAAAATGCACTCAACTATGTTGAGTGTTGATACTACAAAAATTACTTAGGCTAGGTATATGAAATTATTGGAAAAGCATAATAAGTTAGTTGAAGAATATAACAAAGTGGGCTACTTTGGCCAAAATAAATCAGAACACTTTGTCTGCCTCTCCATCTGGTACTTCATAACAGAATAAGGATACTCTAAAATTGAGAATTTATGCATTAAATGAGGAGCTCCAAGTAACCAAGTCTGAAAATAATAAGCTCCAAGAAGGCATGAGTAACATCACAAAGGATATGGATGAAGGTCTCCTTAGTTAGAAATGGTCTAGAGTTGCTTTTAAGGTAGAAACCACATGGTTAACATATAGGGGTATCCATGAAGCATATGGGAAGTTTCAACATGCCCAAGATGTTTTCATGAGTATCTAGAATAAGTGGAGCAGTAGATTAAATCGTCTAAAATAAATTCAGACAATTGCAAAGGGAGACTCTAAAGCCACATAACATATTCATGATATAATCAAAGGGATTGAAACTATTGGTGCAATCACAGGCTTCCATGAAAGAATTGGAGGGAAATTGCAAGGTAAGATGAAGGCCTTTAGGGATATGGAAGAGTAGGGTGTACCCAATATTCTTAATAAAGATGGAGAAATAAAAGACTATGACTCATGGAGAGCTTTGTTCAAACATTAGACGGCTATGTGTCCTCAAATGGTGTATATTGATGATAAGTTGGACTTGTTAGTATTGAGCACCTTTATTGACAACTTCATCAATATTGAAGTAAGTATGGACACCTTTGTTAAGGAAGCTCGAGTAATAATAGATGCAATATATCACACATACAATGTCAAGGTGCAAAAATTGCTAGATATTAATTGGCCCATAGAGGAGGAATACATAAGTTGGCTAGAGAAATATGTTGGCTAAACCATAAGGGGTGGGATGGATATAGAGCATGGTCAAGTATACCATAGGTTTGGCCTTTGAAATAATTTTTCTATGAGGAAATCTATATCCTCTCAGTTAGGAAAGTGCATGTGGAATTCCAACCATGTTTCTTCTCTTTTCTCTTTGTCTTCTATTTTTGTTGTATTACATTTTTGAGTAATATGTTGATGTGGACTCCTGAAGCAGCAAAGAAACGAGCTCAACATGCTCAACGAGCTGATGGGGTTGAAATGAATTGGAATACTTTGAAATGTAAATTCAAATGTAATTTGATAGGCCAATAGCCCGATGCTTTTTTTTCTCCCTTAACCTTATAAAAGGGAATTCAAGGCTATTGTGCAGGGGTCTTTAAAATTTTTGTTGGATCTCAGGTATTATTGGAAAACATTTTCATGAAGTATACAAGTAGATATAATTTCTTGCTAAGTCTAGGGTTATGAGTTTGTATTTACAATTCGCTTAAAGGTTTTACAATAATGGTAGCATTTGAAATTAATAATGGATAATTCAAAGTAGATTGTCTCTTGTGAAGTTGTTCATGAATTAGCAGTGAAATAGTTAAATATTGTTTCATTGGTCTCCAATTGGTGTGGTTCGATGTGTGTTTGCATTGTATGCTTCAGTTCAAGGAATTGATTAAATTCTTTGATGCAATCACTAGTTCATGTGTTAAATCATAGGATTTCTAAGTATTTTCTATGAAGAATATTTGAGTTATGAATTTGTAATGAAAATCCATAACAATCTATAAAAATTAAATGTTGTATTTTTTGTGTTACTGTTTATTGTAAATTTGACCTCGTCACCTTGTGATAAGGAACTATTCTATGCATTAGTTAAATATTAGTATATCTAGATAGTTGAATTGTGTCAAGGAACAATTCATTTAAATCAAAATTCACTTGTAATGATGATGGTTGTTGTAATTGTCAGTTAATCCACCCATTCTCTACTCGAAGTTGCAAAGTGTAAAGAATTTGCAAAATTCTTGCTAATTTTTTGTTTTTTGAGTCTTGAAATGAGAATGTATTTGTTGAATTTACAATGTATGTGAAGATATTGTGAAACAGTGTTATAATTACATTGTGGGATCACCCTCCCATGTCTTGTAGATCCTGAAGTGTAGGAGGAAAGCTGAATTTCTTTCTCTCGTTCATTGGCCAACCCCTTTTAGGTTGTTGACCATTAGAAATGGCTAATCCATAGGCATCCTATAAGATTTGGTTGGAATTAAAAAGAGCCAACAAGAACCAAAGTAGAAGGGGGTAAAGAGGGGGGCATAGTAGGAGATGCCAAAATAGGAGCTACTAGCTCCTCTTTTACCTTCTACAAGGTATCCTAGTCAGCATCTAGAGCCTTTGTTCAATGCTTATGCTCATGCGCAAGGAAATTTCTTCATCTTCAAGAACTAGAAGTTGCATCTCGAGGAGGAAAAACTCCTATTATTCCATGGGAGTGTCCATCATAGGTGTTTCCAGTGGAGGGAGTGAATCCTAAACAAAAACAAGAGGAAGAGAGGCAGGAACATAACCAATAATCGATGGAGAAGTAGACTCAAGTGCCTTAGTAGTGAGCCTCTTCCCATTTTCCATCCTAGGGGTAGAAGGAGTAGGCTTTCACGGAGGTTCAGACATAGAGAAAACTCCACATGCACCCTTCCCCTTACAATAGACAATGGGTCGAGGAACCATGGGTAATATGGGAAGCTCAAATACCTAATACTTGGCCTTCCACCAAGTGGGCACCATCACACTCATGCAAGGAATTAGATTAGAAGTCAAAGGCATCATAGAAGGGTGATAGGTAGAAGTAGATGGAGTAGTATAAGAAGAGGAAGGATCTTGGGCACAAGTAGATTTCCCATTTCCATTTTGAGAGGAGGAATAGACAACATGTTTTTGCGCAATCATAGAAGCCTTGATCAAAATAACATAGGGGGAAGGAGGGTAGGTCACTTTTGGTGCTATGACCCCATTCTTGTATTTAACATAAGTGCAATATAACATGTCCATCCTTGGAGGAAGTAGACCAATAGGGGCAGACCAAAAATGATCTAATGAATATGCCCCTCGCGACACTAGAGGCTTATACCTATTTTTTTGCACAACATGCACGAAGCCCTCATGAGAGAACTTCAAACATTTATGGATTACCAAAGGGACTACATTCATGGAAACTAGCCATGTGATGCCTATCTTCACTCTTAACAAGTTTGACTCTAGGATGATACCGAAAAGGGAATTTATAGTCTTGGGTCCTAGCAGGACTGAGAGGGTGATAGAACCTATTGGAGGGACCTGGAGTCTATAATGTGTATGTATTGTTCTCTTTGATTTATCATACCCATCTTAGGTAAGAAATTTATCAACATGATCTCCTTTGTTATAACATTACCTCAGCACATAGGATCAACGACAACACTAGTCATGGTGTTCCCATTGTTATGAGCGATAATGTACAAAGGAGAGGGTTCTCTATTTGCATTCATAGGAAGATCCTATGATGTAAATGTTATAGTAGGTGACCCTTTCATAGGCTACGTTGAAGGGATGGGAAGATGCATAAAAGAGGCCATTTATTACTGTGATATAAGGGGGATTCACTACACACGAGTCTCTTTCTTCTAAAGAGATCACCAAGGAATGAACTGCCCTTATACACCTCAAATTGAATAGATCGATGGAATCGTGAAGAGAAATTAGAAAGTAGGTCCAGGATCCGAAAGAGCAAGACTTCTAAGTTTATGCCCCTAGCTAAGAAGCTCTCAGCCAAAAGACGTCAGCACAGTTCTCGGATGCCTGCGTGACATGTTGTCGTCTGCAAGACGCACTGGCATCCTAAGTTGTGGAGAACTCAAGCGCTTAGGTATACAAACTAGAGTCTTTCTTCTTGACTCAGACCAGAAAATGCAAAGAGTCAAGTGATCAATAGAAAATAAGGAACTAAAAGAGAATACAAGAGAGCTTGAAACAAGATCACCTTTATTAGTCCAAGCTTCCTTCTGCAACATGCACACAAAAGATCAAGGGGAAAAGGTTGGGGTTGTATAGGGGTCTACCTCAGTTAGATCCCTGTATTAGTGTTCCCACCTCCATGAACAACCAGGTTTGGAAAAGAGTGTGAAGGAAGTAAAAAAAGTGTGTGGCAAAAACAAAATCCACTTCAGAGTAGAGCCCACACCACAAAGTAGTTAATGAACTTAACAAGAAGGAGTGATAGGGAGAAAGAGAGTTACCCATAGGTCAAGACCCTCTTCCGAAGCAAAGGGGCGGACCACAATGTGCTTGCTTGAGAGCTGATACCTGCTGGAGAGTTGGTAGTTGCTAGAGGGAGCTTAGTTTGGCATGGCTTCACCAGTAAGAATGTTGCTATTCAAGGGTAAAGTTCTCCCAAGACTAGAGCAAGTGGTGAGAATGCTTGAATTGATGGCTTCCAACCCCATAATGAGGGAAAAAAGGAGTTTTTAATGCATGCAAGGGTGACACAGAGCCGTTTCACTCAAGACCTAACTACCAGGACACGTGTCGCAAGGGTCAAGGCTCTAGATTCATCATTTCAAACTCAGACAACCACCAGCATGCTAGTGTGCTGCACTGACATCTGCATGCCATGCATGCATCCAAATCCTAGATTTTTTTGGAAACACCTTGTGAGGATTTTTTCGTTTCGCTATGAATCAGCATGGAGTCATAATTGAAATTTTTTGCCTCATGGGACTTTGTGATTAATACTCTTAAGTTTCATAAATGCTAGGCAAGATGCTAAAATGTGGAATTGTCCCTAGGTGCAATTTTGTGACATTACATTTTTCCCCCACTTTAGTGGGCTCAGTTTTGGAAAAAATCAAATTCAATAAAGTAGAGAAGGAAGATTTCACCCAAATTTTGAATTTTACGGAAATGCATGCCAAAGAGAGGGATTATAGAGGTCATTGAGGTCAAGCCAAATGGTATGGAGGATGCCCCAAATTTCTGAGCTCAACAAGCAACATTACCATGGTTGTGAAACATTGTGCAAAATTGTATCCTACAAAACTAAAATTTTGAGTCAGTTTCGAAAGATCGGAAGAAACTACCAAGGATAGAAGAATGATCAAGAAAAGTCGTTGATACGGAGGAGAAAAAAAAGATCAAGAGGTGACTATATGCCCCCTCTTCAGTTTTCCCCCAACATGGTGGGGTAAATTCAGGAGAAACCGAGGAGCCACGAGCTCTAGGAAAAATGGGCCCTGGGGGGCCTATATATACCTAGGTGGGGCCCCAGAAGGGTCATTTTCACTATTCACTGTGAGCAGATTGATGACTTTTGTGAGAGAAAAGTCAAAAAAATGTTGAGCAAGAGAGAGTACAAGGTGTCGAGGCTTGAGCAGCTATGAGATGACATTGTCCCAGGCAGGTAGGTCGACCAAGTAGGCTTCTTAGCCTTGATTTTGGTGCCATACGTACATATACATACATATTTGTAGATATTTTGAATAGACACATATTGAGTGGCCACTCATTTCTTATAGCAATGGAACGATACATGTATATGACATTTGATTCATACATTAGACATACATATATATATATATACCTCGGTTTTAGTATCATGACTTTTCTTATGTGTATGCTTTCCATTTTCATATATGCTCATGCTATGGATGGTTTTTACTTATATGGGTGTATGTTTTTATATGCACACACATATGGTCATGTCATAATCATAAAAATATTTCATGATGTGAAAATGAATAAATGTTAATATATGTAGTATTACTACCCTTAAGGGAGAACACCACATACATGGCACACTAGGAAATTGTGCATAGTATCGACGAAGATGCATCACGTTGACATGTTCTTTTAAAGGTGTTCCATCCATAGACAATAATCCATAGGCACCCGAGCCATATACCAAAACCATGGTGTAAGGAACTAACCAGTTAGTACTAAATTTTCCTTTTTGGTCAAGTAGAGCATTCACATTCTGTTGATTTTCATATAGAAGCAAGTCTCCTATCTTGAAGGTCCTAGGAAGCACGCCTTGATTATATGATTTAGATAGCAACCGTTGATAAGCTTTAAGGTGTTTGAGGGCCTGTAAATGGCACTTGTCAAGCATCTCAAGCTGGTGCAAGTGGTTGACCCGATAGGTTTCAACATCAATCACCCCTCTAAGGGAAACCCGTAAAGATGGTATTTCCAACTCTAAAGGCATGATAGCTTTAGCGCCATAATGAGGTTATAGGGTGTCATTCCTTTGACTATGCGAACACTCATGCAATAAGCCCATAAAGAATAGGTTAACTGAATGTGCCAATCCTTGTCGTGTTTATTAACTATCTTACGAAGAATTAGCGCGAGCATTTTGTTAGAAGCTTTTGCTTGGCCATTGCACTGTGGATAATATGGTGTAGAAAATATGTGTTGAATATGATTTTTTTCCAAGAGCTGCTTTACTTCCTTTTTTCAAAATGGTGTATCATTGTCAAAAACAAGTGTAGTAGGTAGTCCAAACCAGAAAATGATTTTATTCAATAGGAAGCTACAAATAGTTTTTTCACTCATGGATCGAAGAAAAATGGCTTCAACCCACTTTGTGAAACAATCCGTAGTGGTGATAATAAAGGTATGCCCTTTGGAAGAAGGAGGTGATATTTTCCCAATAATATCCAACCCCCATTTTGTGAATGAACAAGGAGAAGTTTTATTTTGCAGCTCCTGAGCAGGAGCGTGGATAAGGCAACTATGTTGTTGACATTGAAGGCACTTTTTGACAAAACCGAAGGAATCTTGTTCCATCATCTGCTAGTAGTACCCCATATGCATCAGTTTTCACACCAAGGATCTACCACCAAAATGTCCATCCCCAAAACCCACATGGGCTTCTTTAAGGGCAAGGGGTATCTCTACTCTAGTGAGGCACCTCAGCAACAAGCCATTATACACTTTTCGATAAAGAACATCAGATAAGATGACATAGTAGGCTAAAAGATTTCGTATATGAGTGCGATCATTTATTGTTACAACCTCTGGAAAGTTTCCATTCCTTAAGTAATTGTAGATGCTAGAGAACCACTCTCCCGAATCTGCATGGGGCAAACTAGAGATTCAGGCATGAGTTGATCGGGAACTACCAGGGTTCGCACGACTTGCACCATGAAGTGGTATTCCTTTGTGCCTTCCTCTATAGGTATCAAGGAAGCTGCAGTTTCCATGACATCCACATATTCGTTTTCTCACCTAGGAATATTTTTTATTGTGAAGGAGGAAAATTGATTAAGCAAGGACAAAAGCAAGGTCTGTATATTGGGACAACTTACTTTTTTTAGCCTGATAATTTTCTATGATCTGATTCACAATAAGCTCAGAGTCACCTAGTATACGAAGATGTCTAATTTTTAATGCAATAGCGGAATGCAACCCAACAATGAGGACTTCATACTCGGCGATATTATTGGTACAAGGAAAGTCTAATAGAAAGGATAGGGGGACCATTTTACCTTTGGGGGAGGTCAAGACTACGCATGCTCCAAAACTAGTCTGACACCTCGACCCATCAAAGTACATTTTCCATTTGAGGTCATATTTGATTGTGAAGATATTATCATCAGGGAATAAGTCCAACCTGGGGAAGGAGTGAGGTGAGGAAGCATCCACCAACTAGTTGACCACTGCTTGTCCTTTTACTGATTTTTGAGTGAAATTTTTTATATCAAACTCAGACATCAACATAACCCACTTTGTGAATCTCCCTACAAGGTCGATGCTAGAGAATAGGTGTCTCAAAAGATCTATTTTTACTAAGACATGAGTCTTAGCATGGAGGAGATAATGTCTCAGCTTTTGTGTATCGAATATAAGGGAAAGGCACTACATCTCCATAGACAAATAATGGGTTTCACAATTAACCAAGATGCAACTAATGTAGTAAACCACTCTCTCTTCCTGCATGATCATACTAGGCTAGTAGGGCTGCCAAAGCGTATGGTGAGGCAGCGAGGTAAAGTAGGAAGGGTATATCTTGCATAGCCAAAATCAATACGGGAGGATTGGTCAAGTAAGCTTTAATGGATTCAAAGGCTTTCTGAAATTCTTCATCGCACATAAAGCGAACATTTTTCTTCATGAGATAGGTGAAAGGAACGGTATGGTCAGCCAACTGAGATATGAATCTTTGAATTGCCTGAATCTTCCCTTGTAAGCTTTGTAACTTGGTGATGTTCCTCGGAGGAGACATGTTAACAATAGCATCAATCTTATTCGTGTCTACTTCAATCCCATGATAAGAGACTATAAACCCGAGAAGCTTTCTAGCATCAACACTGAAGACACATTTCTTGGGATTGAGCCACATCTTGTAAATTTGAAACCTTTAGAAGATAAGACAGAGATTCATCACATGGTCTTGACAGTTTACAGACTTCACCAAGATGTCATCAACATAATCTTCCATTTTTTTGTGAATGAAGTCATGAAATATCAAGGTCATCACTCTTTGATAAGTCACTCCTATGTTCTTTAATCCAAAGAGCATGACCACATAGAAAAAGGTCCCGAAAGGGGTAGTGAGGTTGGTCTTGTACTGATCATTTGGGTTAATACGGATTGATTATAACCCAAGAAACCATCCATGAAAGATAACAATGCATGGCTTGTGGTAGAGCCCACAATCATATCTATATTAGGTAACGAAAAGTCATCTTTAAGAGAAGCCTTGTTAAGTTTTTGAAATTCAATGCATATACGGATATGGTCATCAGGTTTACTAACAACTACTATATTTGAGATCTAGGAAGACTAGGCAATGGGATGGATAAATCCTACTTTCAATAGCTTCTCTATCTCAGTCTTGACAATTAGGGCCACCCTAGGGTTGATCTTTCAGATTTTTTGCTTAACGAACTTGGCGTCAGGACATAGAACGATGTTGTGGACCACTATGGATTCATCAATATTAGGCATATCTTCATATATCCAAGCAAATATATTAGGGTAAGCATGCAAGGGAGCGGAGTGTTTATCTACTTCCTCAGAAGAGAGGCACTTCCCAATCTTGATTAATTTTTCTAAATATTTTGCATTAACAGGAACTTCGATAGTATCCCCTTTAAGAAGGGAGTTGTGGTCCTTAGGATGATATATTGAAACATCATCACTAATGTTAGATAGAGGGTCCTCCTCGTCAATGCTCAAAATGGATTCTCCAAAGTATCCTTGTCTATGTAAGCGATATGAGAATCATTTCTTGTGATGATAAGGAGGAAATGAGGAGTAAGCACCTAGAAATTCCCACAATGCTCCATCCAAAGAGAAGACATCTACAAAAAATTTCTTGGCTCGTCCCCTTTCTTCTATCAATTCAGGATGGACCAAAGTTAAGGGTTCAGCCAAAATCATGTTAACACTCCACCAAGTTTTTGTCTAGACTATTCAACAGGACATCCCAAACCCAGGTTGTGTTGGCGTTGCATAAACTAGATAGGGACTTGTATTCCTTTCTCAATACATCCTAGAGCTTTCTGACCATAGCCATATTGAGAGGCAAGTTTATAACCAAACCCACAATGAGCTTGTAGAGCTTTAGGAGGGGGTGACTCTATGTAGAGTGTTTCATTCCACCAATGGACATCAAAAGTTTCTACAGGAGTGGTCCAACTTCCTTTATTTGGCTTGCAAGAATCATCTTCCTTTATGGGGGTAGAGTCACTCTCCAGGGGTGGAGTGGATTCCTAGGTAGGATTACACTTCTCCCACTCAGTGGGAGGGTCACTCATTATCATGTTTGTGGAACTTGGAAAATACATAGCAGAGGGGTTCGACTTATATTCTACTCTGAAGAGTTCAGAGAAATAAAAGGAAACGTAGCCATCCCCTAAGAGAGCATTCATTTTGGGAGATGAAGGAGAAGACGGAGGGGAATTACACTTTTTTGTCTTAGGCAGTTCATCTTGGTTGACACTCACTTGTAGAATAGCTTCCGTGGTAGGTATCAACAAAGAACAAGCCATAGTGTCAATGGTCAAGGAAGGAACGCCATTCTTGAGGGTGGAAGTGGCTGAGTTACGACTAGCAGCGGCTAGAAAACAAAGGTGCACGGCCTCCAAATTTGCTTTAATCATAATGACTCAATTGTTAGCAATGAACTCCAAGGAATAGTGTAGGGTAGAGGTTACTGCCCCCATATCGTTGATCCAAGGTATTCCTAAAAGAATATTGTATGGTAACAGGTCGGACATTAAGTAAACCAACATAGGCAAAGTAATGGGGCCCAATAGCAAAGGTAACGTTATCGTACCTAGAGCTTGGCTACCAGTGTTATCAAACAAATGAATACACAAGGAGGAAGCCACCAAGGAAGATGACTCAACTTTTATTCTAGGTGCTAGTAGATCTACACAACAAACATTGAGGGATGAACCGATGTCAACGAGGGTACATCTAATAATGATATTGGGAACACTTACTATGATCATTGAAGGTTATGCTTGCTTCTGCATGTCTGGAGGTAGGAGTTCCTGTGGGTGGAATGTAATATTTGGTGAATCCAATCAAAAATGTTCCATCAACACGTCAACATTTGTGGGCCTAGCCGAGGAAGGCAAGAGAATATTTTGTAAGACCTCCTGCAATATCTCTTGATAAACTAGAGTGATCTGAAGAAAATCCCAAAGTGAGATCTTAGTTGCAGTAACATGGAGTTGCTCAACGAGATCGTAATCACCCAGTGCTTTGATCATGGGTTTAGGAGCTGGAGGAAGGTTAGCTTGAGACAAAGGTAAAGAAGTAGTAGTTTGTTCTGGCTGCGATGTAGGAATAGTAGTTTGTTGTTCCAATTTTTTTAGATTCCTCTTCGTAGGGTATGTGTGCCCTATGACATTGTAAGAAGTAGAGTTAGTAACCTTCACAAATCTCAAATATAAGTCTGTTGGATTTCTACGACCTGAAATCCCATAGATGAAATAATCCTTTCTAGGGAATGGCTCAATCGGGGTCACATAAATGAAGGTTTTCTTAGGGCTTGGAGGAGCCACATAAACTACTACCACATTTATCAACTCCTCAGCTAGCAAGGAAGGAGTTTGTCTTGAAGATCTAAAAATAGGGTAAAATGCTTCTAAGAAATCATCTAGAGCATCTTCCAACATATCAAAATCTTGTTCAAAAAAAGAATTGGTAAACTTTGTGGAAATGGATCCGACAGTTCACATCGGGTTCACCAAAATGTGATATAAGGTGGATCCACTGCACACGGGTCTCTTTCTTCTAAAGAGATCACCAGGGAATGAACTTCCCTTATACACTTCAAATTGAATAGATTGATGGAATTGTGTATAGAAATGAGAAAGTAGGTCAAAGATCCGAAAGAGAAAGACTTCTAAGTTTTTTCCCCTGGCTGAGAATCTCTCAGCCAAAAGACGTCAGTGCAGTTCTCGTACACCAGTGCAATGCATTGTCATTTGCAAGATGCACTGGTATCCTAAGTTGTAGAGAACTCAGGTGCTTAGGTAGATAGACTAGAGTCATGCTTCTTCACTCGGATTGGAAAACGTGAAGAGTCAAGTGATCAACAGAAAATAAGGAACTGAAAGAGATCAATACAAGAGAGCTTGAAAAAAGATCACCTTCATGTGTTCGAGCCTTTATTCCAAGCTTCCTTTTGTAACCTGCACACAAAAGATCAAGGGGAAAAGGTTGGGGTTGTATAGGGGCCTACCTCAATCAGACCCCTGTATTGGTGTTCCCACCTCCATAGATAAGCAAGTTTGGAAAAGACTGTAAAGGAACTAAAAAAAAGTGTGTGGAAAAAACAAAACCTGCTTTAGAGTAGAGCCTGCACCACAAAGTAGTAAATGAACTTAACAAGAAGGAGTGATAGGGAGAAAGAGAGTTACCCATGGGTCAAGACCCTCTTCTGGAGCACATGGGCGCACCGCAATGTGCTTGCTTGAGAGGTGATAGCTGCTGGAGAGTTGGTAGTTGCTCGAGGGACCTTTGTCCAGCATGAATTTGCTAGTAAGAATTTTTCTATTCAAGGGTAAATTTCTCCCAAGACTAGAGAAAGTGGTGAGAATTCTTGAATTGATGGCTTCCAACCCCACAATGAGAGAAAAAAGGAGTTTTTAATGCATGCAAGGGTGACACAGAGCCATTTCACTCGAGACCTAACCACCAGGACACGTGTTAGAAGGGTCAAGGCTCTAGATTCATCATTTCAAACTTGGAAAACTGCCAGGATGCTAGCACACTGCGTGGACATCCTCGCATTGCACATGCATCCAAAGCCTATATTTTTGGGAATTGCCTTGTCAAGATTTTTTTCGTTTCGCCATGCATCCGTATGGAGTCAAAATTGCAAAATTTTGCACCATGGGACTTTTTCATTAATACTCTTAGGTGTCATAAATGCTAGGAAAGTTGCTAAAATGTGGAATTTACGCTAGGTGTAATTCTGCGACATTACACTTTTGTACTCCAGAAAGGACTTCCTCATGATACCCTAAATAATTGACAATCAGATAGTGACCTTTCTAGATTTTTCCTTACAATTTCTAGGGATCCTTCTGACTATGCCACTAGGGGTTGTAGGTTGGGTTGCAAGGCTAGGCACCCTACAACACACCTATAACATGAGAGAATAATCCTTCAAACTATGAAATAGAACCAAAATAGTTCACCTCGGCTTCACCAAAATGTAGAGGGGGACCGACTACTTAGGACTCTAGGTCACGAGAGATTCTGAAACAATAAGTTTCCCTATTCTACCTAAAGCTAGTGGAATGTTTCAAAAGAGTTTAAAATTTAAAGGATAAAAAGGGAATAGCAACCTAGTTGTTGTTGTCCTTCTACAAGCCTAGATGTTCAATGGAGTTAGTTGAGCAGGTTTTCGGAGCTTGGACTGCAACTCTGACAACTTACTGCCAAAGGACTACATCATAGGACACATACTAAAATGCAACACATTGGAATCTTAGTGGTGTGCTAGCATCTGTACGGAAGAAAAGTGCAAGGTATAGTCTAAAATTAGAGAAAATCGACCAGTGACCTAACTAATGAATTTATTGCAATAACAGAAAAAAGTACCAGAATGACAAAATAACAAGAAAAATAATTTAACTTAAAGCATTCTATGAATTGACAAAGAAGGGATAGGAAAGCACACCTTCCAACCCATGAGTTGATATCTTCAAGATCTTCACCTCAAGGAGAACCTTTACATAAAAGATGGGAAAATGTTGGGGTTGTGTTTAGAGGACTACTTTAATCAATCCCCCACTTTGGTGTTTCCACCTCCACAAACAACCAGATAGAAAAAATTGTAGAAAGATGATAAATAAAGCTATTGAAATGGAAATACCAAGCAGCACGTAAAAAAAATCTATTCTATGATATCAAATATGATAATGCAAAGTGAGTAGGAAACAAATGGATATCACCTTCTCAACCAAGTGCTCTCAAGGCACATGGAGGGAGGAGATAGTGTGCAAACCTTCAAAGACCAAGACTGTCGCAACAATGAGGAGAGTGAACCAAGAAAGCACTAACTTTCAGCTTCAACGGAGGTGGTGGAGTTTGAAAGTGTTGAAAATGAGTGAAGATATTTTCCCAAAGTTTGAAGATGATCAAGAAGCATGAAAGAATCCATGAGATAGCCATTTGAAAGGTGAAAAAGGAGGCAATAGAGTCATTCAAAATCGGTCAAGGTAGCAGTAAGCGTTACACTTCACATATAATGAGGAGTATAATGCCTCTAAGTATTCCTAAGGAGAGAATCATGTTAGGATAACAATGTGTCGTGTAGATGTCTGCACATTGTGCTAGCATCCTAGACTGAATATCCCCCACCAACATGCAAAATAGTTCCCAAGTGGAAAGGGAAAGGAAATGGAAATAGGTGTTGCATTATTAGACTCAATTCTCTAAGGTAGGAGGTACATAAATGTGGAATTTTCCCAGGGGTGAAAATTCACGCCATTAAATTTTTCTCCAACTTTAGCAAGCATAAGTGTTAGTGAATGCATGGTAAAGTAGAGAGAAATTTGAGGAATGTATACATAAACTATTGAGGAAGAAGACTGTAATGTGGTAAGCTCGAATGTAGGAAAGAGATGGCTCCATAGGTACTCATTCCTATGGAGATTTGAAAAAAATCACCATAGGTGCTTGGTCCTACAGAAGGTGAACAAAAGGCTTTGTAGGTGCTCAGTCTTATAGAATTAGTTCCACAGGTGCTTGGTCCTATTGATGGTTAAAATGACACAAACAATATTAAAAAAGAATATTTCTACTCTATTTCTCCTGAAAAAGAAAGATAGCATGTAGTGGCCTAACTCCTAAGGTTCTGGTAGTTGGTTCTCAATTGTCTGGTGTCACTCAATTAGTTCATGCAACTGTAATATTCAAGGGGCCTGTGCTGGTAAAAGATTCAAGCGATGACTCATTTTATCAAACTGTTTTGGTAAATCAATGGGGTTTCAAACAAAATAAAAAGATGGAAGAAAGGGGGTAACCGGTAAATTTGAATCAAATTTATCTAACACCTAGACACATACCTTCAACAATGAATTTTTCCTAACAGATCATAAAACCAAAGCATGAGACAATCTACAGTATAAACTATACCATTGCATGCATCTAAGGTGCTTAATTCAATACCACTTTTTGATTATCCCAACTATCTTCAAGATTTCAAAACATACATCCATTTATTTCCAAGAGCATAGATCAACAGATTTTAACAACTTCAATTCAATGACAATCTAACAAGATAATCTTTAAATCTAGTTTCTTCTAATGGCTTTCATCACATAAGAAACTATCATGCTTCAGCACAATCACTGGCATTCAGATAGATTATAACTTATCAGCCTTATCAAATAAAACAACTCAATGCTAACTCCATATTGCGTAGACCTGTAATTCTATTAACTGTAGAAGATCAAGTACAAAGTATCCCTATAAAATCACTACAAAATTCTATCTCCTAATCTTAGGTAAGCCAATTCTATTCTCAATTAGCCGACCTTTACAATATGATACCCATCGGGTATTTATAAATATTCAAAACCTCGAACTTCAATTCTATTTTAGGCTATCCACCCTTTTAGGAACTAGATCAATTTCATCTTGAGTTCTTACATTTAGACATTCAGTTTAACTAAAAATAGAAGATAGAAGAAAAAGAAGAAGTCCTGCACCCCCCAAGACTCAGTGTTGTATGCATGCAACATGCAAGGAAGATAAAAATCATGCATGCAAGGATTCATGCATGCGAAGATGGATCTGCAATGAACTCATTGTAACTGGTGAAGACTTATTGTAAGGTATCTATTTCTGGCCCGTCAATCCAGCTATCTTCAAACTTGATCCGATGTAATTCTGCGGCAGTAAACTCTTTCATACTTCTTATTTTTATCAACCCTCTCCCAGCAGCTTTTATTTCTTCCTTTACATCCACTAGTCGATCTATAACCAACTCTTCTCCATCATCCTCTTTCTGCATGAGTCCTTTGAACCTTTCATCCCACTTTTCTTTAATTTGACTCAAAGGCATGCCTTCTTTTGTCAACAGATTTACATCTACAATAATGGCAATGACTTCTTCTAACTCTTCCACTTACTCAGTTAAATTATTAACAACCTCTTGAATTTCATTCTTATGTTTACACAAAAAGTCAGTTCTAAACTGGAGTATACGAGAGGTTTTCTCCAAAAAATCCTTGTTGTCCTCCTCAAGTATTGATTGCTCCAAATTAGTGGTTAAAGGCAATGCACTCACTCTTTCCAATTTCTAATTGTACTCTTTCTATTCTTCTTCTTGTTTTTCCGATGCCTCAATATATTGATACATCTCTTTTATTAACCCTTCTACGTCCTTGTAGGCTTCACAACCTTTAACCAAAACTTCAGCCACTTCCCTGTTTAACTTGTCTACCCATCGGTCTACCATCTTTGCTTTGCCTTTAACCTGCACCAAATCATCCACCTCCCTTTCGCTTAACAAAATAGGAGTCTCAACGGCTGCTACCTGTTGTGATCTTGGAGAGGAGACACTCTTCAAGAATGAATGTAATTGATCTAAATGAGCTTTAAGCTCATCCTTCTTTTGCTTATCCTTGATCATTCTTGACTTGGTCGTTGAAGCAATCACATCGATCAAGTTCATCTGTTGATTCCTAGTGGGTCTTCCCAAGTTGATAGTACTCAACTAATAATTTTTTAGCCGCATGTCCCCTACCTCCTTTTCTGTCATTGGCATGGCACATTCAGCAACAATTTCTCCTTTGTCTGTGAGTCGGGTAGAATGTAGAATTTTAGCCTTCTTTTTAGGCCTCTCTTGCTCAATCCCCTTCATCATATCCTCTCAATTGAGAGGTTGTGGAGGGGTTACTGCCCTCTTCTACAGGTCCAGTTTTAGCCAAGTGGGAGCACTTGGAGCAGTAGTCATCACAGAGGAAGAGGGAACAATAGTAGAAGGTGGCTGCATACTCACTTGAGATTGGGAGTCAACCCTTGATTTCTCTTGTTGCTCTTGTACTATATGCATCTGCACCAACTTCTCAGCCTCTTCTCTATCTCTTTGTTCTTTCCTTTCTTCCTCTTCTTTCCTCGTACTCTCCTCTTTTTCTCTCTCTACCTTTTCTTTTTCCAACTTTTCCTTCTCTAGAACTTCTTTTTCAAGTTTCTCTTTTTCCAAAGCCTTTAGTCTTTCCTTTTCTAATCTCTGTGCCTCTAAGGCCTTAAGTTTTTCTACTTTTGCTTCTTCCTCTTGCTGCTTCTTCACCAGCTCTTCGGCCTCCTTTTCCTTCCTTATCTTTTCTGCCCCTTCCTCTTTTAGGTGAGCTTCTTCTACAAGTTTTAGTTTGGCAACCAATATTTCTCTTTCCCTTCGGTTCCTTGCCTTCTCCTCCTCAAGGTCATGAATTTTATGTATTAACTCCAACTTGTCATTCTCTTCTTTGACCTTGAGCTCATGTTCTTGCTCCCTTCTTTTCCTCTCTACTTCATCAACTACTACCTTTTCCTTAACTTGTTTTGCTTTCAATTGTTGTTGATGCAATACATCATCAACTTTTACCTTAGCTTCCATTTCCTTTTGTTTCTCAATTGCAGCCCTTGCATCAGACTTCCTCTTTTCCTCTTCAAACATCTTCCATTGCTCCTCTTGTGTCAAAATCTGCTCAATATCCTCCTCTAGAGGCATGTTCTCTTGCATATCCTTTTCTGATAGGGTTTCATTTGAATCTGTCCCAACCTCAAAAACTTCTTCCTCCATTTCTTTCCCCTTGTCAACTTCAGCCATGCTATAAAGAGCTCCTTATTTTATTTCTTTACTCTTCTTCCTTGTAATTGGGACTTGAACGGATGATTCACCTAATGTAGGTGTTGAAACAATAGATCCTCCTACTGGAACATCTCCTTCTTGTGTTTCCTCTTCATCATCCATCGCCTCAAGTTCTATCTCTTCAATATCCGGAGGAAGGAATTCTAATGGCTCTTTGGGAGGCATCTTTCTCTTGATTCTCTTGTATCCTTTACCCTTTTTAAGGACTGGTCCTTGAGGAGCTTGAGTTCTCAACATTAACCATTGCACGCTCCTATCCAATACTATCCTTCCTATCTTCTTGATATCAATTATTTCTTCAGCATCCCAATCAATTGGATCTAGGCTCTTGGTGCCAATATTCAAAGCTTCATAGGATGGATCGAGTACAATTCCATCATCCACCAAAGTTTCAGGAATGTTTTCTTTAATACCTAGTTCTGCCATGAGTGCGATAGGCAATCTTTCATAGTTCTTCTTTCTCAAATCATACTCATCCTGCCGATCACTCCAAAAGTCTTCTAACAAATTGAAATGTCTGGTGAACACTGAAGGAAATAAAGCATACATCTTCTTCTTTGGATCAAAATACTTACAAGCTGTGTATAATCCTAACTTCAATTGTATCAGCTCATTACAAACCACCTTTGCTCCTACCAATTGTTCATAGTTATATTCACCCAACTTCATGGGAAACTTATGACATCCGGTTTTATGTTTGATTCCAAACCTAGCATTCACTCCAAGAGCTTGATACACAAGCTCCATTAGCACTATCCTATTACTACAGCACCTTGGAAGCAAGTGTGGGTGACCTTCAAAACCAAATAACCTTAAATAAGTGAATCTAGGGTATTGAATGTACCAACATTCCCATTCAACAATGAATGCCATGGATTGTTGACTCAATCGGTATCCTGCATCTCCATTCAATTGGTTGATGATCACATATAAAAATGCATCATTGACTCTTCTAAAATGAGTCTCAGCAACTTGAAGAGACAACTAATCATAGTGCTCCCATAGCTTCTTTTGTCCATCCAAGGCTCCCATTACACACACTCTGTTCAAACCTAGGAAAACACCCAACCTGGCTATTGCATACACCACATAAGAAGTCATAAAGAAACATTTGGCCTGCCTAACATTAGAAAATTGATCATAAATGGCATCAGAAACAATCATTGGCCAATCAAACTACTAGGCTCCATTTAAGATTGTCTGGATGAAAGGAAACATCCACTCCTTGAACCAAAATGTATCTCTTTTCCCAAAAACTCTTGATAGCATCATGATTAAATCAGACACCTCCTTATAGAAATTTGCCCTCTTTGGCTGATTTGCAAGCTTGCTCAGAGATTTCTTTTCCATCTTCAACCACTTCTTGTTTAGATGAGACTTATTGGAATCTTTATGCTTGCTATACTTCTCCAAAGCCTCTGCGTTAGCTAGCTACACCAGGTTCTTGGGCTCCGAAACATTAAAGTATTTTGAAACATCGGAGGAGTAAGATCAATAATCACATTAGTTTGTGAATCCATTTATAATCTTGTAGCAAGATTGTAAGCACTGGCTACTGTGAGGATCAACTCCGGGCATTGGATTGACAAAGGAAATATAGTAATATGTGCCAAGCTTGAATCAACAATCCTTTGCGTTCTTCCTGTTAGATTTTCTTGTTCTGCAAAGGTTTCTACATGTAACTCCTCAAAGTTGTACTGGCCCAAGTTTGTATCAGTGATGTCTGACTAGTCTGATTCTACCTTGCTCACCTTCACAACTAGACTCCTATGATTATACCTCAAGGTATAAGGCAGTTGTTATGGCTTTAATATCTTCGGTTTTGGTGCTGCCTTAGATGTTCTGGTAGGCTGGTTCCTTTGATCAGCTTCCCCTAATGCTCCTGACATCTTTCAACTTTCCTGCAAGCAAACCTCTAATTAGATCCTTAGATATCATCATAAAACATGCTTAAACAAACCATACCTTTCATACATGCACCAGAGGAAGAACCAGGTAGAAACATGACCTAAAACAATCTGTTTTACAATACTACCAGACTCAGAGCCAAAATCGATATAGATACTTTACTAACAATAAACGGGCTCGGAGTCGGAATCGGGAAGGTGATTGGAACCAGGATCGAAATGGAAAACATATTTGGTTTTTCTTCAGATTCTTATACTTTCATTTTCTATTTCCATTCTGCCTCCGCTTCTGCCAAGTTATTATTATTTCTGAAGAAGACTTCTCGCTATATGTGGAGCCAGAAACGGGACGAGGATGGAATCGATAACTTTTGTAAAACAGAATTCTCAAGTTCAAGATCAATTCTGATCCCGTCTCCACCTAGGTTGACCATGACATCATCAAGGATTTTGTCGATTTAACACATAACTTCGTGATTAAAACCGAGGTCGCTTAAAACAAAAAGGGGCTTTAAAAACACTACATTCATATGACCATGGGGAACGAGTGTATATATATATTTTTTTAGGGCATCATATTTTAACCATTTAACTGTGATCACTGACAAACACGAAACCCTAATCTAACAAACCCGATAAAAACTAGGGCATGGGTTCTAAACCTTGCCATTTACCAGAACAAAACCCGCGACCAAACCCTAAGTAAAAAATGATAAATGATTAACCCTAACTCACTGTAAATCCCTAACCTTAACCAACATCATTTAGAACCTTAATTTAATCTAATCTATAGCAAATCAAAATAGCACGACACGATCATGACTAAAATGTGAAAGCGACCGCACTCTAAAAATAAAAAGAATCAGAAATGACAATACAAGAAACCCAAAATAAGCAAACAAATGAAATAAGACAAGAACCTACTCGTATAATCATACCAAGAAATACAAATCTATTTAGAATGAAATGATTCAAAGCATGAGCAGATATACAACAAAATGCAACAAACACAATAGTAAATAAATGAAGAACGATATCAATAAGAAACCCTACCTCAAACACAAAAGAACCGAGCTAACCTTCGAACTAATTCACACGCAATATCCTTCCTCTCTTTCGATCAATTTGCTCAAATGAACTCTGTTGCTCTTCCGTGCTTCTTAATCTTTCACAATGATAATAATGACTCATTTAATCCTTAAATGAAGGTAAAAATGAACATTTCTACCTACACGAGTAGTCGTCATTAATGCATTAACACGCAGTTAAGGCGGAGTCGTAACTGGGAAGGTGATCGGACACTTCTCTATAGTGTAACTCCAGTACAAAATTCAACAATCAAAAAGTGGCGGGGGTGGAACCAAAAATGGAAACTGATTCAAAAGTTTAAGAAAATCCCAAACTTAGTTCCCATTTTGGTTCCGGGTCCGCCAACTAAACACAAACAAAACAAAACACAAAAAGTAAAGCAAAAGACCGACATACTAAGACTAAACATAAGGACCCAAACTAAAAACAAAATACAAATAGCGGAGGCAGAGGCGGAGGTGGAATTGATTATGATTTTGCAATTTTTGATAAAGACCAACTTAACACCCTTTCTGGCTGCGGTTCCGCTAAAGAAAAAATAAAGGAAAACAAAAAAGATTGTCAGGATGAGAACCCAAACAATTTTCAAAAGAACTTTCAAAACCCGATTCAATTCTGGTTCCAGTTCCCACAAGCTAAACCAAAAACAAACAAAGTGCTAAAAGAAAAATAACTCCCAACTTTTTTAGAAAAATAACAAAGGACAATGAACAACAAGGGGGACCCATTTTGACCAAGGCAAAAGATGGGGTGGTTATGCAAGGCATAACAGGTCCAACAAAAGATGATCAAAAGGTTCTACAGATGCTTGGTCCTGCATAATGAAAATGCTTTGCAGGTGCTCGATCCTACAAAGAAGGCACCATAGGTTCTCAATACTAAAGGAGGCTAGATGTGAAAGGCTCTATAGAGTATGATTGACCCTCACAGGTGCTCGGTCCTACAAGAAAACATGTAAGGAAATCCAAAAATTCATGTAGACAAACAAACAGTCACATCTTGGAACAAGCAATTGAAGGAGAATCTTTCAAAGGGGTCCCTCAGGAACCCTTCAAAAGAAAGAGGGGTCTGCTCAAGGGACGCTCTATTTGAAGAGCGATGATTTTTTTCGAAAACAGTCCTATCATCAAGGAATCCTTTTGAAAGATTCTCTTTCATCAAGGAATCTGAAAAAAAGGAGAATGGTCTCCTCGAAGGCAAATTCTTAATTATTTTTTCTATGAATTCAATTTCAAAAGAAATTCTTGCTAAGGGATCCTTTGTCAAGCATGATATTTTTTTAAAATATAAAGATTTTCACCAAGGCATTTGTTGGCCACTCAATACACCTTATTGAAAATTAGAGAGGTAGGGGCCACACCTTAGGATGGTGCATGTGAACTGAAGGACCACGTGGTATCCTAAGCAAAGGATGATCATGCAGAGATGTCATGGCCCACAATACATGGTGAGATATAGAAATGGAAATGTTTTCACACATGCAAGGGACAACACATAGACACCACAACATCAAGAAGCAAGCAAAGAAGAGAGAAAGATTAAAAAGGAAAGGTAAGAAAAGATGAAGAAATCAAGAGATAGGGGGATCTAATAATTTAGGTAAGAACTACTCATAGATATAGATAAATAGATACAATATAATATACATATGAACTATCATTAGCCCCCTACTATATTAGATCGTGAAGAAGGGTACATGAAAACAAAAAATAAAAATAAAAATTGATCAACATGGAAGGGTGGTCTAAATTCCCCCAACACTTTGCATCGTCCCCAATTGTCAAAAATCAAGGCACAACAAATAGAAGAATGATGGAACATATAGAATAATTTTATGACATAATACACTCTTGTATCCAAGCACCTACAAGGGTGACAAGGGTCCTCTAGGAACACATAGATCATGTGCTACCTTCGACTATTGACTAGCTGGAGATGCATTTGATGTTGTTATCTTTCAAATGTGCTCACTCATCATCCTCTCTTCACTCATCTACATATCCAACTGATACAATAAGAATTATAGACGTTAATATTTAAAAATTGAATTATGGAATTACATATAACATAATTCTCACTTACTACAAACAAATAATCAGCATGCTAATCCACAACAACATCATGTTAATGATCTAGAGTGATAAGCTCCTATAGAAAGCATAAAGATATCAATTAAACTACATACCAGTATAATTAAAATTTTAAATAATAGACCAATGAAAGAGAAAATATAATGTGTAATTTACTAATCTATCGCATGCCTCAATCAAAGGATTAGAACTTGTTACTGCTACAACAACTCCATGGTCCATCATCCCATGGACATTAGTAGGGATATTTGATGTCAGCATTTGAAATTGAAACAACAAATACGAAGTTTGAAAAGGAAATGCTCTTCACTCTCTCTTGTCATCTAGCGAAAGCCTCCTAGCTTAAGGCATTCTACAAGTTACATCCTTGAATCTTTTAACAAGCAAGTTTAAGGTCTTAATGTTTTAAGTTTAAATTTTTATTGTAGAAATAAAAGTAGGGAGAGGGTGGACGAGCCTGCAAGAGCGAGATAGAAAGGGGAGTAACCTTCCAACTCTCTTGTGACAAGAGCTAAGGAAGAGGGCCCCTCGAGGTCTTCTTCACTCAACTTTTATGAGATAAATTTCATCAATCTTGAAAATATTTCCGATAGAGCTTGGACATCCTCTAACAAGTTGAAAATGCACTTGATAGAAGTGCAAGTGTCAACTAGGTAGGCAAAGAAGGAGGTGCCTGAGATCTACTGCCAACCTCACCGAAATACTCAAGGGAAGTGACAAACTTAGGGGATTTCAGGGAAGCCTTTGTCACTAGGACAATGCAAGCCAAATAATAAACCTCTCCTGAAGAAGGTGATCCCTTCTTTTGAACCTCATTAGAAGTAGGTTCATCCTCCAACTTACACTTCATCGAAGGATGCAAGATCCCCATAGAAGAAATGCAAGGCAAGGAGGAAGACGATAGAACCGTAGTGGATGCCACCAAGGTATTTTCCATATCCATGGGCTTAGGAAAATATAGGATGTCCGAAAGGGACATCAAGAGAAGAGGGTCAATCGAGGGAGTGATGAAAACTTTCACCCTTTTAGGGTGAGGATCTTCTATGCTCACGGGGGGAGCCAAAAGAGAGATTGAGGTGATGGTAACTAAAGTAGAAGAGATAGAAGAGGAGGCACAAAAGGAAATGTCAAAACAAGAGTTGTCAGCTCCTCTTCTTTATTTTGCAAGGCTGCCTACTCAGTAGTGAGATCCTTTCTCTAACACTTACGCTCATGTGCAAGGTGGTTTCTTTAGCTCCGAGAGCTAGAAGTTGTAGATTGAGGAGGAGAAAAAGGTTATTATTCTACCATGGAAGCATCCATCATAGACGTTGATGGTGAAGGGAGTGACTCCTAGAAATAAATAGGAGGAAAAAATGTAGGAACAAAAGAAATAATTGGTGGAGAAGTAGACTCAAGCACCACGAAAACAAGCCTCTTCCCATTTGGCACCCTAGAGGTAGGAGCAGTAGGAGGCTAAGACATAGATGCAAATCCATGAGGACCCTTCCCCTTACCATATAGAATGGGTCAAGGCACCATGGGTGAGATGGGAAGGTCAAATACCTGACGCTTGACCTTCCACCAAGTGGGCACCATCAGACTCCTCATGAAAGGCATGGGAGCAGAAGTCGAAAGTTCCATAGAAGGGTAGGAGGTAGAAGTAGATGGAGTAGTAGAAGAAGAGGAAGGCTCTTAGGTGCAAGTAGACTTCCCCTTTCCATTATGAGAGGAGGAATATGTAGCATTTTGTTGTGCAATCATAGAAAAATTGATCGAAATAGCATAGGGGGAAGGAGGGTAGGTCACTTTCGACGCGATGCCCCCATTCATGTATTTAACACAAGTGTGATATAGCATGTTTGTCCTTGGAGGAAGTGGACCAATATGGGAAGGCTAGAAGTGATCTAACAAATAGGCCCCACATGACACCAGAGGATTATAACCGATGTCATGTACAACGTGCATAGAGCCCTTATCAGAGAACTTTAAACATTTATGGATTACTGAAGGGACTACATTCATGGAAACCATCCATGAGATGCCTAGTTTCACTCTCAACAAGTCTAACTCTAAGTTGATATCAAAAAGGGAATTTATAGTCTTGGGTCCTACTAGGACTGAGAGGGTGATAGAACCTATTGAAGGAATTGAGAGTTTGTCATGTACACATATTTTTCTCTTTGATTCATCATACCCATCCTTATGTAAGAAATTTATCAGCATAATCTCCTCTATGATAACATTAACTCGGTACGTAGGATCAATGAGAATGCCAGTCATGGTGTTCCTGTTGATACGAGCATGAATGTACAAAGGAGAGGGTTCTCTATTTGCATTCATAGGCAGGTCCTATGATGTAAAGGTTATAATAGGTGACCCATTCACAGGCTATGCAGAAGGAATGGGAAGATGCATAAAAGAGGCCATATCTTATGTTCTCAAAAAAGGACTTCCTCAAGATACCCTAAAAATTTGACAATCAAAAAATGACCTATCTATATTTCTCCTCACAATGTCTAGGTATCCTTCTAATTATGCCGCAAGGGGTCATAGGTTGGGTTGGAAGGCTAGGTGCCCTATAAAAAACATAGCTACAACACACCTAGAACACAAGAGAATATTTCTTCAACACTACGAAATAAAACCAAAATAGTTCACATTAGTTTCACCCAAATGTAGAGGACGGGGACTGACTAATCAGGACTCCAAGTCACAGGAGAGTCTAGAACAATAGGTTTCCCTGATCTACCTCAATCTAGTGGAATGTTTCAAAATAGTTAAATGTTTAAAGGCTAAAAAGGGAAGAGCAATCTGGTTGATGTTGTCCTTCTACATGCTTGGATGTTTCAGGGAGTCAGGTGAGCAGGTTTTTGGAGCCTAGACTAGAACTCAGATAGCTTACTGCCAAAGGACTACAATGTGAGACACATAATCTAGCATGGTGTGTTCGCATCTTAATGGTGCACTGGAATCCATATGGACAAAAAGTACAAGGTATAGTCTGAAATCACAAAAAAATGACCAATGACCTAGCTGATGAAGTTTATTGCAATAACGGAAACAAAAATTAGCAGAATGAAAAAATAACAAGAAGAATACTTTAAATTAACCTATTCTATAAATGACAAAGAAGGGTGAGGGAAGCGCACCTTCCTACCCATGATTTGGTATCTTCAATATCTTCACCTCAAAGAGAACCTACACATGGAAGACAAGAAAATGGTGGGGTTGTGTTTAGTGGACTACCTTAGTTAGTCCCCCACTTTAGTGTTTCCACCTCCACAAATAACCACATAGCAATGATTGTAGAAAGATGATAAATAAAGCTATTGAAATGAAAATACCAAGCAACACATAAATAACAATATGCTATTATATCAAATATGATAACGCAAAGTCAGTAGGAAACAAAAGGATATCACCTTCTCAGCCAAGTTCTCTCAAGGCACATGGAGGAAGGAGAAAGTGTGCAAGCCTTCAAAGACCAATGTTGCTGAAACAATGAGGAGAGTGAACCAACAATGCACTAACTTGGAGCTTCAATGGAGGTGGTGGAGTTTGCAAATGTTGAAAATGAGTAAAGAGAGTGAAGAGGGTTTCCCAAAGTGTGAAGATGATCAAGAAGCATGAAATAATCTATCAGATAGCAATTTTAAATGTGAAAATGGAGGAAAAAAAGTCATTCAAAGTCAGTCAAGGGAGCAATAAGCATTACACTTTACGTCCAATGGAGCAGTGTAACACCTCTATAGATTCTAGAGGTGGGATTCCTACTAGGATGACAGTGCACTACACATATGTTTGTGCACCATGACAACATCCCAGACAAGAATATACCCCACTAACACACAAAACAACTACCAAGTGCACAAGGAAAGGCAGTGGAAATAGGGGTTGCATTATCAAACTCAATTTTCTAAGGTAGGAGGTGTTGTCATTTTTTACTGCAACCCAAATGTATTTCCCGAAAGCTTCTAATAACTTTCCACATCCAATAATAAAATTCCTAGGAAACCTATGGCCAACTTGACGAGAACAACGATAAGGCTAATTCTCCTATACTTCGGACTCTATAAAATCCAGGAGGGTATTCCCAAAAATATTATGTTACCATACAACATTAAATGATTCATTTTCACTTGGATAAGCTATAGATAGATTCTCCATAATGCTAAAAGGGTGAAATCCTCCAAGAAATTAGCTATTCCTTGAAAAGACTCAGGTCTAATTAACAGAGAATCACAAATACAACTAAAGTAAACTAATAGGAAATGATTAAATAAAATATCCCAAGGCCATAACACAAAACATGAGAGAATAAAACGTGATCAAAATTCTAGTGCCATATTCCAATGCATAGAGTCAAAAGAGAAAACTGAACTACAAGGAAAATTTCATCTTAAGCACTTATGATCTATATGAATCACATTACAATCTGTAAATCTATACCTGAGTTTATTAGTTCTTTATGAATCCTATGTGATGTTGCAGACCTGATAAGTTATGAGTGTTTCCACTTCTCAGCTCAATCAAGCCAACATACTATGAAATATGACCAAGGGTAGAGTAAGGTGAAATATTATCATGGTCATATGTTGCTTTTAAATTTTGGGTACAAGGCATTGACTGAATTGGTGTAGGGGAGTATTAGTAAACATTATGATATGTCTAGGCATATTGATAAACCATTATTTTTGAAGCATCAAGAAGTAAAGACTGTAGACTTGGTTTGCTCCAGGTACCTAAGAATTTTGTTTTTGATAGAGGCGAGTTTTAATTTTCTTGTTTGGCGGCCTGGGGCCACCAAGTTTGTATGCATGAGTCCAATTGACAAAGCATGGTGAAACATTTGTCAAGGCACTTGTGTAATTCGGTGATCTCATCTACGAAGCCAGAGATTTTGGATTATTTCTATGCCCGTAGGGGGCATACATCCCCAGTCGGAGCCACTTATGGGATTCTTAGAAATTTGTCAAAAAAATTGTCCAAATTGGGCATGGCTGGTTACTTTTACAAGACTAGAGGTCTGATACTTTGGGTTTAGGTTTTTTGATCTCTTGTGAAATATGATCGATATTCTTTAGAAACCCTATTGTTATATTTCAATGTTGACCTACTATGGAGGGTTACCGGTCACTTAAGTTGTCTGATTGAGCCTTTCCTTCATTCTCTTACCAACCCCTTTCACCCAACCTATCGATCTCTTTTAGCCACTTAAGCTTATACCGCCAAAGGTTTTACTGGCCGATTCCACCTGAATATTCTACATGTCCTATATGCAGTTTGGCTAACCGTCCAATCATGGGTTTTGATCTAGACTATTCCTTGCAAACCTCGCAGGTTTTCTTGTTGATGTCACTAAAGTAGTGAGCGGTTTGCGAGATGCTACCATCTGGCATATACGAAGGAGTAGGGTCTTTTCCTGAGGCGCCAGCAGTGACAGATGGATGTCATTTCACCATTGGAATTTTAATGATGGGGATTAATAATGACCATCCCTCGCAGGCCTCACACGAGCAAAGTAAATGTTCCTAAAGTACTGCAAGGTTTGCAAAAAAGTGACATGTGGCCCGACTCTTGTAACAACAAGGCTAGGTGGGGCCTACTGTCTAATTGTGACCTCCTATTTTCATGGGTTGTGATTGGATGTTTTCTTTCCTAGGCAGTGATGTGGATTTTCAACGATCGTTGACTCAATCTAAGTTGTCTGACTTGCCAGGTCCATTCTACATCAACGATGCAATTTCCAAAAAGTTACTAATCATCCATGTGAGGAGCTTTTACGCTCTGAAACTTATTTTATTAATGATGCTTTTTTCAAAGGATTTTCTCCTGATCTCCTTGCGTGCAAGTTGTAACCTCCTGATAGAAACAATGATGCATTATACACCTGAAATAAATTTGTGGTGGCAATATCAGCCACTAATCATTCACATACCCATGCGGATATTTGGGAAATTAATACTCCCCACACCTAATTATTCTATAAGTAACGACTGAATTGCTCTATATTATCATTACAATTTTTGAGTTGGCGGGTAGTAGATTTGTTTGCAATCTCTAAGTTACATTTCTTCAATGGATAAGTCTGAGCCACGCCGAAGTGCAAGGATAGGTACAGGGAGTTCACGGAAATTAAAATAACGGTGTCCTCTAGACGTTCCTAAGGTAGGTGCCTGGGGTATGGGTAGGAGGTTGGGGCACTATAATTCCCTTGTTGTTCTTTATTCAAGTTCTGGCAGTGTTGGTTCTGAGACTGACTCAGATTATCGTTGTTATCTTGCGACCTTGACTGAGCTCATGGGTGTAAATGAAGAGGTCCTTGCAGTTGCACCAATAACTACAATAGCATTATGCCAGGTTGTTGGAGTTCGTGTTGATGTGGATGAAAAGAAGGTAGTTCTACCTCTAACTGAGGCGAGAAATAGAAGCTGTTGCTTGTACCAGGGTCGTCTATCAACCAAATGATTGTTGGTGTTGGGTGTGTTTCTCATGGGCGGTGATTTTTCCTGGTGTTTCATCTTCTGGATGTGCACGTGCATGGCATGCTCTTTTTTGTTTCTTCTCTGACTAGTTATTGTGTAGCCATTTTTTTTATTCCTCAGATCATACACAATGTTTTCTAATAATGAGGAATGTGAATTCAAATTTCATGCTCAATGAAATTCATTTGAAATGAACAATGTAGCCTGATGCTTTGTTGCTCTCCTATCCTATAAAGGAGATTTCACAGCTTATTGTTAGGGGTCAGATTTTTTATTTGGTCCAAAACATTTTGGATATATGTACAGTTGGTTCATTTTCTGTAGTTTTCTGGAAGGTTTTAGTTGATATCTTTTCTAGTCAGGTTTTCTATGAAGTAAGCAAGCTTTGCTAATGTAATTACAGACATTAAAGAAAATATATGATAATCTTTTGAAGCAATTTCTCTCCTAATTGTGTGTCATAAATTGTGAATGAACCTATTAATGATATATTAATTCACCTTTGATGGTATATTTGAATGTGTTCTTCATTTCCATGCTTTAACTCAATAAGTTAATCAAATTTCTTGAAAATGAATTACAAAGTTATGATTATATATATTCAGGATTTGCTAAGCAGTGTTGTTTTGAAAACTAAAATTTGCATAATGTAAAACATTATGGTGATGTTTCCATAATGTCTGGATTACGCTTTGTTTGACTCTTGCCCAATGGATGAGGCACTGGATTTTTTCTTCAGGATTACTATGGGGCTATATTTCTAAGCATGATGGTCCTAGGTCTGAACAAACCAAAATATTACACCCTCTCTCTTCATGAGATGCAAATCTTATGTCAACACCTTCAGTCCAGTTGCTCTAAGATAACTGTTATTACTCCTTGGTCTGCCAATACCAGGATAATGACTATCTCATTGCATGTGTGAGGATTGCAATCTGTGAGCATAAGTGTTCTTACCAATCATAAAACATTCTTATGAACACACTTGGGAAAACCCTCCCTGGTTTCACAGAGCCAGAAGTGTAGGATACCTCATTCCTTGAATGAATCTCATCATTTGGCCAGTAGCCTTTGTGGTTCTTTATTATAGAGGTTGGCTACCTCTTAGGGAATTACAAAGCCTTAGCTGGATTGCCATTTTAAAACACCAACATGAGGTAGCATAAATGTGGAATTTTCCTAGGGGTACAAATTCACGCCATTACACTTACCCTACATTTGTACACCTTAGTCTACAGGTCCATTGGCAGTGATCCTAAAACAATATTATGATCTTTATAAGTAGTGATTTTTATCATGGGCTAGCTCTCACTATGGTTTTTCCCTCATTGGGTTTACCATGTAAAAAATCTTTATGTCCTTGTGTGGTGCATGATTTCTCTTTTTCTATTCTTTCAATTTATGTGATGTGATGTTTTAATCTACAAATGGGAATGATTAGGTTTTAATATATGTTGATTCACCCCCTCTCAACAATTCATTGTGTTTAACAATTAGTATCAGATCCAAGTTCCTTGAGAAGCTTAAAAACTAAGGTTGATATTGCTCTTGAACATATGGGGTCTGCAGAAAAAATCAATGAAATGTTTATTCTAGAACTAGATGTAGAAGCAATGGAGCCTAAAGGTTGGGACATCAATTAAGATGACCGCGAAGTTGATTCTAGTCTGCTCTTGAGGATCTAGATGAATCAAGATTACAAAATATAAAATATGAGTGCATGCTAGAAAATTCAAAAGAGACAATTGACAAATTGAAGGCAAAAGTTAAAGAATCAGAAGAAGAAATTGACAAATTGAAAGCTCAAATAGGAGGAAGTGGATGTGAAATTAAATTCAAAGAAGATGAATATGTAATCTCAAGTTTAAAAGTCAAAGTTGAAGAAGGCAAGAGGATTGAGGATTTCTTGGATACTAAGCTCAATGATAAAATTGTTGAACGTTTAAAGCTTGAGGAAGAGATTGTATCTTTAAGAAAAGAACTTGAAAAAGAAAAAGAGAAATTTGATAAAGGTCTAAATCTAAGAGGAAGTTCTAAAATTCTTGATGAGTTGTCAACTATTAAAAACCATCAAAAGAGAAATATTTTCTTGGTTTTGAAAATTGGAAAAGTCCTATATCTAGTGCATCTGCAAATCTGTATGATAACTCCAAAGAAGAAGGGAAGTTTGAAACAAGGGAGGATAAATCCTACATTGAAAATCCTAAGGAAACATCCTCCAAAGATGCAAATATAAATCAAGATAACAAGAGAGAAGGTGGACTCATTCCTTTCCTGAAAAAGAAGAGAAAATTCAGAAGGTTTGCCACTAAACAAACTACTCCTATCAATTTCAATGGTAACTTCTATGCTTGTAATAAGTTTGGTCATAAGGAAGTTGAGTGAAGATGTAAGATGAGTCAAAATTAATTTAGGACTTCAAGGTACATTACTATGAACTCTTATTCTTTTCATGGATAGTGTTATACCTACAATAAGTTTGGTCATAAGGCTAATGGATTCAAAAGTAAAATGATAAGGAATAGTAATTCTATGAATTCACAATCCTTCTATGGTTACTGCTACACATGCAACAAGTTTGGTCATAGGGCTACTGATTGCATATCTAATGTGATAAAAGGTAACTTTTCTTCACAAGCTAGTATCATCCACTACAATCGTAATAAACTAGGACACATTGCAAGGTTCTGCAAGGGAAAGAATGCAAGAGATTTTTCTCCTCAAAAGAAGGAAATAAACAAAGTATTTTAGAAGAAGGAAGAAAGTGAAGTAAATAATTCATATTTACCTTAGCATGGTGCAAATGAAACCTTTGGTAACTAAAATAAAAAGTATTTTCTTAGGGGGAGTTGCATTTGCAGATTTTTAAAACTCCTATAAATTTGGAGATGTTGAAGTCTTCAACATAATGGTTAAAAGTGATATGATTTTGTTTTCTTAAAGTTTTGGAGAAATTGCACCCTCTATGGAAGATTGTTGAATGATAATGAAACTCTGTGATATCTTAGATAGTAAAAAGTTGCAAACAAATAAGTTCATTGATTGCAGAGTGAATAGGGTTGGTGTGAAGCATATTTAGTCTCTATTTGATC
This sequence comes from Sequoiadendron giganteum, assembly GCA_007115665.2. Taxonomy (NCBI): domain Eukaryota; kingdom Viridiplantae; phylum Streptophyta; class Pinopsida; order Cupressales; family Cupressaceae; genus Sequoiadendron; species Sequoiadendron giganteum. The sequence continues at coordinate 126,591,007 of CM021107.1, read as the reverse complement.
AAAATAGATTGCATTTGAAATATATCAAGTGTATGCAAGTGCTAAAGAAGAAAAGAAAGTTTTCTACAAGTTGTGTACTAACCTTAACAACAACATTCACAAGTATTTCTTTGGTTTTTCATAAAACCCTAATTTTCAAAAAGTGTTATCATGGCCACACCGACTATCATCGATGTTGTTAAGAAGCCAAGACCAAAATTCAAGAAACATCCATACATATCGAGTGTAATCGAAAAATATGGTGCATTCTCTCATGTTCCAATAAATATAATTCATTCTAAATATGTTTTTATTTGCATTCACTCTTCATTGAGTGAGTACAACTATCCAAAGATGGAAGAATTCAACTACAATCATCTCTTGGCTGATGACTTTCAACTCAAACTAGAATATTAAAATGTGGAATAAAAAATATTAGATGTGTGGAAGGGTTTTCCCAATTTTTTCTTCAAAGATGAATGGGTCAGAATTTCCTTGAGTTGGTTTTATGAAGATATCTTTTGTCTTGATCTACCCCACCTAGTAACAAAATATGTTATCAGGGCTATGACTAGATTGTGCTCCACCAAACCCATTCCAACACTAAAGTAAGTGAAGAGTAAAGAAGTTATGAAACTTACTAGAGCCAAATTTGATAAAAATACCCTAACTATGGATGACATCTTTGACCTAGGGGTCTGGTATGCCATGATGGGTATTGCATAAAAAATTTACTATGCAAATAGGGAAGGATCAACTACCACCACCACCATCTACACTACTCATCAAATGGTGAAGGAAGGAAAAAATTATCATCTTTGTGAGCTCTTGTGGTAACAGTTGTTGGAGAATCTGCACAAAACCAAGGAAACACACTACAATTTTTGGTATGGTACTTTGATTATTTGTCTTATGTTTTATTTATTGAAAGAAATGTCTGGTTTGAAGGATGTGGTCTAGATAAATAATATTCCTATTGCACATCAAATTGAGGATCACATGTGTAGCTTTCTAGATACCCAATAGTGTGACACAATGTTTTGGGGTTTCTTCTAAAATATTCAAATTGAAATGTAGAATAGGGACAAGATACCCTCACAAGTTGTGGAGAGGTATAAGAATGAAATCACTTTTATGATAGATATTTAGATAATTTTTATATGGAGGTTGTTGAACAAAGAACATCATGGATAAAAAAGTTTCCCTATGAGGTCTTTGAATCTGAAAGGATTGCATATGTTAATGTTCTTTTGAGAAAACATATCGATATTTTTGTTGAAAGGTTTAGAACATATGATGAAATAACCAACAAACAAATCAAGAAGAAGGTAGAATAAAAGATGAAGAAAAAATCAAATGTGGGGAAAATGATATCTGAATTGAAGAAGGTTTTTGGTTCACTTGAGGGTCCAAAAAGGACAATAATATCCACTTCTATCTCTTCCATAACTCTTGGACCTGCTCAAACTCCTTCCAATAGAAAAATAGCTACCACTAAAGTACCGACACAAACCAAGACTGCATAAAGAAAGAAGCCAAGAACTAAACAAAAAGAAACAAGGGAAAAGTTTACTCCAGTGAATGTGGATGATGATGAAGAAGATGAAGAAGAAATGAAATCTTAAGTCTTGAAGAGAAGAAAAAAGAGAACAAGACAAGAAGAAGAAGAAACATCTAAAGAAGAAGAAGAGTAAGAAGTAAAGAAAACAAATAAGACTCCTCCAAAAACACCTAAACATGAGCCTCTACAACATGAGGCCACTATCAATGAAATTTTACAATATGATGGAATGAAAGAGGCTTCTCCTCTCTATGATGGGATGTCCCCTATTGACAAAACCAAAATTTAAAAGGAAATAGTTATGTATATGAACAATTTTAATATGGCACTAAAATAAATTGTTGATCAACTTCTAGAAATCCTATCAGATGTACTAAGTAACAAGAGAAATGAATTTGTTGTAGGAGAAGCTAAGGTAAGAAAACAAGATTTAGAGAAGGCTGGTGTATCTATTTCTCATGAAGAAAGAGTCAAATTATCTTAATATCAGGCACAAGAATTTAGAATCAAACAAAGAATGCATATTATAATGGGGAAAGACGAAGAAATAAAGAGGATGGAGAAATAAATGAAAGAAAATATAGAAAAAATATTGGAAGAATCGAAGAATGTAGAAATAAAAAATATCAAGTTTCTCTAGATCTATAGAATACGTTTGATGTGTCTGCTCATGATATTGACTTATCATTTTTTGAGGAAAATATGACTAGAGGTGTTGAGACAAATGAAAATGTCAAAAAAAATGAGGAGATTGCTCCTCCCAAGAATAAAAATGCACATGATCAAAGTGAAGAGTGTGTCTCTCCTCCAACGAACACTAGTTGTGATTAAGAACATAACATTCATCCTCTAGAGAAGTCCGTAAGTGATGAAGAAAAGAAAGAAGATAAACCTGAGAATGTTCAGGATACAAAAGAAAAGATAATTGAGAAGCAAGATGCTTCTATGGATATTGGTCAAGGATCTTTATCTTCTAATTCCTTCAAGAACCTATTAGGAATGTAGATGTAGTTTCAACTTGTGGTGATACCTGAAGTTCTACATATTCCTAGTCATGAAGGAAAAGTTGAATTTTCAAGTATCTATCCCCTCCATAAGTTACAACTTGGTGATATTCTACATGCTTCTACCAAAAAGGAAATTCTACAAGAACTTGTGAAGAAAAGTGGACTAATTGGTGATGAAGTGAATATCATTCAGGAAGGTTTACTTGAGGTAAAAATTGAATCCTCCTTGCCTCTAAACCAAAAATTGAAGCTTTTCATGGATTCTTTCAAGGATAATTCATCTCACTTGGATCGAAAAGAAGAAAAAAAGGCCCTACGAAAGATAAAAGACAAATAGGATGGTTGATGTATCTAATCGGTGTGCTCGTGCAAAAAATAAATTACAAGAAATTTTGAAAATATTCAAGGATTGTGTTGATGAAGTCACTTCACTTTATCATTTTTTTCTTAAATGGCCAAGCTCCACCAAAAACATCGAAAGGTTAGATTGACTCTATTGAGTCATAGATTACTCAATTGGAAAAAACTTATGATCTGTCAAAGGATATGGATGGATCAATAAGAGCACAAATAGAAAATGTTCATTTGAAAATGTCCTTTCTTCAAGACTAGAGAGAACAGATAAAGAAATAATTTGGATAGTTAAGGGAAGCATTCAACTTGAGACTTGCTTCATTATCTAGGTTTCTTGTTGAAGCAAAAAAGGTTGAATAGAAAATGAAGACTTAAAGCAACATGGAGGAGGCTGATGATTTGTGTGTACAGTTTGAATGCCAAAATAATGTTCTCACTTTAGAAAAAGTAGATTAGGTTGTAGCTCTAGAGAAACTTAAGGTAATTTACAAGAATATCCTACCTTCTAAGGAATATGTAAAGGATTAAGAGAATATAGTTTTACCCTTCTACAATTTTGTGGAGGACTGCAATATCATTTTAGGTTTTTGTTGAAGATTTTTTTTTACATATCAGTTTTGGGGCATCTCCATCTCAGGGGGAGTATTATTCATAGAAATCATATAGTAAGTGGGAGTTTATATAGTTTTGGGCTGCTAAGAGTAGAAGATATCATGCCCTTTTCCCTTGATGTCAAAGGGGAGAGAAGACTTGTAGATAAATGAGGATTTACATAAATGACAAAGGGGGAGATTGTTGGCAATATGTTTTGTCATTTATTTCAATTCAAGATGTGTTGTCATTGATACCAAATGTGTATGATAAAGAATGTTTACATACTCTAGAGATTGTTGGTATGTAGATTACATGTTAGCAGTGTTGTATAAGGTTGAAATGGTACTAATTTTGGTGTCTAAGTATGTTGTAGAGGCAAGTAAACAAGTCCTAATAGGTTTAAAATTTTCCCACTTTGATATCATCCTTGTTTGGTGAACCACACATGGAGATATGTTGTAGAAGTTTTGTCAAGGTAGTCACTATCCATACTCTAAGGTAGAGTCATGCTATTTTGGTCCACATTCCTTTGTAGATAAATCTTATATCTTTCAGTTTAAAAGTTAATATGAACGAGATGTGAAGGTGTTATATCCAAGATTTAATGTTATCAAAACCTTCTATAGTGAAAGTTATAAATAACAATGTTTTGGTCTGAGCTCTAGCATTATAAAGTGTTGATAAGGGACTATTAGAATTCTCTACATTCCTCCCTTGAGATGGATATGACTATGTGGACTTTGGGATATGTTCACAAAGTTATATGGATTCTTTCTTGTAAGTCTTAGGTGCTTTGGAAATCTATAAGATCAGATTTCATATCACAGAGTTGTACAATGGGTTAGGGATGCTCTATTTCATTAGTTCAATATATTTATCCTCTTGCGCTAGCACATGATCATAGTTTTTGTAGGAGATGATTGAGGAGATATTGTGCATGGACTACATTTCTCACATCTTGGTCTACATGATGTTTTTGGTCTCTCCCTAATGGTGTCAAGATGAACAGTTAGTAGTTTTGGTGGTATTGATCCTGGTTGGGCTGACAAGCTTGTTTTATTCATCTGTGATTGATCTTGATTCATTATTTTTTCCTTGAAGGATGTGTTGAGATGGTTTTTGGTTCTGGTATGTCATGTGTTGATCCAAAACTCTTATTTTCATCTTATATATGTTTCAAACCAGCTAGTGTGATATCATTTGATTTTTCTAAAATTTATCTTGGAGTCGACCTAATTAAGGTTTTGAGTCGTTGTGGAGGATATATATATAAGATCAAATTCATTTGTGAATGATTTTATGGTAAATAAATTGCAACTAAGCAGTATGTTGAAGATGAAGTTTGTGAAGTCAGTGTGAGGGGTTAATTATGTGAAAAATGGACTACAACATTAGCATATGTTGGGTGCTTCTTCATAGAAGTTCGTATTCACATTTCTCATCATAATTTTCATGTGTCTTTCTCTGAGATAGTGATTCTCATCATGTCCCTTGTATATTTCCCTAAGGTTGTATGCCTTAGTCTACAAGTCCATTGGTAGTGAGCCTAAAACAAAATTGTAATATTTACAAGTAGTGAGCTTTATTGTTTTTCCCTCATTGGGTTTTCAACATAAAAAGTCTTTGTTTCCTTATGTGGTGCATGATTTATTTTATGCTACTTTTTTAATTTTATGTGATGTGATTTTTTAATCTACAAATGGGAATTATTAAGCTTTAATATATGTTTATTTACCCCTCCTCAACACTTCATTGTGTTCAACAACATGTAATCCCCATTGTGGCATAGCAGACTCCATCATTTGTGATTATCTTTATGTTCATGCTCCAGTCGTTAGGAGTTTCTTTGATGAGTTGTTGCACCTCATTATTCTTGATGGCCTTCTTCACATGGATGTCACCTACCATGCTAAGCCCTATGACTACATGAATTTCCTCCTTCATTATGTGGTAGGTTTTGTCTAAGTACATAAAATCATCATACACTAAACTCAACTCAATTCTTACCCACACATGTTCATCACATAAGTTTGGCCAGTCTTTCCAAATATCCAACTTTTTCCAGTGAATATCCATATATTCTTCTTTTTATGTCTTCTTGTCATATTGGAGGAGTGTTCTACAAATATCCTCGAACGTGGTGTAATCACTTTCTACAATTTGTTAATGAATGTATTTGCAGACATCATCTAGGTAACATTGTGGGGTATTTGAGAGAATGCCTCATCATTATCTATTTCTAGAGTCTTATATGGATAGTTCTAATACTTTGGTTAGGGCTTCTCAAATATTTTAAGTACAATAGGGGTGGCCATTGATTTAGCAATATTTTTTGCAAAGTGCAGGGAGATTCTAGGGTTTGGTCTTAGTTGAATGAGCATGAACTATGAAATGCATAGGAGACAAGTGAGTGTTTGAAGTGGGGTGTGAGTTGTTAAATATGAGAATGGTTTGTAGTGTATTTAATTTTATTTCCTATTACATGGGTTTTCTAGCCATTTTATTTTTTTGACGTGATGGGTTGATTTTGGTTGTTTATTTTTTTGGTTGTTTTTATGGTTTAAACTATAGTACATAATATATATTAGGATCTAATTTTCCTTATTTAATGTTTTTATTCTATCGACAAGTGGCAATATTTGAGTTGTAAGGGTGTCATTCATTTGTCTAAGTTTCACTGCTTTGGAATTAATGATATCATGGATGCAGTATAGTCTTAACCATCTAAACTTCAATTTCACTTGTTTCTTAAACTTTCTATTATAAAGTAATACAAGACCCCTATTTTGAGTGTTTCAAGTCTTAAGTTTTGTTTGTCATTTTTTTTGTCTCTGACACTCAAGTTAGTGGTTATACATTGCAATTTTCCTATACTCATCTAATTTATCTAAATCTTATATTCCATGTCTCAGTGATTGGTCATCTTCCAACTACAAGGTGAGTGCAGTATGTAGTTTGGGGATTATAAATCTCATAGGGATTATAGTGTTAATTCCATAAACTAATTGAAATCGAGTGAACTTAGTGGTCCTTTTATATGATGTGTAGTATGTACATAGTATTGCAAATACTTTTATATCACAATTTTTCCTATTCCAATCACACATTTTGGTAAGGTATTTATCAATTATTCACATTCCCCATTAGCTTGTGGGGGATAGGGGAGCTTCTGTTGTGTGTTATCATGAAGTTTTGTAGTATTTTTTTATCATTTTATTTACAAAGTGTTTCCCTTGGTCACTCACTATACTAAGTGGACATACATATCTTGTAATTATATTCTCATACAAAAATATTGTGAAAGTATTTGCAGTACAATCCTTTGTGGGTTCTACCCCTTCCCATTTTGTGAGATATTATACTCTAGTTATAATGAATCTTTATTTAGAATGTTTTATTAATGGATGAATAGGTCCAATAAGTCTATGAACCATTTTTCAAAGAGGTTCTATGCTATTACCATTCTTAATAGAATTTGATCTCTTGTGGTAGGTTTCCCTACTCTTTGACAAATATCACAACCTTTTGTATATTCTCTATTATCTTTATGAAGAATTGGCCACCATAGGCCTACAAGTTGTACCTTCCTAGCTATAGTTTCACCATAGTTATATCCCCTAAAATTCCTTCATGTGATTCCTTTAGGATTGAATTCCTTTCATGCTTATACACCACTCTTCTCAAGATATCATCCCTACCTAAATGGTGTAACTCTCCTTCAACTAAAGTGTATGGAACTACCCTCCACATAAGTGATTGTTTCTCCTGTAGATAGATATTTTTTAGGTAATTCACTTGTAGAAAGTAAGATGGAAATATCCTATAACTCCTTTGGTTCTTCTCCAATCTCAATTCAAGATAAGTAGTATGATCCTTGGTTGTTTTTACCCAATTTCACCATAATTTTGAAATCAAATTATTGAAAGAGTAGTAACCATTTGCATATGTGTCCATATGTAACTGGTTTATTGAGTAGATAATTAAGAGGTTCATGGTCATTAAATAAATTAAATGGCGTAGATAGTAGGTAGTGTCTATATTTTGGTAGTATGTAGAGCATAGCTAGTGCCTCTCTCAGTGGTAGTATAATTATTCTCTATAATAGATAGTTTTTTTTTCTGGAAAAGGAAATGGGGTGGTATTTTTTCCATTTGGGTTGGGTAAGTACTTCTCTTATAGCAATATCAGAAGAATCCACATGAACATGAAAAGGGTTGTTCCAATTTGGGAATATGAGGATTGGTGCTTCAAAAATATTTTTTTCTAATGTGTCTAAAGCTTTTTGAGACTCCTCGTTCCATTCAATGTTCCTACAAGTTTTCTTCTTCAATATATTTTCTAATGGTGCAACAATACCAATGTATCCCTTTATAAACTTTCTATGGTACCCTATATATCCTAAAAAATTATTAACTTTTAACGCATTCGTAGGTGGCAATAAATTTAGTATTAAGAAAACTTTAATATGATCCACCACTAATTCCTCTTTACATATAATGTGGCCTAATAAGTTCCCAAAGGGTGCCACAAAGGTACATTTTTAAAAATTCAATGAAATTTTCATGCTCCTACAAATGTTTGGCATTATGTGGCATACTTGCACATGATCTTTTACTAGTCCATAAATATTCCAATCATCCAAGTAAACTTCTAGAAAGTCATGTATGAAGTCTTTAATGTGTTAATTATTACTTTATTGAATACCACAAGGGTGTTTTTCAACCAAAAAGGCATTAATGTGTACATATATGACTCCCATTATGTGGAAAAAGTAGTTTTGGTCTAGTCTTCCTCCTTTATTTTAACTTGATGATACCTAAAAAATCTATCAGTAAATGAGCATGATGATGTACGGTGTTGTCATTGATTGCAACCCATTATAAGTGATGGTGCATCAATATGTATATAGTCTGGAGAAGATCAAGTGTGTTTTGGGAAATTGGCTAAGTGTTTGACTAAGACAATGATGTAACAAAGGAACAACTTTGTGCTCTGTATTGCTCTGCAACATAATATCTTGTCATGCTATTTTGAGGTGATCATGGTACATGTGAAGGAGTCTATATCCAAATTTTTAGGGTCATATGCCTATTGTAGTTGAATATATTAATGATAGCGTATCGGGTTATGAAGAGATAGAATTGTACATACTGAAATTTGAAAAGACAAATTGATTTAAACTATAAACCTCAGATCAAAATTGCAGCATGAAATCAATGGAGTCTTTCTTAATCAAAAACATATGCAAAAAAAAACTAAATTATGCAAAAACTAAAGCAAATGCCTTCAACAAAAATTAAACACCATCGGTATCCTTTTCCACAATATCTTGTATTTGCTCTCAGATTTTTATGAGCAAAAGCACAAGAAGCTATGTAGAGCTGGATATGACAAAAAATGAGATTGGAGTATATCTTGAAAAGTGAGGAGGAAATAGGCATTTATATATGTCCTCGTGGGAAAGATCTGGATTTCGGGGAGAATATGGGATAAATAAATGAGATGGTGAAAATGCATCTTGGAATTGATTAAAATGGATTAAAATAAAAGTAAAGAGATTTATGATATAATGTATGTTTAAAAACATAGAATAAAGTGCATTTGTGAATTTAAATTATTGATTTGATGAAAATAGATTTAATGATTAATGATTTTATGAATTTAAATTATTTAACGAAAAATGTGAATGGATAAATGTTTGTGTATGAATGAAAATGATATTTTAATGATAAATGCAAATATATTTAAATGAAATATGCAATATTTTAATGAATTTATGGAGATATGATTATGCAATAGATTTAAATGATTTATGAACATGCAGATGATTAATCAAATGATAAGGATATGCAAATGGATCATCTAAATGAAATGGATAAATATTTAAATAATTTTATAGACTATATAAAATGGATGATGATTAATGTGGATGCAAATGATATTTTAGTGATTAGTACCTAAATGATAAATGATTATGATTAAATTCCTATAAATGCTTATAATATTTGAATGGTTTTATGAATGTGGAGATGATGGATATAAATGATTATGAGGACATTTTTATGCATCTACAAGAGTTACTCTTGTAGAGTTCATATTAGAATGCTCTAGGTTCTACCGTGGATTATTATTGTGATCTATGGATTTGAGGAAGTTTTTGGAGATGTCAAATGAGTGTGCACTCCAATTTTTAAGTTGTTTCGTGGTGTGTGTCAAGTTGTGAATGAATAACTTGTTCATTCAATTTTTCCTTCACCAATTTTGTTGTGTGGTTCCAACTTAAGGGTTTTGGGGTCATGCAGTATTAAGTTGAGTATGAAGTGGATTCATAGGAGTGATTATAGGTCATTCTAATGGTAAAGAACTTGTTTTGGTTTCTTCCGCAAGGTATGTATGATGGATTTTTGAGATGACAAGTCATGGTGTCACGCGTTTCATATAATTAGGCCAACTTTTTTTATGATAAATGCATTTAAAAAATATATACATATATATAAAGTCAATTAAGTGTTGATGATGATAAGTGAGAAATGTTTGCATGTGTGAAAGAAAGTGAAGCAGAGTGGTGTGAAGTGAAAAATGTGATCTTGTGATAGTGAAGAATGAAGTATGTAAAGTTGGTTTATTGAGCCTAACTAGAACTATTTCTTCACCATATTGCAAATGCATTGTTAGCAATTCAAAATCTAGTACTGAGCTACTTTTTCTATATCTTTTGTAATTCTAGAAGAAGTGATCTTCCTTGGCAGTGAGCCATTCCATTTTTTGGATATTGAGTCCTCCGAGTAGTGAGCCCTTCAGGTAGTGAGCCTCATGTAATGTATTATGACTAGTTATGATATATTGTGAGCTAATCCTCACCATGGTTTTTTCCTTTCAATGGTTTTCCATGTAAATCTAGTGTTCTTGTGTTGTTTTTCACGGTGCATGCTTCAATTTTTTATTTACATTTCTGCAAGTTTAATGAGATTTTTTTAATGCACTTTAAGTTAATGAATTTTAGGGAATACTGATTCACCCCCTCTCAGTATTCTATGTTCAACAATTAGTATCAGAGCTTGGTTCCTTCAATTGGCTTAATTGCTAAGGAGGATCTTGGAGGTTGAACACATGACAACTAGGAGGTATCCTATCCATTCAAAAGAAAGTATGATGGAAAGTTTTACTAAAGAAGACTGAGAAGTTGACATGGAAGGAGAGCTCAAATCTACTCTTGAGGACCTGGACAAAGTAGAATGTGAGAATAGAGATCTGAAATAAAATCTTAAGGAAGCATATGAATGCATCAAGAAGATGAGCAATCAAGTCAAGAAAGTTAAAGAGAAACTCAAGGAAAAAAATGAGCAACTTAAGAAATCAAATGAGACAATCACTAATTTGAAAAATTCAATTGAAGAAGGAAAAAGAGTTGAATACTACTTGCATACCAAATTGAAAGACAAGTCTATAGAATGCTCAAAGATTGAAGAATAAATTGTGTCTCTAAGGAAAGATTTAGATAAAGAAAAGAATCAAGAGGATAAATTGCTTGATGATATGCTTGAAATTAAAAAGGCTTATAAGGAAAAACAAGGATTAGGGTTTGAAAAATAAGAAATCTCAAAGGAAAATTAGACTCCAAACAATGGTAAAAAGAAGAATGATGAACAAAGGAAGACTCGAGATAAGAAGAGAAAAATCAAACATGTTTGGAACCAGAAGAAAGATTTCAAGAGACCTTCTATCAAACAACTAGCTGCAAAAAGGTACCCATATTTTAATGGCTACTATTATTATTGTAATAAATTTGGAAATGGAGCTTTAGAATGTAGAAGCATGATGAATCAAAAAATTTAATCATTTTCTAGTTAGTGTTATGAATGCAATAGATTTTGTCATAAGGCTAATGAATGTAGAATACAAATGATGAATGGTTACAGTAATGGTATAATGTCTCAATTATTTCCTAGTTACTATTACACATGCAATGGATTTGGGCATAAGGATTCTAAATATAGATCTAAAATATCAAGAAGTAAGTTTTCTCCACAACAAGGTGTCACATGATACAAATACAATAAACTAGGATGCATAGCTAAGTTTTGTAGAGGAAATAATGTGAAACCCTTCACCTCACAAAGGAAGATTGCTTTGGTTGAGGTAAAAAATGAGATGAACATGATCTAGAAGCAAAATGATGAGAATGAAGTGAAGAATGAGTCTATGCCAATTTTGGTGCAGATGTTTCCTTCAAAAACTAGATAGAGAGCATTTGGCTCGAGGGCAGTTTAATTTTGACAAAAAACTTTCTAAATACCCCACCAAAGTTGTGATGTTGATGTATTTAGCATAATGGTACATGCATAAATTGATATGCTTGATTTGTTGGTGAAATCTCTGGTGAGAAATATCTTAATGTAGATATTTATAGAATATTTGGAAGTCCCTATGGTGATACAATGAAGGCTTGAAAGTGCTTGACCTAACTTTTTCTGCTACATGAAAGCAGTTGAACCTATAACAGTTTGGGTTTTAGAGCTTCCTTATGAGGTAGATGAGTTTGAATGCATTTGTCTTGCAAACATTGTGCCGAGAAAACCTAGGGATACAATAGTTGAAAGGTATGGAACTTAAAAAATAAGGACTGTAGACATCCAAATTTGACCACTTCCATATGGCAAAAATCCTATCATTTACTTGTCTAATTCATCTATATTAATTAAATGACATATATAATTAATATTATCCCATCTTCTCAGGTTCCTAAAAGTATTTAATTAAGTACTTTATCCTTTACCATTTCCTCTCTAAATTAAATAAATCAATCAATTTATTTAATTTAGTCAATTATCCTCTTCAATTTTAAATTCATTCTTTCTCTCTCCTTGTCTCATACTCCGTAACCTTTTCACTAATCTAGATTAATCTAATTAATCATTCATTAGGATGTGCATATCCTTAATCAAGATTTATGTCGCAACCTCCATATTTAGCCACTTGCCTCTAATCCTCATTAATTTTCCTAATCACTTGTTTACACAACCTTAATCCTAATCACTTACCTTTTCTAGCATGTCCTTAAGTCAACCTTTCATGGTACTTACCTTATTAGGTTTGACCTCTTCCCCATGTGAATTAAAAATTCACACTTATTCCCCCCATGCATTTCTCTTCCCCATGATATCTCATAGGTCACATCAAGTACATGGGACAAAGACCTCCTTTAGGAGGACCTTGTCTTATCCATAGGTTTCTTCCAAGCTTGTGAATTTAAAATTCACTTTTATTTCTCCAATGCCCTTTCAAATCCCCATGGTGACAAGAGTGGACTTTCTAAAAGTCCTCACTTGTCACTTTCAAGCCCACTTGAGGATAAGGAATTCCATTTTGAGGAGATCCTCTCCAATCCCAAGGTACTTGCAAGTACCCTAGGACCACATGGTATTTTCCATGTCACCTTGTCCTTTATCCATCTCACCCTCCACATGGCAAGATGTGAGGGCTTGTGAGTCCTCAACTCACCATAGCCCTTCATCTTGTCCATGGTGGATTAATCTCATCCATCCATTTTTCTTTAAGTGGAGGGTCTTGGCCTCAAGTTAGAGGTTAAGGTTGTTAAGGATTGTTAAGGATTTTGAAGCCATTATTGCAGCATTCAAGCATTCAAGCCATTTCAATTCACTCACTATCATCAACTAATAGACCCACCTCCATTATTGCAAGCTTACCATCAAGGAACATACATCAAGAACATTTTCAAGGGCAAAACACTTCAATAAGCTAAACAAGCAAAAAGGTATAATCATTATTCTTGTTTTTGTTATTGTTTGTTTAGTTTCAACTAGGCCTAGTCTTTTAGGTGTTGTTGTGTTTCTTTTGTCTTGCATTATTTTGTTTTGCACTTTAGACTAGGGGATTTTCACTGCACACATTTTTGGCATGCCCGGTGGGACCGACGTCATGGGTCTGTCACTTTTACGTTTTCTATTTTTTGAAATTTTGTAGTTTCAAGAATATAGAGATGACTCCACCCACAAAGGGGTGACCCCGCCTATGAACAAGTGACCCTGCCCACGAAGGGGCGACCCCGCCCAACCTTTTTTTTCTATATTTTAGTTTTCTAAATTTTATGTAGGTTCAAGTCCACGAACATGCGACCTCGCCCACAAACAAGTGACCCTACCCACAAAGGGGTGAACCCGCCTAAAATCCAGATTTCTATTTTTATTTTTTTCCTATTTCTAACTATTTTTGCAAATTATGGATTGAACAAGTGACCTCGCCCACAAAGGGGCGACCTCACCCAAAATACTAATTTTTGTCTTTTTTGGTTTTTCTATTTTTCTGACTTTTCTACAGGTTTTGGACAAATAGGTGACCCCGCCCAAAAAGGGGTGACCCCACCCATAAAGGGGTCACCCCAGCCTAAGAGCTGGCTATGCCCAAAACAAAGAGGTGCCCCGTCTGGAACAAAGGTAAAACAGGTAAACAAACAATCAATTTTTTATTCCAAAATTCAGTTTATGGTTGTTTTCCACTATTTTTGACCTACTAACATATGTTTGTTGGTGAGTGTTATTTACTAAAATTTGTGCAACTCCATTGTTGAAGACATAAAAAATGAAACTACTGATGGATTTGTTGCAGGTGGAGAAATTTTGAATTCCTAGTTGTTTTCGTTTCTAAACCAGGAAAAATAGACTTAATTAAGAAAGGGTCAAAGAACTTGAGTGGTGTGCTTGCAAGTGGACTAGTGACGTATCCAATCCCCTTGAACCATTTGGCAATCCTGGGTGAACAAAAATCATAGTTCACTTGAGTCTTTTTTACCCTTTTTTTTCTTAGCGAGACCTGCTTGGGGATTTCATCACCCCAAGGGACAATCCCAACCATGTGTTACTGGTGGGGTATATAAAAGGGGGAGGCCAAATCTATATCTTAATCCAGTCACATCATGTCTGGTGGAGCGTTGAAGCTAGGGTGATACCTAGACAAGACGTGAAGATTTGGTATGAGCTCCCAATATCTTGTTGGTTGCTCCCGACTCACACTTGTAGATGGGCTGGTGTTCAAGGTTGTGCCCCACGTACCGTGCATATATCAGGGACTCCTTGAGAATCCTTGTTAAGCCTAGATAGAGGATCATGTTGGCCATACCCTTAACTCTAAGCTTAGGCTTGTGCTATTTGAACTATTTTTTTGTGCAAAACCAATGTTTATCAGTCAGTATTGGCCTTTTTCTTATCGTTTTTGTCCTTTTCCATAACTGTTTTTGCCCAAGTTAAGTTTAGACCAGCACACAAAGGTGACCCTGCCCAAGTTTGGGCAACCCTGCCCTAAAAGGGGTGACCCTGCACTTGAATAGGAAACCCCACCCTTAAAGGTGGCACCCCGCCCTTCTTGTTTCAGTCATTTTTCACTTCGACCAAGTCAAAATTCACCAATTTTTTTGGAACAGGTGACCTTTCCCTCAAAAGGGTGACCCAACCCTCAAACAGGTGACCTTTCCCCCAAAAGGGAGACCCAATCCTCAAACAGGTGACCTTCCCATCAAAGGGGCGACCATGCCCCTATCTTAGTTGTTGTTTATCTTGTCCAAGTCAAATTTTAGCATTTTTCCCTATTTGGGTGACCCTGCCCCCTATTTGGACGACCCTACCCTCTAAAGGGGTGGCCCTACCCTAAAAGGGGTGACCCTGCCCTTTGAATAGTCATTTTCAACCTTCGTTTTCTAGTCTTTACCTTCTAACGGATACCCATTTTATGATTTCGAGTATCGCTCCCTCATTACGAATATATATTTGCTCGTTCCAAATATCGTTCCCTCATTCCAACCACCCGTTCATCTATTTTGGGAAGTCGTTCACCTATTCTGTGAACCCATTTTCCCATTTTGATTGTTGTTCCTCTGTCTCGTGCATCCGTTCACCTGTTCTGAGAACCTATTTTCTCATTCTAAGTGTCATTTCTCTATCTCGTGCATCCGTTCATTCATTTCGAGTAATCGTTCACCCGTTCCATGAACACATTTTCCTATTTTGGAAGTTCATTTATCGATACCACTTGACCTTTTTTCAAACTAAGTCAAAACCAGAGTCTATTTAGGTGACCCGGCCCAAGTTTAGGTGGCCCTACCCTAAAACTGAATTTGTTTCCCAAGTTTGATCTGAAAAGCTTGTTGTCTACTCAACTATTTGCACATCTCATCTATGTATAATCCTTGCATTAGTCCACCTACATCATGATCCATTTGCATTCAAATCATTATCCAAATCATATAGGTGCATCCTTAATCATCCTTTAGGTTCAACATCCATTATCATTTTCTTGATCCAAATCCTCTGAACGTCATTTGAAGTTGTTATCTGAATTGACCTAGGTTCCTAAAACTTATCATCATCCTTCAACATCTTCTTAGGATCGCCATCCATCCTAAGTTGATCATCATCCTTAGCCCTATCAATCCCCTTCCATCTCAAGATGCATTCGGTGTCGTAATCGTCAGTTCATCCTTTAATCTGATCAATCAACACCTTAAGTCACCTAGGGTGATCTCTAAACCCAGTTTAGAAAATCTTCCAATTATCCAATCCTATCAATTATTTTATTGATCAATCCTATCCAATCCAATCCAAGCACATCTTTATCCAATTATCCCGTCAATTGATCCATCATCTATCCAATCAATTGATCCATTATCAAATCCAATCAATCAATCAATATTCATTTAGATCATCTTTGCATTGCATCTTAGAAGCTTAGTTACAACTTAGATCACCTAGTTATTTTGCACTTTCATGCCCGTTCAGACCCGCTCAAGAGAAAAAAAGCAAATGGCAGGCTAAAATGCCCAAGGTTCCTAGCCGAACATTCCATAAGATCCCCATAATGGTGCCTCATCACAATCCAACACCGACATCCAAAACACTAAACCACCCGATGAGGGAAACATAGTCAACCAACCCGAAGTCATTATTGATGAATACGTTAATGATCTTGTTAATGGTCAGATGAAGGATCATCTCCTCAAAAAATGTGGGGATAAGATTATTGCCACTCTACTCATGAGAGGCGTCAAACCACCATCTGATATTGATGTGTCACAATATGTCGGTACCCACACTCTTCCCGCACCTGCAGATCCGCAAACTTCACAAAACATTCCAGGGAATTCAGATGTCCCCAAAAGTGCACCCACAAAGAATTGGTATCATCCTAAGTTTGGAAACATCATGATACACCAAGTTGCTAGTTATCCTTGTCTCTCAACTGCAACCTTGATAGCATAACCTGAGCATTATGACCCCTACACCTATGGCATGCCTCTGTACATCCCATTCGCTCCACTGCTTCCATCTCAACATCCTAGTCATCCACCCATCAATGTTGGGGGCACACCTATCCTTGCATTAATGCCAGCTCCAGGATCTACACCCACTAATAACTTATTGTCGCCTACTTTCTAGTAGCCTCCTACTAATCCTCACCAATCCACTACATTTCCACCACCACCACAACTCACTTCTATTGGTGTTGCTTCATCCCTACCACCTCATCAACAACCTCCACAACAAAGCATTCCCATCCCACAACAAAACATCCTGATTCCTACCCAACCACCACACCAGGTGACACAAACTACATCCCATCCACCACAACCACCGCATGGCACTGCAGAAGCAGTCCCACAACAACAACATATTCCATCCCACCCACCTTACCAACAATCACCACAACAGTGACCTCCGTTGTAGCATATACACATTCCTACACAAATGTAGCATAATCCTCTTACAAAATATCTTTATCATCCATCTAGCACATACACTGGTTCATCCCATCTTAATTCAAATCATCATCAGACTACTCAGAACTAGATGTAGACTCAACCGCCATTTTATACCAACCCTCAACCATCGCATACCAATCCCTATCAATGACTATCCAATCCACAACCATCCCCATACATCATGTAACAACCCACCATTGCACATCAATACCAATCCTATCAACCCTATCACCAGCAACAACAGTCTTATCAACAGGGTGTCACATCCTCCTCTTACTACCAGCAACCATCACCATATCAACAAGCAAATTTTGCCTCTTCATATTATCAAAATCCTACACAATATCAGTAGGGTGCCTCATCCACTTATTATCAACAACAACCACCCTACCAACAAGTGGCTTCCACCTCTTATCATCACAATCTATCATCTTCATATCCACCATACATTAATCCTCGATCCGCTTACAACAATCAAAGCCAACAAATGCATTTTTATGCCCCTCAATCTTCTTATGATCCAACCATTGTGGTACCATCCTCATCATACAAACAATACCATATTTACATTAAGCCTACTCCAACCCCTACAACACCAATCAAAAAAGACTTGGAAGAAGTCAAGGCTTCTTTGAAGGACTTACAAGCTGGGATGGGCAAACAATCATTGAAATTTGAGAAAATTTGTCCCTATCCATTTGATCCCTTAATTTCCTTGGTTCCCTTCCCTATACACTTTGAAATACCAAAATTTGATAAGTACAAGGGAACCAAAGATCCTAAAGCTAGTCTGCAAGAGTTGTATGCCCAGTACCAAGAAGCCATGCACAATGACAACTACCTCATACAACTGTTCCCTAAGAGCCTACAGGGGGTCACTCTTAATTGGTTCATGGGTCTTGAAAAGGGATCCATCAAATCCTTTATGCAGCTATCAGAACAATTGGACTCCCACTTTTCCTTTAATCTATAGAAGGATATTGACACGCTTGATCTCCTGGAAGAAAAACAACATGATGGAGAAACCTTTGCAAGCAAGATGAAATCCCTACTACAGGAAAAAGACAAGATTACATTATTTCTCAAAAATTCCCATCCGAACATGGCTCACAACTTCTGACTCCACTTCATCACCACCTTTTTTGCACTAATGGAGAAGGGTCCTATCCTAGAAAGAGCCCTTGTTGCCAAAGGGCAGGTCACAATTTTCAATTATGATAAAGAGAGGTCCTCTAGAGATAAACCTCATTACTCGAATAAGAATGAAAATGATGTCAATGATGGTTTCACTAACACCAAACATGTCCATGTGGCTACCACCTTGCAAAATTATCCTCCTCAATAGTAGCAATCAATCCCAAACACCATATTTGTGCCCCAAGGAGCACCTCGTCCACCACAACAATCAAATCAAAACAACCAAGAGGGAAATAAACGCCAGTTTACTCAGTTGGGAGAAACACTTAGTATCGTGTTTAACAAGCTCCTCCAATCTAACTACCCCATCACTTAACTTGTAATAAATCCCCTTGACGAGTCCAAGCCCAAGCCGACTTGGTTCAAAGAAATAGAGTATTGTGAAATTCAAAAGATTAAAGGACACACATTGGATAGGTGCCAAAATCTAAAAATATACGTCTAAAATCTCATAGATCGGGGTGAAATCCTTGTGGATGCTAACACAACAACCTCTTCTAATGCTCAACTTCAAATATATCAAAATGATTTTCCCAAGCATAATCAGGGTCCTAGTACATCCAACTCCAATCCTGGCCCTAGCAACAACAACTAGAATAACAACACTAATAACATTAGTTATAAAAATGTGCCATACAATTACCAAGGCATTGTTATGCACATTGAACAAGTGGATACACGTGTATCCATGATACGCATCAAAGATAAAGACCCACAATGTGTTGTTACCACCTATTGCACCCACATCACGGTCCCAACAACCCCTACATCTACCCAACTACCATCTATCAATTCACAGTAAAACATCCTTGATCACTTAGGAAAGACCTCAACTTAGATTTCTATCCTAGATCTACTTAATTCTTCCCTTGTGCATCCAGATATCTTGAATAAGGCCTTACGAAGCACTCAAGTCCCCAATGACATAGATCCCACACAATTCCAAGCATTGGTAGGAAATCTTTCATTAACCTACCAATTATGCTTTAGTCAGAAAGATATGCCACGCCTTGACTCTAGTCATAACCGTCCCCTTCACCTTAAGGTTGGGGTGAATTTTCATAAAGTGAAAAGGGCACTAGTAGATAATGGTTCTTCCCTAAATCTTTATACATTAAAATTTATACAATAGGTGGGATACACCCAGGCTGACCTAAATAATCAGGTTATCACCATCAAAGCATATGATAATGTAGAATGAGATTCCGAAGGAACTATTTGTCTTCCTATTCAGGTAGGCCCCATTTTGCAATACACTATGTGTCATGTTCAAGACCTTGAACTTCCATATAACATCCTTCTTGGCCACCCATTGATTCACTCTATGCAAGCCATCCCATCAACCTATCACCAATGTCTGAAATTCCCATTTCAAGGAATGCAAGTAACTATAAAAGCTGACCCGCAGCCATTTGAATATTGTTGTGCCCTAGAGGCTTCCTTTCCCCATTCTCATTACTTCCCTAGGGTAGAAATGGGGGCATCTCAGACATCATCATCTTATCCATCCACCAACACATTAACTACCACTTCATCCACGCCATCATCCACACCTGATTCCACCATCACTAAGGTCCAGATCATTAAAAAGGGATGTGGTGAGTACGAAATGCATACAAAATTGATCATGGCAACCATGCCACCCTCACCACGTACATATGGTCAACCATCTCAATCTATTCCAAAAGATGAAGAGAATACAATCACCCTCCATGCTCCAATTTTGGGGTCTAGCACTTTCCACTCTCTTGGATTACGATAAGATACACCTGATGATGACATCAACTAGTGCGTATACCACGAGAATTCTGAACAATCTCCCCCCTTAAAGGAATACTTCCAGGAGGCCTATCCTTGGCCTTCTAAGATTGTAGAAAAACATAATTATCAGGGGCAAGGCCTTGGTGTAAAAAAATAGGGTAGACGACAATCGATAGAAGCTTCTCTACGTCCAAAGAAGATAGGTTTGAGCTATGAAACTAAAAATAAGGGTCCTATAGCATCCTTTAGTACCTCTAACAATGTTAGTGTATACAACGGTTCCCTTGAGGACATACCAGAGGAGGAGTCCATCATACATGCATACGATGACATTAATCACATTGACCTTCCTTCCATGTTCGAATGCCTATATGTTTGCACCATCACCTTATCCATCAAACACCCCAAGCTTATAGACTACGACCTGAAAGGTACCGCACCTCCCAAAAAATTTCCCTCAATGGACCAATATGTACATCTCATGGGATTGGGGGAAGATGAATGCCCCAACCATAAAAATAAAAAGAAACAAAATCAAAATGAGTCACCTAGTGAAAACCTCCTGAGGCACTTTGTCACTTTGAAAAATTAAAAACAAAGGGCATATCTTCTAGTGAAAACCTCGATGAGGTGGTAGAAAATGGGGACATTCATCTTCCCCTTGTAGGGACTCAACTATTCGATTGATCAACCATCTTGATCGAAGAAACACAAGCAGTAAACTTGGGAACCGAGGAGAATCCCAAGATCACCTATGTGGCTAAAGCATTATCAAAAGAAGAAAACTCTATCATCACTAAGCTCCTTAAAGAAGGAATTGTCAACTTCACCTGGACATATTTCGACATGCCCGGCCTTGATTCTGCTTTGGTGGTACAATACCTAGATGTCCATCTTGATGCAAAACTTGTCAAATAGAAACTCGAGAAAATTCACCCTCAGGTGGCTCTACTGGTTAAGAAAGAATTGGAAAATTTGTTGGAGGAAGGATTCATATGACCAATTGACTTCTCCGACTGGATCTCCAATATAGTCCCAGACAATAAACCTAATGGAGATATCAAAATTTGTATAGATTTTTGGGACCTTAACAAAGCTTGTCCCAAGGATGACTTCCCCTTACCAATATTGATATGTTGGTCGATCTTACCATAGGACATGAGATGTCATCCCTCATGGATGGTTTCTCCGGCTACAACTAGATTAAGATTTCCCTTGAGGATCAACACAAGACTACCTTTACTACACCTTGGGCTACATTATGCTATAATGGCATGCCTTTCGGCCTCAAGAATGTGAGGGCAACATATTAGTGTGCTATGACAGTGATCGTCCATGACCTCATCCACATAATAATGGAAGACTATGTTGATCTATTAGGAAAATCAAGAACGAGGGAAGAAAACCTTGCCATCCTCAAAAAGATCTTTGAACATCTGGAACAATACAAGCTATGCCACAATCCGAAGAAATATGTCTTTCGTGTCACATCCAGAAAACTCTTAGGGTTCATTGTCTCCTGCAGAGGAATTAAGGCCAATCCTGCTAAGGTCAAGGAAATCATGGAAATGCCTCCACCCCGCAATTTAAAATAGCTAAGATGTCTACAAGGTAACCTCCAATCCATCTAAAGGTTCATTTCTCAACTAGCCAACAAGTGTCATTCATTCACACATCTCTTCAAGAAAGATAGTACATTTAAGTGGAACCAACAATGTCAGCTTGGTTTTGATTAGATCAAAGAATATTTGGCTCACCCACTTATCCTCATGCCACCTATTTTGAGAAAACCCCTCCTCCTTTATATTTCAGCTAATTTTGTGGCAATGGGGGCATTGTTAGCACACCACGATGAGTCATCCAAAGAAAGAGAAATTTACTACATCAGCTAGACCTTAGTAGGTTATGATCTTAACTATTCCCCAATGGAGAAGGCTTGTCTTGCCATAGTCTTCAGCTCGCAGAAACTCAGACACTACATGCTTAGTCATCTAGTCAAGCTAATCTCTAAGGTTCATCCGCTTAAATATTTTTTATCTAGAACAACATTGACTGGCCGCATGGCTAAATGGGTCATGTTGCTAAGTGAATTTGACATAGAGTATGTGGATCATAAAACAATCAAAGAACAAGTCATTGCAGATCAACTAGCAGATGCTCCACTAGTAAATGCTTATCCTTTAGAAACAGAGTTTCCTGATGAAGGGGTCTTTGCAGTTTCAAAAGCCACCACATGGACACTATACTTTGATGGATCACACACAAACAATGGATCAGGGGTAGGAGTCTTTCTTGTCACCCCCTAGGGTGATTACATACCAAATTCATTTAGATTATCCTTTCCCTGTACCAACAACATTGTTGAATATGAAACTTTTCTTATAGGCCTTAAGATTGTAGTCCAATGGCATATCTCTCACTTCCATGTCTTTGGTGACTCCCAACTAGTTATCAAGAAGGTCAATGTTGAGTTCCTAGCAAAATATTATAAGTTGTTACCATACAAATGTATGGTAGATTACTTTAAAAGGTACTTTGCCTCCATCCAATTTGATCAAATACCTCTAGTATAGAATAAAGCAGCTGACGCCATGGCTACCATCAGTTCTCTCTTGGACATGCCCAGATATCATACTAAATGTGATTTCCTCATGGAGAAATTGTAAATCCCTACATATGACATCCCTGAGATTGAAATGGTATGCGAAATTGTAGGTCCCAAATCCCCCTAGTACCAATACATCTACACTTATCTTCATGACAACAGCTTACCATCTGACCTCACATGTAACCAACAAAAATCCTTTATCCAATGCATAGCTCGTTACACCATCATAGGTGATACGCTTTATCGATGTGGGTATGATGGAACCCTCCTCTGGTGTTTAAACGAGACCGAAGCCCACACTGCATTGGTAGAAGTACATAGTGATGTCTATGGGACCCATTCTAATGGTATGGCCGTAGCCAAGAGGATTCTTAGAGCAGGATATTTCTGGCCTACTATAGAACATGATTCTTGAAAGTATGTCAAGAGATGTATTCCCTATTAGCAACATGCAGATCTAATTCATGCTCCTGCACAAGATTTACAACCCATCACAACACCATGGCCATTCTCACAATGAGTTTTTGATTTGGTCGAAAATATTTACACTCCATCCTCCGATGGTCATACTTTCATCATCATAGCCACTGAATACTTTACTAAGTGGGTGGAAGCCATACCACTTACCCAAATTACTAGTGTTCATATATCCAAATTTATTCTTTACCATATCCTCTACAAGTATGGAATCTCGTCCACCATCATTACTAACAATGGAAATCCATTCAAAAACAAGTGCATGAAATTCCTCTATGAGACTTATCATATCCAACATCGATGGTCTACCCCATATTATCCCCAAGGTAATGGTCAAGCAGAAGAAACCAACAAAACCTTGATTAAAATCATTAAAAATATGGTTAACAACATTGGTCGAGATTGGCATCTCCACCTCCATACTACCCTTTGGGCCTACTGCACTTCCATCTGTACCCCCACCAGCGCCACTCCATACTCACTAGTTTATGGTGTCGAATCTATCTTGTCGATCAAATCTGAAATCCCATAACTTTGCATATCTCTAAAGAATCTGATCAGTGATGAAGACACCTAGGTTGCACGACTTGCTCAGTTGGAACTCCTAGATGAAAAATGGGTCAAAGCCTATAACCATCTATAATCCTATCAACATCGGCTCAAGAGAAGCTACAATAATAAGTTCTTCCCTCACCAGTTCAATTTTGGTGACTTAGTCCTTCAAGAAAATTAGTGGAATCAACAATATTGGGATAAGAAAGGCAAGTTCAAAGAAAATTGGTTAGGCCCCTACATCATCACCACAAAATATGGTTCTGAAGCATATAGGTTATCTACACCTGAAGGGGATCCCCTGGAAGAACCCATCAATATCATGCACCTAAAGAATTTTTATACTTAGGTCAACTAGGGTATCCTTCCTATCATAATCTCAAAAATACAAAAAAAGTAAAAAATTATCAAAATACAAAAAACTCAAAAAATTAGAAAAATCCAAAAATAAAGAGAAATAATTCATCCTATGGTGAAAACCACCTTGGTGGCGCCTTGGATATGTATGATTGGTGAAAACCTGGCAACAAGCGCCATTTGTATAGGGCTTAATCATTATCTACCTCATGTCCTAGTTACTTTATCATTTATCCATCTAGATCTCCTATCCTCATCATCCTATCAATCTTATCCTTCCATCTGCCTGCATCATCTAGTCGCTTGGTATATTTTGGTTGATCATTGGATGAACTTCATCTGCTATCTATCATCCTGAGCATTTATCATAATTTGAGCTTGTGTTGTCTCGTCGTTGTGTTCATCTCCATCTAGATCCCATTTTGTCCTTGGTGAACTACGATGCCCCTACGCTTTCACGTATGCAAGGCCGATCACTTGATCCACCCTCGGGGATTTGTTCTTGTTGTCTCCCTTTGTATCTTCTTATTTTTGGTGAACTACGTTGCCCCTGCACTTTCACATAGGCAAGGTCGATCATTTGATCTACCCTTGGGGATTTGTTTCCTGTCATCTTCCCCTATCTTTTCCTTCCATCTTTTTCAAATTGCATTGCCTTGTGCTTGCACGTAGGCAAGGCTGATCATTTGATCTACCCCCAAGGCATGTTTTTCCATCTATTTTTTTCTTCATCATCTGTCTCCATCGTCCTCTTTTCGCTTTTATCCATGGTATTTTCTTGAACTACAAGGGCTCTATGCTTTCACATAGGCAAGGTTGATCTTTGATCAACCCCCAAGCCCCTAGGTCTTCAGGGTGTGTCAGTCTTTTATCTTGTGTCTTGTGTTGTGTTGTCATGTCCTTATCTAGCTGGTTCTTCACAAATGGAATCCATTCATGTCATGAGCTTTAATTAGTTTTTGAATATCCTACGTCATTATCAATCTTTTAGGTTAGCATCCAT
This sequence comes from Sequoiadendron giganteum, assembly GCA_007115665.2. Taxonomy (NCBI): domain Eukaryota; kingdom Viridiplantae; phylum Streptophyta; class Pinopsida; order Cupressales; family Cupressaceae; genus Sequoiadendron; species Sequoiadendron giganteum. The sequence goes on along the minus strand of CM021107.1, from coordinate 126,565,789 downwards.
CTTTGGTCTCAACAAGATGTATCCCTCCTAACAGACCACATCAACCCCATCCATCATCTTGATCCTATGGCAAAGGACGTTTTGAAATTGATTGTAATCTTTTGATTCTTTTGGATTTTATTTATCATTTGATCTCCCTATCATCACTTGTCAAGGCCTCCATAATCTATCATATTATGTGTGTTTTAACTAGTTTAAATAGGGGCATATCTTTATTTTTATTTTGTTTTTTGTTTTCCTAGTTGTCCCACGTAGTACCCACCAAGACCCCTGAGGTCTTGCATTACACTGGGAAATCCTTCTATGCTTGTGGTTATCCCAATACCTGGCCCGACCGAAGTCATCGTGACTTTGGGGTGTTGGGATAGCCTTCTTGTTTGTTGTGTTTTTTTATGCATTGGACACTGATCCGCCTTGGTCCACATACCATGGTATCTAGTGTCTTATGCTATAGAAAAAATCAATGCTCTGAAGATGGAAAATTACATTAGGATTGCATTTCATTTTCTCCTCCATTGCATTCATATATCCTCCATCCTTTCTTTTTCCATGACTTAGGATTTTGGTTGTACAAACGGTGATTCCTTCCATCTTCCCCTTTCCCCTCTGGATTCCTATGGTTCTTGATAGGTGTAGTTACACACCTATCACCTCCTTCGCTTCCACCCTTGTGCAAGCCCTTATTTACACATTAAATTTTAGCACTTAGTTACATTCTCATTCCATATTTTAGGTTCACTAAGTTGCATTATATCCCATGTTTAGGTTACTTTTAACATCTTAAAATTCATTTCATTATTAATTCATTCATTAGCATATTCACTTTAGTTCATATCATTATCATCTCCTCTGCATTTGCATCACATATTATTAGGTTCATTTACACATCCATAGCTTCATAACTATTAGACATCATGCATATAATATCATGTCATCCACATATAAATAATCATAATCCATCCATCACATCTTGCATCATAGGTGTTAGACATCATACATATCACACTAATCATCCACATAGAAATAATCATAAATCATCCATCACATCCTACATCATAAATGTTAAGCATCCTACATATCATAATCATACATCCATATAGGCATAAACATAAATCATTATAGGCATATTAATACATCACATCATAATAATCATAAAACCATAAACATACACATATGCATAAATAAATCATCCATCACATGCACATCATACAATGTCAATAAGGGCTCTCACATATCATATAAAAATTAACAAAAATACAATGTCCATCACATCATCCATAATAATTCCCATCATATACATCATCCATACATATCCATCATCAAAAATAAAGTATGAGTACAGAGCTATGGCTCCACTCTGATCTCTTCTCCTTTGTACTATATCCCATCTTATACCTATCAATAACCAGGAACTTGTGCCTCTGATCCTCTAAACCATGAGTTTCCTGCATCTGATCTCTGTGGTGACTCTGGCACTAGCCCTCTATGTGGAGGTGTCTTTCTCATGCTACTATACCCCTGGGTATGCACCCATGTTGACTGGGATGGCACTGGCATTTGTGGCAGCGCTCAAACATAGGTGGGTACCCGATGTGTTGGATCCAACACTACCGAGTAATAGGCACACAAATAGTAGCTAATCTCTCTCATATACTCCTCTCAATCTCCCACCTGTTGTTGGTTGAGTCTCACTCTACCCTATACCTATCCTGATATCCACAAATGGACCTCCTCTCTTGTACCCATGCACCTCGTGCTAACCGTAATTGCTCAATCTCTTATCCCATCTATGACACCTGCTCTAGGGATTTTTCCCTCTCCTCCTGCATAGCATGTACCTGCAACTAAAGTATCTGACCCCCCTCCCCTATTTCACCACCCTGTGCTACATCTCTCTCAATAGCCTATATATGTGCCACTGTTGCATCCTTCTCCCCCATGCAAGACCTACGTTTGTATCTATAAGGTATCTCTCTCAATCTTCATCACATGTACCCAAACCCTCATGGTCTCCTCCCTCTCCTGCATCAATCCCATGTCTCCCACTATCTCCTCTACTACCTCAACTCTATCATAGAGCTTGTGTCACTCCTGTCTCAACTCCCTCCTCTCTCTCAATAGTCCCTCTTCCTGTCTCCTCAGATCCTCCATATCCCTCTCTGCCTCGGCCAGAGTCTCTGTTGATATCTGCTCTGTCGCTCCTCCAGACTCTTGCTGACCCCCTACCTACAATATCATCATTGTCACCTCTAGTCTATCTCTCTCCCATCTCATTGCCTCCCTTGCCTCATGCTCCCTCAATACCTATCCCTCCAAACAATTCACCTCTACTTGCAACTCGCTCACCTCTTCTCGCAACTCACCTATCTCAACTCGCAACCTCTCTCCCTCCCTCTACATCTCCATCTCATGATGTGGCATCACATCAGCCACCACCCGGTATACTCTCCCACTCTCTGCTAATTGGGCTCACAACATGAGCACCTCTGCCTCCAATCTACTCCTCGTCGCCTTTGAGTCTCCCAACCTCTGCTCAGCTATATGTAGTCTCTCCTTAACTCATTTTAATCGTGTAGATAGATCCTCTGCTATTTGTGGCATCATAGCCAATGGATGAACATCATGCACATCCATTTCCATCTCCTCTACCCCTCCCTCATCTCCTATTTCCATCGCCTTGGCTTCCTCACTCTCCCCCATCGCCTTTGCATCATGTATCTCCTCCTTGGGATCAACCTGTGCCCTCCGTCTCCTCCTCCTCCTGCTTGGCCTCCACTGACCTCCTGCCTCATCTCCCTACCCTCCGTCATGCAACTCTACTCCTCTGACTGCCTCTGGCACTCTCTTCCACCATCCTCCTACTATGCCTACCTCTAGCTCCCACTATTGACCTCCTCCTACTATAGTTGCCCCTGACTACTTCCCTCCTACTATGGTTGCCCCTGGACCTCTCCTCTATTGCCCTCATATCTTGTAGGGCTCCAAATCTCTCCTTAGCCTCCTCCCTCTCCATCTCTCCTATCCTGCCAATCTGATATCATCCTCTGGTTTAAACCCTAATCCCTCCCTGATCAGCACCTCTAGTGTAATTCGTACAGGTCAGTGTCGTGCAAACCATGTTGCATATCTCATGGTAATCCCTGCATCTACTAGCCCTCCTACCCTCCCTAGGTAGTCTACTAGATAATGCTCCAATGTCTCCCAGTGCTCCCACACAAACTCTAGCAGAATTAGCTCCCTCCACGGTCACTCCCGTGAAATCCGTTTGAACCTCTCTACTGCCCATGGATATCCTATATCAACCCAAACTACCTCATCACTCGGTCTGGCCTATGTGACTCCACTATCTAAGGCTCCTTCCCAACTATATAACATCGGGTCATGAAGTGTCTCCTATGTCTCACCTCATCCTCCCTCCACTTGGTGAAGTGTCATTTCATATACAGCCTTCACACTATATCCTCCTCCTCCCGCTCATCAAATAACCTCCTACATCCATCTAAATCTCTTGAGCCTTGATATCAAAACACCCAGTCATACTCTGCCTCGTACCAATACGCCACTAGCAGTGTAGTATCCTCCTATCCCACTCTCACTACATCTAGCCTAGACACACTAATGTGCTCCCATGCCTATACCTAAATCAGTGTCACATGGCACACGCTGAGTCCCCCTTGATAGCATACCGTGTGCATATCTCTGTATAACTGCACCAAGACACATGAACCCCATGCAAACTCTCCCTCCCTCCCCTCGACAATGTGTCGGATCACCTCCATGTAGCTAAGGCTGCAAAAATGACCACTCCTATCTGGTATGAGTATCTCATTGATCAATCTACATAGGTACAATGGAAATGGTGGTACTCTTAAACCCAAGCATCTGTCCACATCTAGCCCCTTCTACACAGGCAAGTCCTCTCACCCGAACAAGACCCACATGGTCTGATCTAATGTTTTCCCTCTAATCTTGTGGCACTCACCATACGCCCTGCTATGGGAAGCCTCAATATCCACGAGACATCCTCCAGCATCACTGTCATCTCCCCTATTGGGAGATGGAAAGTTGAAGTCACTGAATCCTAGCGCTCGATCAGTGTTGCCAGCATCACTCGATGCACCCTAATAGACGGATACCCCAGCATGTGCAACAACCTCACCTGGGCCAATGCCTAATGGTCTACTCCCATCATCGCTCGTCCTGTCATCATCAACACCTCTGATCTCCTCTCCCAAGTCTACAAGCTTTTGAACCGCTGCAACCACATCACACAACCTGTCAGTCACCAAATCCTTGCATTCATTTCTTTCCCGGCCTCAGGTTCCTTTCACACTAACACTCCCTCTGGAGATAAATTTCCTAAGTTTTCCCCCCTTACAATCTTTTTCTTTATCGCACTTTCATCATTTTTATATTCTTCTTGCCACCCCATTCACGCCCTTGGCATCCTCCTTTTTGTCGGGTGCGGCCGCCCCTTTTTCGGGTGAGGGTGCGGCCACCCTTCTAGGCGCGGCTGCCCCTTTTGGGGGCATGGTCACCCCTAGGGGAGGGGCCACCCCTCGAGCACGGTTTCCCTCTGGGGTGAGGCTTCCCTAGTCGGGGAGTGACCACCCCTCCCTGGGGCGCGGATGCCCCACCAAGGCGGGGCTGCCCGTACATGGGACACAGTCGCCCTTCCAGGGTGAGGCCTCTCCTCACTAGGGTGTGGCCGCCCTTCCTTGGGTGGGGCCACTTGTTCTTTGGGCATGGCCTCACTTCCTGGAGCATAGATACCCCTATGTGTGGCATTTCACACCGATTTTCATCTAATTTAACCTAGTTTTTTTTTCAAAACCCCCCTTTTCCTTTCCACACCAATATTTGGTGTTTCTTCCTATCCCACTAGGCGAAATTAATTTTTTCACTCTACCCATTTTTCTAACCTACCCCTATTCCCAAACCCATGTTTTCAACTAGCATAACAACTCCAAAATACATCATAAAATTGTAGAAATCATAAAGAGGGTTTTGAACCTAACCTGGCATGGGACCACGCACTCAGCGTAGAAGCTCCACACCTCCTCTTTTCGGTGGATGATGTCATTGTCATAATCCTTCAAAATATTCTCTCTCCTTTAGTTTCCTCCTCTCTCCTCTCTCTCTCTCAACTGCCAACTGTGTAAATGAGGAATAGTAATTCTAAAATTACTATTTATAACTTCCCTCATTTTCCCCCTTTTTAAAATAAAGGGTATTTTTTTCCCTTTATTTAACTTTTTTATCCTCTAATTAATCCTCTATTTTCCTAGGGTTTCCATTTGCGCCTTGTGTGTCCATTTGACTCTGTCCAAAATCCAATCTTCATGGTTTTTTCAGGTCTATCCAATGGTACCTTTTATTTATTCATATCAAGAAGTCACCTAGGGCCCCTTTTCCATCCCCTACTGCCCTCTCGAGGGGGCATACCCTACCATATCCATCCATACCTCCTTCTTGATCACTTTCCCACATGATTGGGGCATCTCCCTTCATTCCCCTCCATTTGAGTAGCTCACGCAACCTCCCTCATGTTGGGGCATATTTTTTCTAGTCGCTTCCTCTTTAGAGTCATCTACGTTTTATGTTTCTTCAAAACACTGTTATTCTAACAATATTTTGAAAAGGGGCAAAATATAGACATCCAAATTTAACCACTTCCCTATGGCCAAAATCCTATCATCTACTTGTCTAATTCATCTATATTAATTAAATGACATATTTAATTAGTATTATCCCATTTTCTAAGGTTCCTAAAAATATTTAATTAAATACTTTATCCTTTACCGTTTCCTCTCTAAATTAAATAAATCAATCAATTTATTTAATTTAGTCAATTATCCTCTTCAATTTTAAATTCATTCTTTCTCTCTCCTTGTCCTATCCTTCATAAAATTTCCACTAATCTGGATTGATCTAATTAATCCTTTATTAGGACATGCATATCCTTAATCAGGATTTATGTCACATCCTCCATATTTAGCCACTTGCCTCTAATCTTCATTAATTTGTCTAATCATCTATTTGCACAACCTTAATCCTAATCACTTATCTTTTCTAGAATGTCCTTAAGTCAACCTTTCATGGTACTTAACTTATTAGGTTTGACATCTTCCCCATGTGAATTAAAAATTCACATTTATTCCCCCCATGCATTTCTCTTCCCCATGACCTCTCATAGGTCACATCAAGTACATGGGACAAGGACCTCCTTTAGGAGGACCTTGTCTTATCCATAGGTTCCTTCCAAGCTTGTGAATTTAAAATTCACTTTTATTTCTCCAATGCCCTTTCAAATCCCCATGGCGACAAGAGTGGACTTTCTAAAAGTCCTCACTTGTCACTTTCAAGCCCACTTGGGGACAAGGAATTCCTTTTTGAGGAGATCCTCTCCAATCCCAAGGTACTTGCAAGTACCTTGGGACCACATGGTATTTTCCATGTCACCTTGTCCTTTATCCATATCACCCTCCACATGGAAATATGTTAGGGCTTGTGAGTAATCAACTCACCACAACCCTTCATCTTGTCCATGGTGGATTAATCTCAGTAATCCATTTTTCTTTAAATGGAGGACCTTGGCCTCAAGTTAGAGGTTAAGGTTGTTAAATATTTGTTAAGGATTTTGAAGCCATTATTGCATAATTCAAGCATTCAATCCATTTGCATCCACTAACTATCATCAACTACTACACCCACCTCCATTGTTGTAAGCTTACCATCAAGGATCATACATCAAGAAAATTTTCAAGGGTCAACCACTTCAACAAGCTAAACAAGATAAAAGGTATAATCATTATTGATTTTTTTGTTATCATTTGTTTAGTTTCAACTAGGCCTAATCTTTGAGGTGTTTTGTTTCCTTTGTCTTGTAATTTTATATTTTCCACTTTAGACTAGGGGATTTTCACTGCACACAAGGACATTAAAGAAAATTTTGAAAAGATGAAGTCTAATTTGGAGAGGGAGTTTGGTACCCTTGAGGACCCTATGGAGAAATCCAAAGGTACATCTAATCCTTAAAAAAATACTCCACATAAGTCAAGAAGGTCAAGTAGGACCTCAGTTTCCATGCCACCTACTATTACAAAGCCTTCCAAAATAAATTCTATAAGTGGTTCTAAAAATAAAGATACATCCAACACCTTTGTGCAATAGAAGTCTCCCAAGAGAAGAATGAAATAAAAATAAACAAGAGAAAATAATTTTAGTTGTGAAGAATAATAAGAAGAGGAAGAGGAAGAACATCGGTTGGTCCAAAAGAGTAAGTCAACGGTTACTTAGGAAGAGATTGGTACAAAAAGGGGAAAAGACAAAGAGAAGACCCCTTTGGTGCGAGAGCATAGTCCTGTGAATTTTGATGCATTATTTAGTGCTATTGTAGAACATGGTGCACTGAAGGAAACACCACTACTATTCGAAGAGTCGACTGTTATTGACAAAGCTAAAATTGAGAAGGCAATAGAGATGTATATGGTGACCTTTGATGTGAATCTAGGTGTTATTCATAACCAGTTCTTGATGAGTCTTGCAAATTTTATTGGTGCCAAAAAACAAGAAGCTATGGTGGAAGAAGAAAATATATGATAACAAGCCCTACAGAAAACTAGAGTAACCCTTATTGATGAGGAAAGAATAAGATTTTCTCAATTTCAAGAAAAATAATTTAGGACCAAACACAGGGTAGATAACCTAATGGGGAAGGACTCAAAAGAATTAAAGATGGAGAGGAAAATAGAGGAGATAATTGTAAAGATTCTTGCAAAAATGAAGAAAGTTGTGCTTGCAGATAAGGAAACCACTCTTCCAGATGTTGAAGCTCAAATGTAACAAGACACATCCCTCCTATAAATCAATGTATATCATAGAGTAACATGAGAAAAACTAGCAAGAAGATATGTTGATAGTGTAGACATGAAAAATGTACAAATTCAAATCGGCACACTTGATCCGGATCACTAGCACCATTTCATCCTGAATCATCTCTTTTGCTAGTCATTTAATCGAATAATCTATATTTGATTAAATTCATCACTCTTCATCTCTTAATTAAATAAATCCCCTTTATCTAATTAAGTCATTCTCTCTTGTTAATTAAATTAATCAATTTGATTAACCCTATGTCTTTATTTGATTAAATAATTCATTTTATTTAATTAAATCGCTAAAGTCATCTCATTTCAATTAAATAAATCTTTATTTGGTTTAAATCCAACATCATACCTCTTTAATTAAATAAATCAAATCTGTATTTAATTAAGTCTTTAATCATTTTCCTCTCATTTTGATTTAAATAAATCCTAAAATCTAAGTCAAAATGGTCAAATCACCTAATCTCTCATTAAATTGATCAAATATTGATTAATTTAATCTCAATCACTAAAATCCTCTAGATTTTGCAAGTTGCACAAATAAATCAATTTAATTGATTTATTAATTCATCTATTTTCCCTCACATGGCATAAAAGAGGAATATTCCCTCAAATTTGAATTCAAATTCAAATGGGTTTGGTCCTTCCAACAAGGCATTTAATGCCTCTTACATGTCCTTAGCCTTGAGCCAAGTGACATTAACTCCATTTCCTTCTCCCTCCAACATGTGAGATCAAATTTCAAATTTGAATCTCATGGCATTTATAATACACATTGATCAAAATGTGCTCAAAATGTGCTCAACCTCCAACCATTCACATCTTGACAAGTGGCACTTGGCCATTGGATGTTGAATGATCCCACATTGCTCAACTTCACTCTTCTTCCACTTTAAAAATCTATAAATGAGAGACTCTTCTTATCATTCTAGGATCCACAATTCAAGCAAGTTTATTATACTCAATTTCATCCTCAACATTATCCATTTCATCAAGTTCTAAGCTAGGTTATGCAGGTTTTTCATCATGGAGCTTGATTGAATCTTCATCAAAGTGGATCACTCATCAAATCATCAACAATCACACAAAGGAGTTGGGAAAGGGCCAATTTCTACAATAATTGGTACCAATTTCCCCATGGGATCAAGAGTTTGCATTTTAAAATGGGATTTCAGTGTTTTATTCGTTCATTTACTTACTTTCTTTCCTATTTAAGCATTGCAAATGGATTTCATGGGGAATCCTTGTTTTAACTTGCATATTGATCTAGTTATGTGTTTGTTTATTATGTTTATGTAGGTATAAAGGATTGGGGTTCACATTTTGGCGCTAGAGAGAGGGCATAAATTGCAAAATCTAACATGTTTTTCTTAAAATTCTGTTATTTTTTGATAATTTTATGCGTTAATCTCTGTTTTAGTGCATCCAACACCTGTTTTAGTGCTTTTTTTTAGCTATTTTAGCACTTTTGGCACTTGTTTTAGCACTTATGTGCACTCTTTTAGCACTTTTGTCACAGTTTTAGCGCTTATGTCACTATTTTAGCGCTTATGTGCACTGTTTTAGCGCTTTTGTGCATTGTTTTAGCGCCTCTGTAACTGTTTTAGCGCTTTTATCGTCAATTTTAAAATGATGATATCTTGGTCATATAAAGGTCTTTTTTGATGCTTTTATTTTTGAAATGAGGTAGAATTTCATAATCTATCTAATGGTATAGGTATTTATCAGTTTTAGTAGAGTTAAAATTTTAAATTTTATGTTTAAAGGAAAATCACATTAGAAAATGGACTAAGTTTTAAGGTTTTTATACTTAATGATTCATTTAAACCTTATATATATTTGTTTGTTGATTTAATCTAACATTTGGAGCATTTTTGCAGGTTAGGAAATCAAAAAGGGAAGAGGAAACAAAGGAAAATCTTCTTATGAAATCATCCTTCTATTGTATCAAGTGTCTTTAGACACTCTTGGAAACAATTATAATTCCAAGTTTAAGGATTTGACCTCTTCAAGCTTTTTAGAACTCAATATATTTCAATTTGGGCTCTAAAAAGAATAACACAAATTTTCTTTTAAATTTTGCAAAAGGCTTAAAAAGAACCTTAGGAACAACATACTAGATTTTTTTTAAAGGTTAACAATTGAACAAGGCAATCTCACATTTCCTTTGGTGCTTAAAAAGAACTCATTATTACTTTGAGGGATTTAAAATAAACATGTGTTTTTTGTGCCTTGTAATCTTTTTTGCAAAGTAGTGTCATTTAAGAAGATGTACGTGCTTCTCTCGTGCTTCATGGTGATCTTGAGAATTAAAAGTCTTTTTGATGACACTAAGTTGCATAAAATATTTCCTCCACATTTCAATTTGGGTACCTAACAATTGAACAAAACATGCAAGTGTGAGTAAACTTATTGCGAGTGTTCTCCCTTTGTTTCTAAATGAAGGTTGATCGAACTACGAATATGTTTACTTGCTTTTTTTTATCTTAGCAGGCCTACCTTGTGAGAAAAAGTAATCACCCAAGGGAATGACCCAACCAGGAACACGCTAAAGCTAAGCGACTTCCAACTGGTATATAAGTGCGGATTCCTGAGGAAATTTCAAGAATCATGAGGATTATTCCGACGAGATGGACAGAAATGGACTCTCGCCGGTGTTGGATAATCCCCCACAAACGGAATGCCCGAATTAAAACCCTTTGTTTAGAAAAAGGCCAAAACCTTATCTATTTTGTTGGTGCAAAAATTCATGTCCTTTGAAGCATCCCCACGTTATACATGCGGTTTTGTTGTAGAGATGAAAATATGCCATGGAAGATTCATGGGTACTAATGCTTGGCTGACCTGAGAAATGTGTGTCATGGAGGGGAGCCAGTGTGGTCAAGCATTTAGCCATTTGCACAAAAAATGCACAGCTAGATTCATCCAAGTGGGAACCCAATAGAATATTGTCTCATCATCCTAGGGTTGTAAAAAGTGCTTGGAAGTGGAAAACACATTGCTTGGTTCTCGAAAACATTTGCAAAATGAACATTCACAAGACCTCCAAATTTCAAACCCCTTTTAGAAAACAAATACCTTTGACGAATTTAGGCACTCTTGCTTTCCCTAGGGATCATATCCTTAGAGGTTTCTAAGTGTGTGGATTTTATCGTCATTTGTTTTCAATAAGGTTAAATATAGGTAACTTTTGCCCTATTTTCCTTGATTTCCACACAATGGACCTTGTGGGATGAGAAAGAAAGTGGGACATTAGACATATAGTTTGAAACATACAGCAAGCAAGTGTCTTTGGTAAAAATAATTCATTAAGCCAAGATAAAAAGATAAATTGAATCTCATATGTGTTGTTCCAAATGATTTCCCGCAAGATCAAAATCCCAAAACCAAAGTTCAAGAAGCTTATTCTAAAAGCTCGTGAGGAGCGCCTTGAGAGACTTTTTGAATTCGGAGAAAGAATAGTATATAATTTCTATAAAAAAAGCTTCAAGAAATAATCCAACTTTGTATACGTTCTACTATCAACAAAATCTTGAACTTTTTGAAAGGTTTTCTTTTCTCCCATAGGAAGTCTAGCATGTTCTTCAACACCGAGGTTTTTTAAAGAGAGTTGTGTCTAGGTTCAAGTCTAAGATCAAATTTGTCATCCTCATCCATCTCTCCATCAAATCAAATATCATCCTATCAACAAACCTTCTTGGGAACTCTATAAAAATCACTCATGCTAAACTTAAAGGGCTAAACCAACACCACCCTATCTTGGCTTAACACACCTAGCCAAAATTGTCAAAACTCTTGGACGAATTTACCTCTAGGATAACGCAACTTCCTAAGGTTTACTAGTTCACAATCACATTGACTTAACACACTTAGTCAATTCATCTTCTTGTGCAAGTTCCCCTAGGATAACACAACTTCCTAGGGACTACAACTTCACTAAAATCTTGTTTGGCTCAATACACATAGTCAAACCATCACAATCAATCTAATTCCTAACAAGTTTAGCATAACCCTTCAAAGGTTCTCCAAAAGGCATCACTCACCCGCTTCATCCATTTATCCCATCATCATTACCACCCTCTTTGATCTTTGACTTCCCTAGTTCTTCTCTTTTGGGCCTAAAAGGTTAGGATCAAATGATCCCTATTTTTATGGTTCAAACAAGATCACAATACAAGAAGAACATGGAAAATATCAGCAAAATATCAACTTCCATTGACATGAGTCGGGTAACCTCTAAAATAAACCTTGCGGGATCAAGCAATCCCCCAAGTAACTCTTCTTTTCCATCACAAAATCCTCAAGAGGAGAGTTATCAAGAGGACATCACAAACGAGGATATGGGGATGACACAATCTGAAATGATAAAAATGGTTCAAAATCTAGAGAACCACAAAATTGTTATTGCCATGTTCAAAGACTTAAACACGTTAGTGGAAGGAGGGGTCCAATTACCTTCTGACCTTGACGCAAGTACTAGTACGGACATGCCTCTTACAAATGCATCCCCTATATCGAATTTCAATCAAGAAATGCCTCACACCACATCGGCCATCACACCAACCTCACCAATGGTGAACAAAGGAAGTGCTATGTTTTGAGAGTTGCATCAGCATCGCCTTGTCGCCAACAAAGAGGTGGCCATCACTATCGCACTGGATAATTTTTTCTCGGTAAATCCATTACACCCATACATCCCACTCACATTCCATAATCCCATTGGTTCATCTTCATTCCATGCCTCACCAACCTGTCAACCAAACATGCAAACTTCTCTACTAGAAGGAGAAGGTGGTTTGTTTGGAACAACCAATGTTGCTAATCCTTTTTCTTTCCAGGGTAGCATACCATCTCTTCCCCCATTTCCTTTCACAACCACATCCCGTCTCGGATTAGGTTTTCCCCCCTTAAACACCAATAGTTTCTCAGAACCGGGCAACATGAACATCACATCAAATTCCCTCTTTTTTCCAACAACATCACATCAACAAGTGGCAACAATTCAAGCCACTACATCAATCAGTCCTCAAATATTCCAAAGCATACCTTCTCAAGGATCGAGCATCTCAACCACCCCACCAACAACCTAAATCCCAACCACCACCATAACCCTTTCACTTGTCACAACGGTTGGCATGATTCTCATTCCACCACCAATCCCACCAAAAGCCAACATGACAAATTATTTCACCACTCTAATCCAAACCCTTCAAAAGGCCAACCAACAAAGAGTACTCAAGCAAAAGTAGCAAACACAAGCCCAAGCGCAAGATCAAGCACAAGCTCAAGCAAAAGCACAAGCCCAAGCACAAGTGCAAGCACAAGCCTAAGCGGGAGCTCAAGCACAAGCACAAGCCCAGAAATAGGTACAAGCCCAATACCAAGCGCAACTGCAAGCAATCCATTTGCAAGCTTACCAACAACCCCTGCAAGACTTTCAAGCACAACAAAAAGCCAAACAACAAGCTTTATTAGCACAACAGCAGCTCGACCAACAATAAGCTTTGTTGGTGCAACAATAGCTAGACCAACAGCAAGCTTTGTTAGCACAACAATAGCTTGACCAACAACAGGCTTCATGGGAATAACAACAGATGGACCAACAACAAGCATTGTTGGGACAATAGCAGCAAGATCAACAACAAGCATTGTTGGCACAAATGTAGGCATACCATCAAGCTTTGAATGCAAAGCAAAGCTTGCAGCAAATGCCCACTAGTACTCCTCCCACCCATCAAACACCTCAAACACCTCACAATTCATTCATTCCACCTCCCAACCCAAGCAAGGATGTCATAACATAAATCAAACTGCTCTCACAACAAGTGTTGGACTTACAAGCAAGAAAGACAACAAGAACACTGGGAAACTTGTGCCCTTATCCTTTCAACAAAAGTCTCACCATGATACCATTCCCAAAGGGATTCGAGATCCCCAAATTTGATAAGTATAATGGAACTGGTAACCGTGAAAACCACGTCAGGGAATTTTAGGTGCATTGCATGGAGGTTGTATATGATGACACGTATCTAATATGACTCTTCCCCCATAGCCTAACTGGTCTAGCCATGGAATGCTTTTCTCACCTACCCACGAGCATTAAAACATTCAAGGAAATTATGGAAGCTTTCCTTAAGAATTATGCCTTCAACATGGGTGCAGATGTTAGTTTCGAAGAACTATCAGCACTAAAACAAAGAAAAGGAGAGTTGTTCGCATCCTTCTTACAAAGATGGCGATCCAAGGCCAATCAAACCAAGTGGACCATGTCAGAGGAACAACAAGTTTGCACCATCATATCCAATCTAGATGAAAACTTGGCATTCTACTTGAAAATGCAATGCATCACATCCTATGATAACATCCTATCAAAATTCACTCCACCATAGGATAATCGCCCACCTAACAACTATAATGATAAGCCTCGAACATGGCCAAGGAATAAAAATATCATGAAGGATGGTGTGGTCGATGCTAAAGTGGTCATCAGTGCCCCTAAGTAGAACATCCAAGCCCATCATCAACCACAAAATCATAATCACAATAATGTACAGACTAATGCGGTAATAGCACAACAACAACCAACTCCCACCAATCAAATCAATAACTTGGTTAATCAAGGAGGACCACCTCCCCGAGGCAAATATCCCCCCAAAAGGAAGTTCACGGCTCTTGGTGAATCTATCGAGTCCATAATGAAGAAATTGGTTAAGGAAAACTTGATCAAAATATCTAACTCCGAGCAATACACGGAACCCATGACCAAACCGCCATGGTATAATGAGAAACTCCTTTGTGACTTTCACAAAGTTAAAGGACATACCAGTGCCAATTGCATGAGGCTGAAAAACATCATCCAAGACCTCATCAAGGATAAGATCATCAATATCGAGCAGCCAACCAGAAACCAAGACTTGAAAATATACACGAATCCGATGCCAAACAACAACCAAGGGACCAATCAAGGAAATAATCAGGAGAACAATAAGGGCAAGCAAAAATATGCTAGTGCTAATCTAGTGTATGAGGAGATAGTTGGATGTGTCAACGAAATGGTCACAGTCATAAATATCAAAGGAGCCAACAACGACTGTGGAGTCACCACACGTGGCGAAAAGGTTACCATCATTGGGGCACCAGCTAAGACCCCCATTTCTAATACAAAATCCATCCCCTATGAATACAACGTCATTGACCAGCTGAAGAGAACCCCCGCCCAAATCTCCATCATGAAACTATTGAAAATTTTCGCTGACCATAGGAAGATTCTTGATGAAGTGTTAGCAGCCTCCACCATCTCCGCCACCCTTGACATAGATCAATTTTATGCTATGGTTGGAAATATCATCACCTAGAATCTCCTAACATTCTTTGATCAAGACTTCCCCCACAGCCATCTCATAACCGTGCACTCCACCTTCAAGTGCTTGTTTATAAAAAGAAAGTCAAAAGCTCATAAAGAAATTGGGATTCGTCGAGGATTCCTTTAATAAGAACAAAAGAATCATGATAAGGGTGTATGATGATCAAGAAAGAGTGTCTTAGGGCACTATCAAAATCCCCATCCAAGTGGGACAGGCAACCATGGAAACCACCTGTCAGGTCCTCGACCTTGACCTACCATACAATATCCTCCTTGGACGCCCGTGGATCCATGGAATGAAGGTAGTGGCCTCGATGTATCACCAATGTATCAATTTCTCACACCAAAATGAAGAGGTCACTATATATGGGGATCCCGAACCTTTCACCTATTGCAAAAACTTGGAAGCCAAGTTTTATAAAATCCCCCAAGTACCAAAAAATGATGAAGGCCCATCTACGTCATACATAGACCCATCCAACCTCGCTTCCACTTCTGCGACAGAGACATCCGCCATCCTTGACATATCTAAAATCAAAAACATGATCCAGGACAATGGATGTGGCGACTATAGAATGAAAAGGAATGCATTTGTTGTAGGAGAGTTACCACAATCTCCTAGGTCGCATGGACAACCTCAGCCAGTTGAAACACCTGTCCACACTATTAGGGAAAACCCTTCTGGATTTCGTCGTTGGGGGGATCCCAGTCGAGAAAATTTAGAGGAGGGAGACATCTCAAAAACATTATACCAAGATGAAAGGCCTACCCCCACCCTACCCATGGATGAAACTAACAGAGGACTTCAAATGATGCTTGGTATGGGCTATAACAGGAATGAAAGCCGTGGAAAAAATAGTGATATATAGCTGGAGCCCATCATTGTAGAAAGAAGAATGTGGAACCTTGGCCTTGGGTATACTCCTCTGAGTATAACTGTACGTGGTAGAGGTACTCCCAGTAGGGCAATCAGGTCCTCTCCTCAAATATCAGCAACTACCCTTAGACCCCTAGTATGCCTAGGTGTCCCACTTGACAATTTCACATTTGATGTCACTGATGTTTGTGCCAGTAGTGATGATTATGACACCATAGCTGACCTTCCTAGGCTCTTTGAGGATTCCACCCTATTAATGATTAGTGCCTCCACAACTGAGTTAAACCAACAAAACCACCAAATCAACTTAGTACACCCGCAACTCATCGATCACGACCAACAAGGACCACCAATGCTAGACTCATTCAAAAATGATGAGGCGCTCTCAGAATTCATGGGACTAAGGGATACGGTCCCATGTGGGGATCACAAAGCAGGCTTCAACATCACATTGTGTTGGTATGCGGCGACTGGTCATTCTATATTGTACCAAAAAAGGGAAAAATCACTGAAAAGGGTAAAAACCTCGATTTTGTATAACCCTAATTTTTTAAGGGGTTTGGGATATAGTTACAGTATGATAAGAAACGGGTGATTTATTTGCGATATTGTAATAGGGTTTTTGCACTAGTTAATAAAATCATTGGATGGCTATGGTTTGGTGGATGTAGCCCATATTGGGTGAACCACGTTAAATTCTCTGTGTTATTTTTTTGTGTGTGTTTTATTTCTTGGTTTGTGTGATAAAATTTGCATTTAGCTTTTAGATAGCTGCCTTTGAAACCTAACAAGTGGTATCAAAGCGGGTTGTTTTCGATTATCATTTGCGGGAAAGTCTCACAGTTGAGTGGGAGTCTCATAGTTAAGTGGGAGCAATGGCAGACGAGGGTAAGTTGAAGGTTGAGAAGTTCAATGGGTAGAACTATTAGTTATGGAAGATGTAGATGGAAGACTATCTCTATCAGAAGGATTTATGGCAGCCATTGGAAGGGAAAACCAAGAAACCCACAGCAATGTCAGATGAGGACTGGGATATTTTGGACAGAAAGGCACTTGGTAGTGTTCGTTTATGCCTGGCACAATTAGTAGCGTTAAATATTACAACAACAAAGACAACTCTAGAGTTGATGGAAACCCTAGCGAAGTTATATGAAAAGCCTTCCGCTTCGAATAAGGTATTTCTTATGAAGCGTTTATTTAATATGAAAATGGTAGAAGGTGGGTCAGTTACTAATCATTTAAATGAGTTTAATACAATTACCAGTCAATTAACTTCTGTAAAAGTAAACTTTGATGAATAAGTTAGGGCTCTTTTGATTCTGTGTTCTTTTCCTAAAAGCTGGAATAGCTTGGTAATGGTTGTTAGCAATTTTGTTTCTCGTTCAAATACATTGAATTTTGATGATGTTGTTGGTGTTATTTTGAGAAAGGAAATTTGTAGGAAAAGCTCAAGTGGAACATCCACATCAGGTAGTGTTTTCAATGCAGAAAGCGGGGGTAGAACTAAGGAGAGAAGAAATAATTTTTGAAGCCGTGGGAAGTCATGAAAAATGTAAAAATTTGGATCGACACACTTGATCCGGATCACTAACACCATTTCATCCTGAATCATCTCTTTCACTAGTCATTTAATAGAATAATCTATATTTGATTAAATTCATCACTCTTCATCTCTTAATTAAATAAATCCCCTTTATCTAATTAAGTCGTTCTCTCTTGTTAATTAAATTAATCAATTTGATTAACCCTATGTCTTTATTTGATTAAATAATTCATTTTATTTAATTAAATTGCTAAAGTCATCTCATTTAAATTAAATAAATCTTTATTTGGTTTAAATCCAACATCATACCTCTTTAATTAAATAAATCAAATCTGTATTTAATTAAGTCTTTAATCATTTTCCTCTCATTTTGATTTAAACAAATCCTAAAATCTAAGTCAAAATGGTCAAATCACCTAATCTCTCATTAAATTGATTAAATATTCATTAATTTAATCCTCTAGATTTTGCAAGTTGCACAAATAAATCAATTTAATTGATTTATTAATTCATCTATTTTCCCTCACATGGCATAAAAGAGGAATATTCCCTCAAATTTGAATTCAAATTCAAATGGGCTTGGTCCTTCCAACAAGGCATTTAATGCCTCTTACATGTCCTTAGCCTTGAACCAAGTGACATTAACTCCATTTCCTTCTCCCTCCAACATGTGAGATTCAAATTTCAAATTTTAATCTCATGGCATTTATCATACACATTGATCAAAATGTGCTCAACCTTCAACCATTCACATCTTGACAAGTGGCACTTGGCCATTGGATGTTGAATGATCCCACATTGCTCAACTTCACTCTTCTTCCAATTTAAAAATCTATAAATGAGAGACTATTCTTATCATTCTAGGATCCACAATTCAAGCAAGTTTATTATACTCAATTTCATCCTCAACATTATCCATTTCATCAAGTTCTTAGCTAGGTTATGCAGGTTTTTCATCATGGAGCTTGATTGAATCTTCATCAAAGTGGATCACTCATCAAATCATCAACAATCACACAAAGGAGTTGGGAAAGGGCCAATTTCTACAATAATTGGCACCAATTCCCCCATGGGATCAAGAGTTTGCATTTTAAAATGGGATTTCAGTGTTTTATTTGTTCATTTACTCACTTTCTTTCCTATTTAAGCATTGCAAATGGATTTCATGGGGAATCCTTGTCTTAACTTTCATATTGATCTAATTATGTGCTTTTTTATTGTGTTTATGCAGGTATAAAGGATTGGGGTTCATAGATAGAAAACACTCCCTCGAATGTGGAGATAACTAATGAGTAGAACAAAGAAGTTGAGCAAGGAGTCCTAGAGAAGTTTGAAGCACAAAAGGAACAAACGTTTCCTCTAGAAGTTGAGAAGATTGCAAAAGAGTGCTCTGGTAGTGGAGAGAAATAGAAGAGTGATACTCATGCAGATGAAAGTACTAAAACGAGTGGTGAATCCTCCAAACCCTCTAGATATTCTTTCAAATATCCTCGAGTGGTGTCTACACAATTGCTACAAATTCACATGTAATAAGCAGAAGTGGATATGGAAAGGACTTCCCCTCTATATAAGTTGTGGCTTGGTGATGCATTTCATGCCTCCACATGTTAGAATATTCTTCAAACTCACTAGAAGAGAACAAAGTTAGTTGATGAAGTATTCAAGGTGTTGGAAGAAGGCCTTCCTAAAGTATCCATTGATACTTCTTTGTTAGGTATTCAACAATTGAAGTTGTTAGACTCTTTTAAGGAGTACTCTACTAGATTGGGAGAGAAGACTAAGAAGGGAGTAACAAGGATGTTGAAATAAGAGGCTAGTTGATGCCTCAAATAAATGTGCTACTACTCATGCCAAGTTACAAGGTAAGTTGAAGGAAACTCAAAAGTGTTTGGAGGAAGCCAACAATTGTTTCAATTTTGTTTGAAGTGGCCAATATCTACAAAGAGCATAAAGGATCGAATGGACTCAATTGAGTCTCAACTTGCTCAAACCTCAAGTGCATATGATCTGGTGAATGATTGAGATTGAGCTACTAGAGCTGTTATTGAAAATCTACATGGTTAATTCTTTCTACTACAAGCAAAAAAGGAGAAAATAATAATGCAGTATATTCAACTCCAAGATATGATAAGTATAAGGCTTACATCTTTAATTGGAGTTTTGGAAAATGTGAAGAAGGTTGTGAAAAAGACAATAGTGCCTAGTTCTCTAGAAGAAGGAGAATACTTCCATGTATAGTTTGAGAACTAGAGATACATGCTTTCGATCACCAAGAATGATTGGGAGGTTGCCAAGAATGATTAGGAGGCACACCTTGCAAAATTAAAAGCAACATATTCAAGATTTAAGGTGTACATTTTTTAATTGTATAGTCAATATTTGATTTTAATGTACATATGTGGAGTTAGTAGATGGTTTTGTGGTACAACTTTTTCATTTTGGTGATGGATACCATAGATAGGGTTAGTTTATTTCATGTAAATATATTAGTAAGGGGGAGTAAAGAAGAGAAATATATTTTTTGTGCCCTTATCCCTTGATGTCAAATGGGGTGTTTTTGGAGAAGTGTTTTTCCATCAATGAAAAAGAGGAGATTGTTGGCAACATGATCATGATTATGTATGGTGTTTTCATTGATGCAAACCCATTTTAGAAGTGATGGTACATTAGTATGTTTATAGTCTATAGCAGATCAAGTGTGTTTTGGTAAATTGGTTGTGTTTGACTAAGACAGTGATGCAACAAAGGAATAGGTTTGTGGTTTGCATTGCTTTGCAATTTAATATCTTTTCATATGGTTTTGAGGTGATCATGGTATATGTTGAACGAGTATATATCTAAAGTTTCAGGGTTTTATGTCTTTCATAGTCAAATATTTAATGATAGTGTATCAGGCTATGAAGATACATAGTTACTATTGTAGAGTTCATATTGGAATGCTCAGTATTCCATTGTGGGTGATTATTGTACTTTATGGATTTGATGAAGTGTTTGGGTATATCAGATGAATGTACACTCCAAGTTTCAAGTGGTTTAGTGGTCTGTGTGTCAAGTTTCAATTGTTTCTTCACAAATTTTGTTGTGTGGTGTGAACCTAAGGGTTTTGGGGTCATGCAGTATTAAGTTGAGTATGAAGTGGATTCATAAGAGTGATTATAGGTCATGTTCACCTATCTTGGTAAAGAACACATTTTGGTTTCTTTTGCAAGGTATGTATGATGGATTTTTGAGATGACAAGTCATGTTGTCATATGTTTCATATAATTAGGCTGACCTAATTGATGATATGTTTGTTTTTGAAATATATACATATATATAGAAGGCCAATTAAATGTTCATGATGATAAGTAAGAAGTGTGTGCATGTGTGAAAGAAATTGAAGCTTAGAGTTGTGAAGTGAAGTACAAAATTTGATCTTGTGATAGTGAAGAATGAAGTGTGTAAAGTCAGTTTAATGAGCCTAACTCAAACTATTTATTTAGCATATTGCAAATGCATTGTTAGTAGTTCAAAATCTGGTAGTGAGCCACTCTTTTCTATATTTTTTGTAATTCTGGAAGAAGTGATCTTCCTTGGCAGTTAGTCATTCCATTTTCTGGATAGTGAGTCCTCTGGGAAGTGATCCCTTCAACAAGTTACCCTCCTATAATGTATTATGATTGGTTATGTTATATTGTGAGCTAATCATCACCATGGTTTTTCCCTTTCAAGGGTTTTCCACATAAATTTAGTGTTCTTGTGTTTTTTGTCATGGTGCATGCTTCAATTTTTTATTTCCATTTCTACAAGTTTAATGAGATTCTTTGAATGCAATTTAAGTTAATGAATTTCAATGAATACTCATTCACCCCCCTCTCAATATTTTGGGTGTTCAACATATATATCTCTCCCTGCAACTGATTCGAGGATTTCATTGATGAATAGAATGGGAAAGGTATCACATATGCAAGCTTTATTCAATTCCCTAAAATTTATGCAAATCCTTGTCTCTCTAGTTTTCTTATTCTAGAAAACCATGGGACTTGTCAAATCGACATCCTCTAATGGTTTAATGATTTTGAAAGCTACCATTTTTCTATCTCTATTTTGATCTTTTTCTTCATATTTGGATTCAACGTATAGAGTCTTTTTCGAACTGGATTAACTTCTTCCTTTAGTTGAATTTTCATCACACCTACTTCTTTAATCCCTTTAATTTTTGTAAAAGTTCTAGGGAATAAATATTAAAATTATGAGAGGGTTTCTTTTGTTTGAGATACTACCTTTTCATCCCAATAGTCTTCTATTCTTGTTGTATTGAGGTCTCGTATTTCAATGTTCTATTGTCTTAGCTTGATGGGGTCATTATAGTATTTCTTCTTAGGTTCAGTAGATTATTTTATTTCTCTTTCTTCTTGGCCAATTCTTATTTTTGTATTATGTTCATCATTTTATTTCATGCAATAGTATTTCTCTACTCCGATTGATTCTCAATCCAACCTTTTAATATACTCCCATATACCTTCTTCTTTGGGTGGCAGGGAGGAAGGTTGTGGTACCTCTATCTCCTTATCTTCTTTTGATTTGAATATGATTTTCTTCATTTTCACTAACATGATATGTATCTAAGAATTTTGATTGTATAAAGAAAAAGAATGGAATAAATCTATTTCCACTCCATCCCATGCTTTTCTTTCTCCATGTATTTCTTGGTCAATGTACCAGGTTTTGTCCATGGGGTTTAATGTCCAATAGAATAGTTGGATGCATAGTCTTTCATCAAAATCATATCCTTCTTTCTAGTAGTGTATACACATGTCTAATTGATGTTACAGTAATATATCTCCCTCATATGTGGGAATGTCCTCAAATTATCCTACTTCTAGTAGATATCTTTCTTTTATCAAAGTTTTGCAAGTTTTCCAATTTATAATAGTATGTTTATGTTTATTATACTAGCATGAAGTGGTGCAGGTGAGTGTTTGTGGTAGGATTTCAATTCAGTTGGAACGATTTTTTATATTTATGAGTTATGATAATAGGTTCCCAACTCTAGAATATTTAGGCAACTCAATGTGTGAGATTCCACATGAAATGTGATCCAGACATGATGAGATACTTCGATATTGTCCTTTTTATCATTTCCTGTGTTGGCACCAATATTATGCGGTATGTTTTCTATAGATAATTTCTCTCATGATGTCTTCCTTGCCATGAATATCCTTTTGGAGCTAAATATCAAATGAGAATATACTTTTGGTTCATCTTGTAGCCATGCTTCTATTATAGTCTCGCTATCTATACTCCCATCAGTTTCATCTATCTCTATTTCCCTTTTGAGTTGAATTCTTACCCAATTTCAATTGTCAATAGTTTATTTATAGTGTTTATCTTTTTATTATCATCATCATTTTCCTCCACATCCACCTTTATACCTAGGTTTCTTCTTTACTCTTACCTAAGGGGATGTGTACTATTCTCCTATTATCTACAAATGAAATTTATTCCTTTCTTGTGTCTATCACTCCACGTGAATCTACAAACTATATTAGTCCTAGAAATGCATCAAAAGAATAAAATGTTTCCTTGCTTATGACTACCTCAAAATGTACAATCTATTTTACTACTTTGATGTTTACTTCCACTTGTCTCCAAGTGCCTAAGGTTTTCATCCTGGAACCATCTACTAGATTGATGTTGTACAAGGTAGGTTCTAGTGTGGATCTTCCTAGACATTCCCATATTATTTTTAGGAATATATTTACATTCATCCCTAGATCAACCATTACCCTAGAGATCTTCCTGTTATGAATTTGGAGGTTAATCATGATTGGATTGGTTTTCCAATTCTTCCCTACTATATTGACTTATGGGATGGATTTCTTATTCTATTTATGGATGTATCTCAATTTTGTGAGTAGGTCATGTTGTCATGTCATATTTGCTAATTTTTTTAGTATTTTTACTTCTTGTTCTAAAAAATAATTATTCTTTCTTTTTCCTTTCCTTGTTCCTATCCAATGATTTTTTGAGCATGTTTCTTTTAGGTGGGGTAGAATTCCTCTTCCCCCTCTGATCTTCCTTCTTCTATTGTTACATCATCTTGTATTTTGGTATTGGTACCTTGTCCAGTTACTATTATTTCTTTTTTTTTCCTTTGTTTCAGGTTTTGTGTGATATTATTCTCCTCTACTACTTTCTTTTGTAGTATATTCTTCAAACCCTCCTACCTTGTGACACCTCCTTATTTCCTCTTCTAGGTCCTTGGGCACCTTCTGGAGGAGCCTTGCCCCTTTGTTTAAATTTGAATTTTGTGGTTCATAATTTTGGGTCTATGGTATTGTATTTTATAATATTGATGTGCCTTATCACATTAAAGGCATCATTATATTTATGGCCATAGAATCCACATTGTTTTCTTTTCTCACTCCAAAATTTAGTTGCAAAGTGTCCTGGATTTCCCCAATTGAAGCATGTGGCATCTGCTCTCCTTCCTCTTCCTTGGCCTTGACCTATACCTCCTTGGAATGGACCATTTTTTATTGTATGGTTCTAAATTTTTAATGGTGTTTGCATACCTTTATCTTTTTTGTCATGGTGGTATTTGTAAACACCTAAACATGACTTAGGCCTGTGACCACTATTCTACCACCTTTCATCATAACATGATTATAACATTTTAATTATGTTTCTAACCCACATTCAACTATTAATTAAATAATTTATAATTATTTAATTAATTCATAATCTCTCATTCGTCATAATTATTAAGTAAATAAATCTTATTTATTTATTTAATAATGTCACTAATGATTAAAGTCTTCTTACAATTAAATAAAGTCTTATTTATTTAATTAATCCTTATCATAAATACCCTCTTGATTATTAAATAAATATACTTAAATATATTGATTTAATATGTCACTAATTCCTAAATCCTCTTAATTAAATAGATTTGATAATTTATTTAATTAAATAACTAATTCTTCTAAATTAAATAATTATTTTAATTATTTAATTATGGCATGTGACACTTCTATATTTTTAAATAAAACAAAATTATTTAAAAATACCTCACATACTTAATTGATTCTTCATTTAGTAATTAATTTCAAAAATCAATTACTTCTTATCTCACAAAATCCCTATTTTGAATTAATTTAACTCAAAATGGAATTATTCTTCTACAAAACAAGTAATTTCTAAAATTACTAATTTTCTAAAATCTCATCCTCTTGTCTTCTGATTTTTACTAATTTCATCTCAACTGTCACATTCAGTCTTGATTTAATTCATTTAATTAAATCTTATTCACACATATGGGTATTTTTCCCTAACCCTAATTGAGAGTTGCCTTATTGAATCTTGACCTTTGATTCTAGGGCATTCCTTAAAGCTCTCATCTTGTTTCTCCATTCAAGATTGCATTTTCTATAAAATGACAATCTTGATCTCATTTTCGGATCAATCATTTGCTTAATTTAATTTTATTATAGGAATTCTCATCATCTTAGGCTTTTATCACTATTTGCATATTACGATTGATTTGCTAATTGCACATTAGTTTTATTTTACAAATCCTTCAATAGCTTTTTTAGGACTAGAATTTTTAGAGTGTGCTCACAAATCTGAGGGCATCCATCATCAACAACAAGCTTGAGGAGGTGCAATGGAAGTCAGCCATGGAGTAGTAAATGGGTGAGATCATTTCAGTTTCTTCCATTTCTTGTAGTTTCTCCTTCGCATTCTATTGTATGATGTTATTAACTTGCAGGTACAACTAATCAAGTGATTTCTAATCTTGCAGGAATTTAATCTTCTTTACATTAGTGAACTCGACATTCTAACATACTTCTACAGGTTTTATACAACCTCGGATTCTATTTTTGCAGGTGCAGGAGTACGAAACGATGCAACCGTAGGCTCAAGCGATGCATACAACTTGTCACACCACATTTGTGATCGAGAATGTCTCATATGCTCTGTTGCGACGCATACAATAGCTAGAACGATGCATTCGACCAGCCATGATGCATTTGACAGCCATTGCGCCGCATTAGATCAAGCCGTAAATGACTGGTTGTAACGTTTTTTTTATTTTTTTTGTTTTTTGGATCTGACGTGACTGTGGCCAGTTCCCTATTTTTTGGGTTTTAAAAGAACCAACCCTAGGATAGACACTTAAATCTGAATTTATCAATCCTAGGATAGGCAACTTAACTTGGAATTTATCAATCTAGGATAGTCACCACACTTTATTTTTGTTTGGATTAAAATAAACCCCATGTTTTTGTGAAGCAATATCTTCACTTAGAATAAAAAACTTTCATTTGGGTTTAAAACTGAACATTTGATTACTGTGTTTGTTGGATAATAGGTATATGCTCTCCCCTTTACTGGGTGATCAAAAAGCTAGACTTATCCATTTTTATTTTCATGCATTTCAAGCTTTATTAAATCCTTTAGAAGGCCTGCCATAGTGGGAAAAAGTACTCACCCTACAGGAACAACCTAAGTGGGAACAACCAAAGCCAGCTTTTCCAACCCACTATAATCAAAAGTGAATTTTGGGGAAACCCATATTCAACGGCAGTAGACAAGATAATCATCCAAAAAATCTTTGTTCTAAAGATTGGGAAGTCTCCTGAGGGAGTTTATATATTGTCACACCGAACGGAAACCTTGACTAAGAACCATAGTGTAGAAGCCAGCCATGTCAGTAACCAGACATTGTTTCAATCATGGTGCAAGGGGAGAGAATAATCTCCCCCCAAGACACTCACCATAGAATCACCACGGACTATTTTCTCAGGGGATTCGGTATCCACTTCCATCACCTTGAGTATGCACTTGGAAAAGACAAAAACACGGGTGCCCTCTAGGGGTTGACATGGTTGTGTGAGTCGACGTGATTTTAAGCTGTGGGATGTGATTGTTATGATGACCCATTTGACTATTAAGAGTGAGTCTACTTGAACATGCACTTGATATTTCAATTTTTGTGTTTGCCAACTATTTTCAAACAGACTTCAACAAAGTTAAAATCACAAATCTGAACCAGAAAAAACTTGTCAAAACTGCAAAACTGTGTTTGGTTTTCCAAAAAAAATATCCATTGCGACGCAATCGCTCTGATACATCACAATCACCAAACATCAAGCCGCATTCACTTTGATGGGCCGCATTTGATTCATCCTGATCCGCATTCGCTCTGATGAGCCGCATTTTCCATCATTAAACCACATTTGATAATTTGAGCTGCATTTGACAGTCATCAACACACATTCGCCAGACTATGTCGCAATTGACACTTTCTAAATCGCATTCGATCCTGTGAGCCACATTTGCTCTGTCGTACCGCATTTGCTACGATGCATTTGCTAAAAACTGAAAACATTTCCTCACTATCAAAAACATAAAGTCCACAAACTTGTCTTCAATTTAATCCAGTCTTCCTTCACTGCTATAGTCCAAACTAGACTCTGAATTGCTCAATTGTCCTCAACCATTGCATTTTAGGTACCATTTTAGGATCACAATAGGTTTCCATTTGGCTTTCCATTAGATTGCATTGATAGCTTCACCATCTCCTTAGACACTTAATTTTGCAGATTTTAGGAGTTGACTCTTACCATTCATTGTCCAAACTTTACATTCAATAGTAGGTTATCATTGGACCCAATTACCTTTGTCACTTTGTCAATCCTTTTGTGAATTATTTCCCACTCAATAGTCTAGTGTGGAAACTTTACTTTGTCCTGTTTATAGTCCTTTTACAATCCATTGGTCTTCCAAAATTGAATCATTGCAAAAACTTTGTTTGCACAAGTTTTTCCTCTTTAGATCTCTCACTGGTAAGTACATCTTGGGATCATTTATTTCATATCATTTGGCATCTCCATTTACTTTCACACCACTTGCATTCACAAGCCTTTAGTCTTACTTGCATTTCATAGAATTCTTTAAAAATCCAAAAAGAAACCAAAAATATAGTCTCATACTTAGATCATTCTCTCCATCATCCCAAGTTGAGCAAAACCTTGTATGGTTGAAACTAGATTACAGAAAAAGAAAAGACTCATGGATTCTTTTAGACAAGATACCAACTTTCTTGAGTTCACAACTAGCATGAATTCATTCCCTAATGCCACGAAAAATCCTTGTTTTGACATGGAAAATTCCAACTTCAATCCTTTTAGTGAGATGAACATCCCATCATCTCCATCACATCTTTTTGAACCATTTATCCGACGGGATGAAAATGGGGACGTCTTTGAAGAATACATACAAGATGCTGCCCAAAACCTAGAAGTGGCCTCTTTTGTGGAAGAAATGGTCCTAAATGACTCATCCAGATTCCTAGCTATGCTCCTTGACCAAGGGGCTAAGTTACCAAATGGATTTGATCTTAACACTCTTAGAGAAACTTCTCCCACTCCAACATCACACAATCTTTCCATGGGAGCCTCTTCACAAAATGTCATCAACACAATCAATGCTACCTCCCTTGGTCATACTACCACCACAACCAACACAACATCTATTGCGGGATCATCTTCCCAAACTAGTACCACATCACAATCCATCCCCCAACAAACATCCACCATCCCTTCACAAAAAATGGGTGCAACCACATCAAACCTCTTTCGAACTTCATCTAGTTCCATGAGTACATCAGCAAACTTGTTATTGGGTTCCTCAAGTGCCATGGCAACCAACTCATCCAACCCTTTTGGGAGAAATAAACAAAGAGTTTTCATTCAAGGCACCCAACCCACTTCCTCACAGCTTAATACCAACATTTATGTGGTTCAAAACACGAACATTCCTCAAGGCCACAATCTTTTACTTGAGCAAGGCAATCAAGGTGTTCAATCATTCACTCCATTTGGGCATCAACAAGCTCAAAATCAGCAAGGCCCTCAATCCTTCACTCTGTTTGGTCATCAACAAAATCAATACCAGCAAGGTCCTCAAATTTAGTCCAACATGGCAGGATATCACATCCCCGCTTATGCTTCTCAAGTCCATACGCAGCAGCACATCCCTCATCAAAACACTCATTTCCAACAACTGCCTAATCAAAATGCTCATTTCACTCATCGACAACCAATGACAAATCAGCACATCTCATCACAACAGCTGAGGACTCAAGCTGCCCCTATCACCAACATAGGTGATGCTACCAACCATCCCATGGTGGAAGCACTCACGCAACAACTCACTACTCTTCAAACAACAGTGGAGACCTTGCAGCAATCCAATAAAAATTCATATTTTTCACATGACTTGTGTCCATATCCATTTGACACAACCTTGTATATACCACCCTTTCCTCATGGATATGTGGTACATCATTTTCCCAAGTACAAAGGCAAAGAAAACCCCTTTGAACACATAAGAGAATTCACTACTAGTTGTATGGACATTGTATATGAGCAAACTTATCTCATCAGACTTTTTTCTAGAAGTTTTGCAAGTCATGCACTAGAATGGTTCTCACTTTTTCCTAAGGGAATAAAAACATGGGATGAATTGGAAAACAAGTTTTTTGAGAACTATGCCTACAACATTGACATAGATATTGACATTGCCTCCTTATGCAGACTTACCCAAGAGGATGAAGGAGAGACTTTCATTCCATTCTTTCAAAGATGGAGAACCTTAGCAAGCAGATGTCCGGTAGAAATACCTAAAAAGGAGAAAGTAACCATGTTTGTACAAACTCTCCTTGGACCACTAAGGTATGGATTACAAGTCCATTGTTGCACCATTTTTGTTGACCTTGTTGAAAAGGGTGTTCAACTTGAGAAAGCCTTGATTGCCAAAGGCGAATTGAAATATGGTGGCAAAACCATCAACACCACTATCAATAATAACCCAAGTAGCTTAAATGACAAAACCAAATACTGGGTTAAGAACAAGCATATCACAAACGACGGTGTAGTTGATGCAAAAACTGTAAATGCAATAGGTCATGTACTCACAATCAAAGGAGTACAAAATCAAAATGCACCTGTAACTACACCAACACCAACTGCCAATGCTATCCAAAGAAATCATGCGCAAACTAATCAAAGGCAGTTGTGTCAACCCCAACAATTCCAAAAGCGCACATACACCCCTTTGGGTGAGCCTATTGAAATTGTCTTGAAGAAACTTCTTCAAAATGGCGTCATAATGTTGGAAGAGTCAAAACCGTATGACCCTGGTTAATTCAATCCACCATGGTGGGATGACAACGCATTTTGTGATTACCACCAAGCCAAAGGGCATAAAACCTCCTCTTGTCGTCAATTGTGAAATCTGGTACAAGACCTCATTGAGAACCACACTATTGAGTTGGGTGGTCAATCATTTACATCTAATGTGGATCATACTATCCACAAAAACCCACTGCAAGATCATGGTAAAGCTTCCTCATTTGGAACAAAGAATAACAACAATCAAGCCAACCACATTCGTCTTGCCTACGATAATTTTCGTCCTACATACAAATATCCTGATGGTACTATTATTAACAATCTTCACACTATTGATGAAGATGAGTGTGTTAATACTATCACCATTAAAAAGGTCTCGGAATGCAATTTCACCACGCATAAAGGCAAGGTCACTAGCCTAGGTCCTTCTGCCCATCAACCAAAAATCACCATACCTGGTATGTCCACCAAACAGTCCAGCCCAAAACCGGAGTTCAACATTGTTGAGCAGTTAAATAAAACACCTGCTCGGATATCTATTCTCGAACTACTCCATATTTTACCCACACATAAGGCCATCCTAGATAAAGTCTTGCAAGAGTCATCTGTCCCAACCAACATAGATGTCAACCACTTTGAGACTATGGGCAGATACCTGAACTCGCCTCACCACATCACCTTTTCAGACAGCGACTATTCCTCACCCAAACCATCGCGCAATGATGCCCTTCACATTGAGGTTTTTATCCATAAGCATAAGGTTAAACGAGTCCTAGTAGATGGCAGAGCAAGATTGAACATCTTCTCTCTAAAATTGGTCAAAGCTCTTGGTTTCTCTGATGCATGTGTAGATGCTAGCAAGAGCATCGTCATCAAGGCATACGATGATGCAGAACACACTTCTAAAGGCGTTATCACAATTCTACTCCGGGTAGGACCAGTTCTCATAAATACAACATGCCAGGTCCTAGATCATGACATCCACTATAATATCTTACTTGGTCGCCCATGGATTCATGCTCTAAAGGCCATTCCATCCACATACCACCAATGCCTCAAATTCCCTTTTGATGGAATTGAGATCACTATCCCAGGAGATCCCGATCCATTTCAATACTGTACTAACCTGTGAGCCATTGCTAAGCACCAGGTACCCATCAATCGGGAAGCCTCATCTTCCACCTCATCCAAATATATTGACCCATCGACACTCACAAAATCATCCATTCCATCACCTTCTACCACAGCGTCTCCATAGGCCTCCATCCCAAGAAAAGACCTTCAGATCCAGGACCTTGGTTGTGGAGAGTTCAAATTGAATATGGCTTACTATATAACCACAATACCGAAGCCACCTAAGGTCTATGGTAGACCATGTTTTGCAGTAGAGCCCAAAATAACCTTCAAGGTTCCACCAAAAAGTGTTTTTACACGATGGGGTGATATAGGTAATGAAGTCATTCTTGACATAGATAATTGGATCTACAAAGACCCAACAGAGTTATCTCCATTACCATTACATCTCTATGGCAAAGGTTATGATATATGCAAGGCCCGAGGTTTCGACGGCACAAGCAACCTTGGAAAGAATAGTAATGGAAGAAGGGAACCTATTATCATGACTACAAGACCAAAGAATATAGGGCTAGGGTTTGACCAATTCAGAACTGATGATCAATGTACCCTTGAACTTTCAAGTAAGGTTGCAACAGCTACAGAAAGTGTTGAGACATGCGAAGAATCCCTTACCGAAATAGACTCCAATGAATGGGAATGGGGATCTGACAAAACCCTAAGTGAATATGACATTGACGAGCTATTTCTGGAACCTGGCCAACTTCCCTTTGAAGAACGATTTCGCTTGGAATATAACATTGCCCTTATTGACCAATGTTCCAAAAATAAAGAATGGGTAAGAATTCCTTGGAATCCGGAAGAACATAAGGTGTCATCGGCAACACTTGAATCATCCCACCCCATTCCTGAGCCCACCCATGAGCCTAACTTATCTAAGCCCACTATCCATACTTCTGAAATGCCAACCACTAGTCATGATGTTGATAATTTTATCCCATATTATGATTTTGAATTCAATTCATCTAACTCGAAGTATGGATCATCCATTACATTGGACACGGAAGTTGAAATTGAAAACTTTTCCTTTACACTTGAGGCATTAATTTTCACACTTTCCGCATCTTCTCCATCCTTCACCAACACTGATGATGGGATCCATCTTGTTTACCCACAACTAATCAACTGGGACCAACAAGATCCACCGATAATGGACATTTTTCAAAATGATGAAGCAATTGTAGAATTCATGGGGCTAAGAGAAGGTATTCCATGGGGTGATCACAAAATAGGGTTCTCCATTGATCTAGATTGTGTAGCTTACTTTGGGGAGATTGTGCAATCCTCCAATCGCAAAAATACAAAAAAGAAAAAAAAAATGTCTTTAGGTGAAAACCGCAAGGCACCTTCTAACAGTAAAATAGTAAAAACAAAGGACGTATCCGAAGGTAAAAACCTCGTTGAAGTGCCTAAGGATGGAGGATTGGACTTTATCCTCGTAACATAGGAAAAATCAGCTATGCTTATTGAGGACACAATGGAAGTTAACATAGCCACACCAGAGAATCCCAAAATGATTCTCTTGGCCGCATCATTGTCAGATGAAGAAAAACCTAAATTTAAACAATTCTTCATAGATAGGAAAGTTAACTTCACATGGTCATATGTTGACATGCTGGGCCTTGATCCTGAATTGGTTCTGCATCATCTTCCTTTAATCCCAGGAATCAAGCCAATCAAACAAAAGTTGCACAAAATGCACCCACAGATTACATTACTTGTCAAGGCTGAACTAGAAAAGTTACTAGATGTTGAGTTCATTAGGTCAGTAGACTATGCTGATTGGATATCCAATATTGTTCCTGTTACAAAGCCAAATGGACAAATCCGTATCTGCACGAATTTCAGGGATTTGAATAAGGCTTGCCCAAAGGATGACTTCCCCTTACCAACCATAGACATGATTGTTGACCTCATAGTAGGGTATGAGATGTTATCTCTCATGGATGGTTTCTCAGGCTATAACCAAATCTGAATTACAACAGAAGATCAACATAAAATGACATTCACTTGCCATTGGGGGACATATTGTTGGAATGTCATGCCTTTTGGCCTAAAGAATACATGCACCACATAACAGAGGGCTATGACAACAATCTTCCATGACATGATGCATATCCTAATGGATGATTATGTAGATGACCTATTGGAAAAATCTTTGACAAGGAAAGAACATCTCAAAGTCTTAGACAAAATTTTCAGACGGCTTGAAGATTACAAGGTTAGATTGAACCCAAAGAAATGTGTCTTTGAAGTCACTTCAGGCAAGCTGTTGGGATACATAGTTTCAAGATGAGGCATTGAGGTTGATCCCACAAAAGTAAAAGTAATTCTGGACATGCCTCCGCCAAAAGGAATCAGTGAGTTGCGCACACTTCAAGGAAGATTGCAGTCTATTTGCCAATTCATACCACAGTTGGTAGACAAGTGTCAACCATTCCAATATCTGCTATGCAAAAGCAATCCTTTTGTATGGATAAATAAATGCAACATAGCCTTTGACCAAATTAAAGAATATTTATTAACACCACCAGTGTTAATGCCACCTATTGAGGGAAAACCATTGATCCTATATGTCTCCGCAATGACAAATACACTAGGGGCATTATTGGCACAAAATGACCATGAAGAAAAAGAAAGAGTCATATACTACATCAGTCGCACACTAATTGGATATGAGCTAAACTACACAACCATTGAAAGGGAATGCCTTGCAGTTGTCTTTGTGGCGCAAAAACTAAGACACTATATGCTAAGCCATCAAACACATCTGGTAGCAAAGATTGACCCATTAAAATATCTCCTGAGTCGAGCAGCATTGACAGGTCGTTTGGCAAAATGGGTCATGATATTAAGCGAGTATGACATACAATATGTGGAGCGCAAAGCAATAAAAGGTCAAGTAATAGCAGATCAACTAGCAGATGCACCAATCCAAGCTACTCATCCATTGATAACTAATTTTCCTGATGATTCCATCTTTCACGCAGAACCAACTCTACCATGGAAACTATACTTTGATGGGTCCCACACTAGTCACGGCTCAGGAGCTGGCATATTATTGATCACACCACAAGGGGATTCAATTCCTAAATCATTTTCAATTGCCTTCCCTTGTACAAATAATATTGCAGAATACGAGGCATTGGTCACAGGTCTCAAGATAGCAATAAAATGGAAAATTCAGACATTGCTCATATTCAAAGATTCTTAGTTGGTCATCAATCAAGTGAATGATGACTATGACATAAAAGATGAGAAATTGCTTACCTATAGAAGAATGGTGGCTAGTTTCCTAATGTATTTCAAAATGATTGCATTTGAACAAATCCCAAAAACACAGAATAAAGCAGTTGATGCAATGGCTACCATTGGATCTCTCTTAGACATCCCTAAGAATGTGTGACAATTTGAATTCTTAGTGGAACAGCTATTGATACCTACATATGATATTCCAGAGTCAGAAATGGTGTGCAAGATTGTTGGTCCCAGTTCACCTTGGTATTAGGACATATATGACTATCTTAAATCCCAAACCCTCCCACCCAACCTGTCCAACAACCAACGAAAATCCTTTATTCAAAAAGCGGCTAGACATACCATCGTCAGTGACACCTTATACCATCATGGCTTTGACAACACCCTACTTCGCTGTCTCGACACTGATGAAGCACAAATGACTTTACGAGAAGTAAATGAGGGTATATGTGGATCTCATTTGAGTAGTCCAACCTTAGCTAGGAAGGTCACCAGACTTGGGTACTACTGGCCGACATTGGAAAAAGATGCTCTTCAGTTTGTTAGAACATGTCAAAAATGCCAGGTGCATAGCAACCTGATTCATGAACCTACACAGGAATTGAGACCAATCACTTCTCCATGGCCTTTTGCACAATGGGGACTCGACCTTGTGGGTAAGATCCATCCATCCTCTTCTAATGGCCATAAATTCATAATCACTGCCACTGAGTATTTTACTAAGTGGATTGAAGTCATCCCTCTCACCTACATCACTGGTAAACAAATATCCAAGTTCATCCTAAATTACATCATTTGTCAGTATGGTGTCCCACAATCCATCATCACAAACAATGACAGTCCATTCAAAAATCAGGACGTTCGTGAGCTCTGTGAGCGATTCCACATCCAACACCATTTTTCCACTCCATATTACTCACAAGTTAACAGCCAAGCTGAGGCGTCCAATAAAACAATCCTTTGCATTCTGAAGAAGACCATCAACGATGCTGGCTGAGATTGGCACCTACAACTTAATCTTGCTTTATGGGCCTATCGTACCAGCATTTGCATCCCCACTAGAGCCACTCCATTTTCCCTGGTCTATGGATCTGAGGCCATATTACCCATCGAGGTCAAAATTCTTTCTCTCCGAGTCTCCTTGAAAGGAATGATTGATGATGAAGAGTACAGACATACTCACCTACATGAACTAGAAATGCTACAAAAAAGATGGCAAAATGCCTTAAATCATCTGCAGGCATATCAAAATCGTCTCTTCCAAAGTTATAACAAAGGAGTAATGGTGAGAAATTTTGAAATTGGTGACTTGGTTCTCATGCAGAACCCTAGAAATTAGGTAGAACATGAAAAGACAGGAAAGTTTGAGGCTAATTGGCTTGGTCCTTATATCATTACTATTGCATTTGGTTCCAGAGCTTATTAGCTAGCCACACCTAATGGAGAACACCTAATAGAACCCATCAACAACTTACATCTGAGAAAGTTCTACACATAGCATCAGAGAGCAGAGCTAAAAACCTAAAAATACAAAAAAATGAAAAACAAAAAAAATCATCCCTTGATGAAAACCTGGCAACCAGGCGTCTTGGTGACATCAAAAAAATAAAAAAATGGCAAAAATAGTAAAATAAAATGAATTCATCCAATAGTGAAAACCTAGCAAACAGGCGCTCTAGATAAGTACCATGGTGAAAACCTGGCAAACAGGCACCATGCGTATTCGATCATTGCTTCTCCATCTACTGTTACTTAAATCGACCTTTATCTAGTTGTCATTATCGCAAAATCCTGACACATTCATGACATCTATCCTAAGTCTTGTCGATTCCGGCCATGGTTAGCATTTGGTTGACATCATCCCTTGCATATCCTTGCCTTTTGTCTGCCTATCTCCATATCATTGAACTCGGGTATTCCCCGACCTATCTTGGGGCAAGACCTTTATCACGCAACTGCACTGGGTACTGCACATGATCCCGCATTCTTAAAAAGTCCTGAAAAAATCCTAAAAAACTGAAAAAGTCCTGAAAAAATCCTAAAAATCTGAAAAAGTCTTGAAAAAAGTCCTAAAAATTTGAAAATGTCCTGAGAAAACACAAAAATATTCAAAAAAGTGTCAAAAATCTCATAAAAAAGTCAAAGTAAAAGTCAATCTAATCAATTCAATCAATCATATCAATCAGTCTTTTGTCCTTGTTCAAACTACGTTGTCTCTACACATTTGCTACGTAGGCAAGATTCATCTTTGAATCCCAGAGACATTAGGTCAGTCCTTCTAGGTTTGTCAAAAATTAAATCATGATTCAAGCCTCTGTCCTTCGGACAATGTCAGTGGTCGTGTCGAACTACAAGGTCTCTGAGTGCATGATGTAGGCAAGGCCATCAATCGATGGACCCCCCAAGCCGCACTAGGTCAGTCCATTAGGGTTCTTGGCACTACACATTCACATACGTCAAACTATCTTCAAATCAGTCAAATCTTATGTCAATCTTGAATTATCAGTCTATCGAAAATCTATTTCATCAAACACTCTCAGTCAATTCAACATGTCAGCAATGACATGTAGTCAAAATCATATCAAGACAATTTATCATGGCAAAACTTTGGGTTCTTCTTCAGATACATCCTTCTAAAAGACAACTCTTATCACTTCTATATGATTTTGGATGTGTCCTTCCTAAGAATCATCATCATCATCTGGCAATTTTGATAGATTCTCCTAACTCTGAGAATCGATCTCCTAGATATCAACATCATTTAGGATGTGTCCTTCCTAAATTTGATATCGCTCAACATTTGACAAACACTAGACATTAAAACACTTGGCAAACACTTGGAAAACTTTTTTCTCTCTTTTGATGATTATCATGATATTAGTTCCTTATTTCCTAGGAACCACGACATATCATGATGATTATCCTTGTCTACTTATCACTCTACTATTAGTTTCTCCAGGATGTCCTAACTTCAAGATTTAGAGAAGCAACAACATAGTACAATGATTTTACTGTCTGTTTCCTTTTACTATCATGTGGCTAGTTTCTCAAGAATTTCCTATCATCAAGATTTATAGAAGAAATGATGTCTCACGATTAGTTTGGTTTTTATGGCGGTTGGTCATGACAAAGTGACTAGGGGCAATTGTGTTTCTTGCATGAGTCATGATCATCCTTTGTCTACGACTGTTGACCTACGTGATGGTTCAACCTTGCACACTATTGATCTATGTCATATCATAGTGTTTGTCGACCATCATGACATTTTCGCCCAATGATGATTACAAAGCAACAACTAGAATAGCACTATAGCAAAGCCTTTGAAGGACTTTTTTCGCACTAACATGCATATCTTTCTTCGCACTAACATCGATCTTTGTCTTCTCTTCTCTCGTCCTCTGATGATATCCTGTGACATACAAAAACAAAATTGCATACATAATAGCATGAGCATTTCATATTCACATCCGCATAAATCAAATACCATAATTCACATTGCATAAACACTATCATTTGCATCCATTCATAATACCATCGTTTGCATCCACACATAAGCATCATAAATAAACATCTGCATTAACATATAGAAACCACATCATCATCACATTATACAAAGCATACATAACCACATCCATAAATGCATTCATAAACATAAGCATAAATACAACTCATAGCATCATAAAAGCATCACATAAGCATCTCATAGAACATTAGAATACCATAACGCATAACATAATATAGGCCACATCAAATTTGCATCGCATATATATAATCTCAAAAACATGTAATGTCATAGGATAGAGTCATATGATATCCCAAAAATAGAGCTCGTAGGCACGAATATCAAAATACAAATGTCTACAAACAAGTCCTAGGATGGCCCTCCTCCATCCCATGGAGGCGAACTGCAAGGCGGCTATGTCTGACCAACCACATAAAATGTAACCTGAATGGGAGCGGTCTCCTGCATCTGACTCTGTGATCCTGAGGGATCGATAATAGGAAGCTGACTCTGATATGTCTGCTGACCTGAAGACACTGATCTATGACCATGCTCTGACTTGTGACTGTGCCCTGACGAATGCCTGTGAGAGTTGTGTGACCTATGACCTAAAGACTACCCTGATGTAGTGGACCCCCCAGCACTGGTGTAACTACTGCTATGAGACCTATTGTTGTGTGTCTGGCTGCCACTACCTATCCTACTGTGGGATTGAGACAACCCTAGGTCCCATCTATCTGGTGGAACAACCTGCTCATAAAATACCCTGTATCCACCCCTGCTCTCTGCCATCCTGGCTAGCTCCCAAGCCATATCCCCTGTCGGTCCAGAACACAACTCTACAAACTTGGTCACCCATCGATCTGACTCCTGCCGTCAGAGAATAGCCTGATCTCTCTCCACTCGGATGACCTCTAACTCTACTGCTAAGGCCTTGTTCTGAGACAAGGTTGCATCGAGTCTGCTTTGAAATTCTGAAATCCACTGATCAATAGTAGCATCAGTAGGCAAAATGGATGATCTATCACCCTCATCATCCCCAAAGATCATGCACTCCCGTAGTCACTGATCTACCTCATCCTCCTCCTCATCTCTCTCCCCCTCGGCACAAACCTCCTCCACATCTATGTCAAGAGGGTGTCCCCCAACAAGTGGATCCACCTCTACTCTCTACTCCGCCACCACCTCCACCTCCTCCTCACCTCCTCTGACCTCCTTGGCCCTCGCCTTCTGTTCTCTCTGCTCCCCCTCCTCCTGAATGGGTGACAATGGTACACCACCTACTCTATGCCTGACTCTCCTGGGCTGCCTCCACCCTCCGCCATCCCTCCTCCTCCTCACACCCCTCCCATCTCCTCCACCTCCACCGTCTCCTCCACCTCCCCCATCTCCCCCACCTCCTCTGTCTCCCCCATCTTGGCCTCCTCCTACCCTGTATCCATCTCTACCCCTGGCACCTCTACCATCTCTCCCTCCATCTCTGCCACCCCAATCTCTCCTCGGTATCCTTGGAATGACTGATCTACAATCTATCGGCGGTGGACCATCTAGATTTGTCAAAGGGATGGGCCTCTAAACCTCCCACCAGCTTTCAAACTCAGCAAACATCCCTAGATCCGCTCGACCCCCTCTCCATACCCACTAAACGGCCACCAAGTTATCAACCTACTGCTCTACTATTGTGAATGATATGGGCATCCCCCACATGGTCTCCTTGGAAGACTGAGCATACTCTGTTGTGCCTACTGGCATAACCTGCTACTCCCCAAACTGTTGTAGTACTTACTGGGGTAGGTACATCTCAATGATCCACTGAGTCTATATCGTGCGGCCAATCAGATATCGAAACTGTCTGCAAAAGGACAAGTGGCCGTCCTCATCTGACCACTAAGCACAATCTTTGTAGGGTCTCCAAACAAAGTTGATCATCGTGTCAATCTGATGACACCAATACCTAGTATCTTCCACACGAGTTTGGCTAACTGATCCTGCATATAAATAAACATAGGGCATCCCATCACCGAGCTGCTGAATCTGCACTGGTGTTCGAAACACGGGAATGCGCTCCCACACCCAGATCATCAGGAGGGTAGTGCCGCAACTAATACTGTGTCGTTGGTGATAGACAACCTCATGTAACTGGAGATAGAGCATGGCCCCCAATCGAACACAGTCCTCTGTCCCCACATACAGACAAGAACATCTCCCCATCCAATGGGAAATCCGTGACCACGACGATCCGGGATTAGCAATCTAGTGATCAAGGTCATAAGCATGGCATCAAATCTTGGAAATTGATCAACCACAACGTCCCAACTGATCTCATAACCATCCATGCCTAGTTAGGCACCATCAACACCCTCATACATCTCTGTCAGGGCCTGTTGCCCTCGGTGTGGATCATAGACCACCCTCTCTCCGCTGATCGGAATCCGAAGAATATGGTACATGTCCTCCAAAGTCACTATCACCTCTTTAGTAGGTAGGTGGAATGAGCAGATCTCAAAATGCCACCGCTCACAGAGGGCTATCAACAAACCTCTATTTTCCTGAATAATGGACATGTCGATAACATGGTATAGGCCTAGGGCCATCAACCACTATCTCTGCCTATCACTGAGGTGATCTTTGAAAGCATAGGTAGTTGGTCGAAACTCTCATGTATAAATGGGCACAAGCCGACTCTGCACATGGAAAGGCCAAGGATTAGCACATATTAAGCAACATTATGGAAAGATTACTACTACTGGCAAGTCAAGGGTACAAAAAGGTTAATCTGCACACAAGGTCAACAAAAGTTAACGTTGGTCAATTTCAATTGCGTCTCATTGACCACAAATGCGTCACAATTATTCAATTGTGGCTCTACGCATGACAATTGTGTTGCAATCTGTCAAATGCGTCATTATGACAAGAAAATGTGTAATCGAACAATGAATGCATTATGACAAGAAAATGCGTAATCGAACAACGAATGCGTCATTATTTGGAGCAAATGCGCGATCTCACAATGAATGCGTCGTTCAAATTGTCAATTGTGATGCAAAATTGTAAATGCGGTTCAAAATCCTCAATTGCATTGCAACATGGCAATTGCGTCATTCCACTTGACGATTGCGCAATCACACAAAAACCTAGCCTACCATCGCACTTGCGTCGTGACACAATCAAATGCAGCGAACACGAATGCATTTGCGGCTTGCGCGACAGCATTTGCATCGTACCGCATTTGTTTTCCCCCATTAAACCCTAATAAATGTATAAAATTTGAAATTGAACAAGTTGGATAGGGTACTTACCGATGCCTCTAGGCCCTCGGGTCGTCCGAATGTGCACATGCGGTATCTAGGGTGTGTAGTCACTAGAATCACCATCGTCTCTCAGAGCTGTGATTTCTGAAATTCCTATGTGACAAATGTGCAAATGATATTTGGATTGACCTTTTCAACCTATTTATAGGCTGAAAATTAGGGTTTTGACCTAGTAGGTTGTACTGAAGGCTCATTTGACCACCTTTGACTGACATTTTGGCTAGCTTAATGTCTTTTGTTTTCGAAATCGTTCGTGTTATCACTTTTCTGATCATTAATTTGACTAGTCAGGATATTTTCCAAATTTTTCTGACCCCGGGTCGAAATTCAAAAATTTTCCCGAGGGGGCATAGGCACTCCGTACCTTCACTGGGGCATATTCTGGACTTGTTTTCTTTGCCACAATGAGACAAGCCGCATTATGACAAAGAGGGGAAAATGTAGACACCTAAAAATGACTTAGGCCTGTGACCACTATTCTACCACCTTTCGTCATAACATGATTATAACATTTTAATTATGTTTCTAACCCACATTCAACTATTAATTAAATAATTTATAATTATTTAATTAATTCATAATCTCTCATTCGTCATAATTATTAAGTAAATAAATCTTATTTATTTATTTAATAATGTCACTAATGATTAAAGTCTTCTTACAATTAAATAAAGTCTCATTTATTTAATTAATCCTTATAATAAATCTCCTCCTGATTATTAAATAAATATACTTAAATATATTGATTTAATATGTCACTAATTCCTAAATCCTCTTAATTAAATAGATTTGATAATTTATTTAATTAAATAACTAATTCTTCTAAATTAAATAATTATTTTAATTATTTAATTATGGCATGTGACACTTCTATATTTTTAAATAAAACAAAATCATTTAAAAATACCTCACATACTTAATTGATTCTTCATTTAGTAATTAATTTCAAAAATCAATTACTTCTTATCTCACAAAATCCCTATTTTGAATTAATTTAACTCAAAATGGAATTATTCTTCTACAAATCAAGTAATTTCTAATATTACTGATTTTCTAAAATCTCATCCTCTTGTCTTCTGATTTTTACTAATTTCATCTCAACTGTCACATTCAGTCTTGATTTAATTCATTTAATTAAATCGTATTCACACATGGGTATTTTTCCCTAACCCTAATTGAGAGTTGCCTTATTGAATCTTGACCTTTGATTCTAGGGCATTCCTTAAAACTCTCATCTTGTCCGTCCGTTCAAGATTGCATTTTCCATAAAATGACAATCTTGATCTCATTTTCGGATCAATCATTTACTTAATTTATTTTTATTATAGGCATTCTCATCATCTTAGGCTTTTATCACTATTTGCATATTAGGATTGGTTTGCTAATTGCACATTAGTTTTATTTTACAAATCCTTCAATAGCTTTGTTAGGACTAGAATTTTTAGAGTGTGCTCACAAATTTGAGGGAATCCATCATCAACAACAAGCTTGAGGAGGTGCAATGGAATTCAGCCATGGAGTAGTAAATGGGTGATATCTTTTCAGTTTCTTCCATCTCTTGTAGTTTCTCCTTTGCATTCTATTGTATGATGTTATTAACTTGCAGGTACAACTAATCAAGTGATTTCTGATCTTGTAGGAATTTAATTGTCATTACAGTATTTTGTATCCATTATCCTGTGCATATAGATTTCTTTCCACTAATCCTTTTACATGTGCTAGTGTATGTTGGTATTTATTTCTTACTATGGTAGAGTCTTCCCGTAACTACAATAGCTATAATGAATATTATTTAGTTTCATGGTCATCCCACTCTTCGCAAACCCCATAGTAGACTAAATTCACCTTTTTGGGTACTATCTTGAGGTCTACTCATAACACATTTGCTTTCTTTTCTCCTACTTCCTTGGGACACTCATTTCTAACATGAAATTCTCTTCTATAGTAGGTACAACATATGTTAGGTCTAGGTGTATATATGTCTCTTTTTTCCATGATGTCTGATTAGAGTCTCAACTATTCTATGCCTATTCTAATTTTCTCCAATTTCTTATTTTCTCTTTCTTTGTCTTGTTTGTTCCATGACTGGTTTTCAATCCAGTATGCAAATGTAACTATTTCTAGATATGTATTGAAATTTTGTCCATCAAGTGATATTCTTATTTCTATTAGGACTTCAGAGATGAACCACTCAGTACTATGTTTGTCAGTTAAAGTTTCTTCTAGTTGTCCAGTGACCTATTTGAATATTTTTTCAAATTCCTTGATTGTTTCATCTTCTTGTTTCATTAGTTCCTATATTTTACTTACTCCCTCTGTAGGGAAATTTGGGGTAACAAATTTTTCTAGGAAATCCTACTTTACATTTTCCTAGTCTTTATTATGGTTAGGATAAAAAAACATTATACCATTTTAATTTTTATCCTCAAATTGATCCAACAAAGTAAAATAGTTTTATGTCATCTCTAGTTAGGTGTTGTATTTTCCATAGAGACTCCAAGATGAAGACATGTTCGGTTGATTTGGTTGTGTACTATCCAAACATGGCAATTTCATAGTGGTGTTAGTGATTAGTTCTTCTTCTAAGTCACGATTTGTATATCCTATATCAAATTTTTGTTCACTAAATATGTCTACATTGTCTTCCTCTTCCTTTTGTTCACCTGCATTTTTTTGTCCTATATTTTGTTTTGCTTCCTCTGTTATTCTTTCTTTTATCAGCATTAGGGTGATTCATGATCTGGAGGTTGCATCTATTCAAATTTTCTTTCCATTCTTGGAGTTTTTCATTTATTATTTAGTAACATTTTATTATTTGATTGTGTCATTCTATTTTATGGTGTTAAGTTTATATAATTTTCCTTATTTTTCATCACGAATTCACTTCTTATCTTTAATATACTTTTGGTTACTAACTCATACAGACAATCATAATAAAATGGTGCATTTCAATGTTTTTATACTAGAGTTTCTAGTGGTAACCACTCCTTATTTATCTTACTTATAAGAGGCATCATGATCCTTACTACCACTTGTTCCATTTCTTTTCTAAAATTTCCATAATCTTCAATTTCTTATGCTATCTTTTGAATGATTTTTTTTTTAATGTTAGAACCTAAGTGTGGAATATCTTCTCTATCCCCTTTGGAAACACCCACAATGGTGTGCTCTTTTTCTTCTTCTCTGGTAGCACCCACACTAGCGTACTCAACAAAACCCTCAATGTCATGCTCACTCCTTTGTTATTTTTTTCTTTCACAACCTTTGGGTTTTGTTCATTAGCCCTCTTTTCTGCCTCTTCCATTCTTTTACCGTATCTTTCCCATATTTCTTGAATTTGTTTTAGCCTTCTTTTTTTTGCATTTATCTCCTTTCCTAACAATTATTTTAATTAGCTCCCTTCTTCTCCTATTATCTCCTATTACCATGGATTTTCCAAGCCTGGAATTCCATTAATCCTTATATATATCCCGTGGGTGATTAAATTTTTTGAGAAGTTGCATCTTTTCAAGGATCTTTTTGTATCCCTCCCCCTTTCCATTTTTCATACCCTAATGGCATACCCCTCTCTCATAGAGGTGGCCCTTAGGGTTGGATGTAAAAAAAAATCAACCTTTTTTCCTTCTTATGCTTTATACTTTCTTTATTGTTCTCTGAAGGGTCCCAATAATGGAGCCAATTTTGAAAAGAAGATTGGGGAAGTACAATCTAGAGATTTGTACCCCGAGACCTCTTATGTAGTCATTTTATACCCCAAAGGATACAATACGAGAAATAAGTATTTTTTATAGTTATTAAGATGAACATATACTAGCTACTATATTAACAAAAATTAATT
Organism: Sequoiadendron giganteum; assembly: GCA_007115665.2. Taxonomy (NCBI): domain Eukaryota; kingdom Viridiplantae; phylum Streptophyta; class Pinopsida; order Cupressales; family Cupressaceae; genus Sequoiadendron; species Sequoiadendron giganteum. The sequence goes on along the minus strand of CM021107.1, from coordinate 126,520,895 downwards.
ATTCATCCCTTCATAACACATACATAGATAAACCCTTGTATCTCCTTATATTATATTAAAACTATATACAAAAGGAAAGTCTTAGTCTTCTCATATAAAAGTTCTTATAGCTATCCTTATATCTCTCCGCATATAATTTATATTTATATATAGTATTTCTCATGAAGGGACATGACTCCTAATTATATCCAATGTCTCTTTATTCTTTTGTGAACCTTTTGTTGTAAAGACAATTTATATTGCACCAAAAGATTGACATGTTAATATCTGATACAACAGTCAAAATTAATGAATCCACATGAGGCGGTTAATCCATGTCATGAATCCAAGTGTTGTGCTTCACAACACAAGGAGACCAAGGGTGTACACCTTGAAAAAATCCCCCCGATGCAAGTGAGGGGTTTGAACCCATGACCCAGGCTCTAACACCAATTGTTGCAATGACTATTGTCGTTGCACCAAAAGGTTGACCTCTTAATGCCTAATACAACTGCCAAAGTTAATGAATCCAAAAGAGGTAGTTAAGCCATGTAATGAACCCAAGTGTTGCATTGCACAACATAAGGAGACTAACGGTGCACACCTTATAGCACCTTTTTTGGTATCTTGTGGTAAGATCTATTCCAAACTTTGACATACTAACAGTCTCCATGCAAATACTAAAAGTTGACACACTCCAAACAAGTGTTTTAGGTCATAATTAAGAAGAGGATAATCTATAATCAAGTATATATAATTTTAGAACATAGTATAAAGACATAGATATCTCCTCTAAAGATAAATATTCCTCCTCCAAATACTATTCAAAAGTATCCATACTACGACATTTTAGAGGGGGCATCGACTATCGGATCTAAGGTTAGTTTATTAGCATCCCTCCTTTTTCTTTGATGAGAAATGATGGAATAGGGTAACGAAACAGTTCTCTAGTCTCTGGTGAACTCCCTCATTTATTAAGTCTCACCTCCCAATGGTTACAACCCACAAGGGGTGAAGTCCTACAACCCCCTGTAGGGAGGGAAGGGAATTTGAGCTCATACTAGAATGGCCATCCGCCACCCCTACATGTTTTTTCAGTTCATTCAGGTAGGCAATTTCATGGAGATATCCCCACTATTGTGAATAATAACTCCATCCTAGGGCCCATCCATTCACCCCCACTAGGTAGGACCCCCGCTTCTATTCCCACCCCTGACTATCCAGCTAGTTGGATCATTCGGCCATCCCTCCCAATGGTTATAGCCCACAGGGGGTGAATTCCTATAGCCCCCCTATAGGGATGAAAGGGAATTTGAGCTCATGCTAGGATAGCCATCCTCCACCCTTACACGGTTGTTAGTTCATTCAGGTAGGCAATTTTGTGGAGATCTCCCCGCTATTGCAAAGAATAACTCCATCCTAGGGCCCATCCATTCACCCCCACTAGGTAGGACCCCCACTTCTTGTCCCACCCCCAACTATCTGGGTAGTTGGATTGTTTGGCCATACTTCACCCCTGGTTACCCAGCTAGACTTGAAGGACAAAGCTATTCAAGCTACCAGAGGACAAAGTTATTCAAGCTATTCAATAAAGAAAGTGAGCTGGATAGGATTGAAGAATTATTACATAGAGAATGAACAAGAGGATCAGAGTGTTCCCTCACAATAATCAAAGAAGAATCATCTCCATCAAAGATGAAATTTATGAAATCAATGGTGTCTCCCAAATCTGAAATGTGTGACTCAACAAAAAATCTAGAAATGTTTTTCAAGTATACATCCCATATAGCCATATTTGGAAGACAATGTTTATCATATTTTACTGAATCACAAGAAGCCAAGACTGCATGATAGCAAAAGCATCGTCAAATGCAGTAAAAATAGAGCGGAAGGAGTACAAGGCTCAAGAATCGGATCAAATGTGAGTACATCTAAGTTCAAGTAACCAAAATTCTCCTCAAAATCATGGTCCACAATAAAAGTTTGATCATCAATCAAAAGATCAAATCCATCATCAAAATTAAAGTCTATAAAGGTGTATAACTAAGATGCATGATCAACCATCCTAGTATCAATAATATCTCTACTCTCCAAGTCTCTAATGATAATTAAATTAGGATTAAATTTCATAGTCCTCCTTGCTCCACCATGGGTAATTTGATAGATGTGTAAAGAAGCTAAGGTAGTAGAAAAACTTCCTACACTAATCTTGAGGGGAGGATATGCAAAAATTTATAGATATTTTCAATAGTTAAAAAAACTTAAACATAAATGTCATGCATACCACAACACAATAATTTATGTGAGGAAAACCCTTTTGGGAGAAAAACTCCACTCCAAAATACGCCCAATATATTATTTAAAAATCACAAAGATTACAATATACTTGAAAAGTAAGCTTCTCACAAGAGTATCACCAACCAAAGATCCAAAGGCAACATGACTACTATCAAAATCTCAGAATACATCACAATACACAATTTTTATACAATTCCCTCATAAAATAGGGTTGTCTTCTAGGGAAAGTCAAGCCAAAAAAATATCGACCCTCAAATTTGAGACTTAATGATGAATGATCTAGATTTACAATAATAAAATATACATTAAATTTGTCTCTTGGGGGTGTTTCCCCCAAACCCTTGTCAAGGTGCATGGCCCTTGAATCCCCCACCAAGGGGATGATCCCCTGAACCCCTTGTTAATCTATGCACCCCCTATGACTAAACTTACTCCTATAATTTGATGAGGTGGTAGAGCACCCACCCTAGAGTTAATATATGCAAGAATAGAATTAAAAACATTCATTAGCAACTAGTATGTATATCACAACATGACCAACTAGTATGACACAATTTTATAAGTATCCACGAAAAAAATTTCATACAAATAGAAGTAACATCGGATCATGCATAGGTTTTCATACACATCACATCAAGGACAAGGTCATCAAGATTCAAAGATACTTATAAATACTTACATCACATACCCAAAATAGTTTTAATTACACAACCATTATGTTATTACTAACAAATCTTTAATTAATCAAACACCACTAGTTGTCAAAATTGCCTCAATTAGTTTGTATCCTTAACAAGAAATCATATGTCACATCATGTAACCAACACATATCATACACATAATGTTTAAGTAGACATTTAATCACATCTTTAACTGTTATTACCTTTATTCTTGTTTTCTCATTTGTACAACCAAATCGACATAACCAACACACAAATGACCACAAAAATTACTCACTTGACTCAAAACACAATGCTCATACAAAGGTATGAGGATTCCTAGTGCCCAAAATTCTCCTATGAGAATCCATATCATATAAATAATTACCATCAGGTCTTCTCCGAGGAACCTCTACATAGAAATATTTGATACATCAAAGGGAAATGGATTGTAACCATCCCATACCAATCTCATTTACCCCTTCATAATAAATCTTGAATCCATCTACTCCCCCATAAAACCTGTCAATGACCCCTCATGATTATGATAATTTAACATATTTCACATTACTATACACATACCAACAACAACAAAAATTTAAAAATGCCTTAAAATTAAAAAAAAAAATTTAAATCAACAAAACAAAAATTTGAAATTTGAAATAAAAAGTCTCAATAACTAGTCTTTGAGGCAAAAAGGACAATTTCACAATGTATTTAATCAATAGCTTAAATAATTTCAAAATTGTTGGCTTCACAAATCAAATAAAATCATATTAACAATCACAAATATGAGTCCAAAATCACACAACTTTTTACAACATGATAACTTCATGACTTCAACCAGGTCACCTAAGGGGAAGGAGGGGATAAGGTGGTCTCCCACATAGAATTAATGAATAAATCACAATACAATAGCACCATGTCTCACACAACTTGACAAAATCATATAATAATCATCATGCAACATGTTCCACACAATCTGGGATAATCATATAATAATCACCATCCCACATGTCCCACACAATCTGGGAAAATCATATAGTAACTGAATCATCAATGATAGATCTGATTTAGAAAAAAGGGTACACTTAGGTTCATCCTCAACCATTTTGGTTTACAATAATAGATGGTAGAAAGGGAGACAAAGTTAAATGAAATAGGTAATGGTATCACATATGAATCACTAATGGATCCATAAAGAGGGGTAGATGGGGGAAAACACTCCAAAATTACAATGAGGGCCATATAGTAACTCTCCTCACTCTAAGATAGATAAGGGCACCATGGTAGCTCATCTTACCCCAAGAAGTAATGGCTACACCATCACTCACCTCACCCTAAATGGGATAGGTCATAATGAAGGTCTTCTTCCGCCCACTCAACCCCTAATTTAATCTAGTGGAGTCCTCTCCCTTAGGAGTGATTAGCACTAGGGGATACACCAACATATCCAAACATGCTCACAATAGACATCCATCTCTATAATTAAATTCACATTTCACATAATTTTCACAAGGAGTATGCGCATAGGTAATTCCTTCTAGATGTCCACCATACTCTTAACCCAACACATAACACATAACACATAAACATATATTCAACACTCAACAAGGGGGTCACCACAATGTACACCTAAAACTCATAATGACACATAATTATTACGCATGAGTATGCATCAGAAAGACTATATACACTGTCCACAAAACCTTTTCTAAACTTGAATTTCCAACATAACAACTAGTTGTACAAACATTCAAATTCATTAATTTCTTCATTAAAACATAGCTAAGTCTCTTAAACAAGATAATAATCATTGTAAGTTTATTTAATTCTCCCAAAAATAATTCGTTCATTTAATGAGACTAATACTCCTTAGGATCTTAAATTAAATGCATAGAGAGACATTATTTCCATTATTCATTCAAGACCTTCCAATTCTTTCCTAACCTTCTTGTAGTTACAATCAAAACACATAACACTAACTAGTTATGACCAAAACAGTTTTTGAGAGTTCCTAATGTTGTAACCTAGGCTCTAATACCAAATGTCATGCTCAAAACTATCTACCAAAAACACAACACAAATTCCAAATTTTGAGCACTATACATGATTGACACAAAAGTTTGGTTCCAAAGCACACATTTCTTAAAACCAATATTTTTTTTACCAATTATAGATTATAATATTTAGTTTGATAACTAAATTTCTTAGGCAATCATGGTAGGGTTTCAAATGGATACATGGAATTCACATCATCGAGATAGACTTAATTAGTTCTACTAACTTATTATTAATCTTAAACATAATTCAAGTCACATGTTATACAAACAAAATATATCAATAATAATTTCAGATTATTAATAAAATTACAAGAGCTAAGGGCTAGACCTATTCTTCAGGGGCTCATCTTTGATGGCCTTACCTACATATTGCATAGAGGTTTCGTAGTTTGAAAACTTGAGCTTGAACCAACTCATACTTGGTTGATTAGAAATAGGATATACCCACTAGGTTCAAATGAAATTCTGAAATCAATTTCAATCATAATCCACTAACACTTATACCCACTACAATAGGATGACATTTCAAGATAAGGTTTATTTACAAGTACACATATAAGATTATTTAAAATTGATTATTAAACTACAAGACTTAATTGGTGTTGAGGGAATCTATATTACCATGATGGTAATAACTTAACAAAGAGTGTTATAACTACCATCAGTGAAATAAAATTGTACCTACACACTCAGAGCATATAGCAAGCATAACTACACAAATATTAGCAAAAGTAATGCACAATCACCCAATAAGGTACACTATCATATATAATATTTTGAAAGAATGAAGAAGGTTTTCATTAATGTGTTGTCACTAATGTCAAAACTACATGATGGATGTTAACATTGAGTTGAGGATGATTGTAGAAGAGTTATTTTCCAAGAGAGTTTGATCCACACACAAAAATAGCCAAGCATTTTTGCTAAGTGTCTACATTGACAATTTTAGTACACAGAGCCCTCTGATAATTTGGTCTACATTTGGTCACCCTTACATAATTTATTTTTTGATTCTAATATGTTTTTTATGGACATCAGCAGCATCTTCATTTAAAATTTCATCTAAATTGGATAAGTGGTTAGAAAGATACAAGTAACAGAAGATCAACATATAAGGTCTACATAGTTTTTTGTGTATAGGCTATAACTTAACTGGTCTGCACTCCTTCACATATTCGAGTTATACCTTGTGGTTTTGGGAGAATTTTAACATGTGTAAATGAATTATGTTTTCCATTTGGCATGATATTATGAGGTCCATTTGTCCTACGGTGATGATCAGTTGGGGTATTTTTATTTTAGGTCCTATACCTAGTCGACCTAATGTATGTAAAGAGTTGTGGATATTAAATATGTAATGTGAATGTAAGGAGATTTTATAGGTCCATGCTGACCTATATTGCATGCTTTTTGGGCATGATAGGATTTTGATTTGAATTGGGTGCCAATAAGGCACGTTTTGTATGTTTTAGGGATACATCTAATTAGTTCGATCTAATTGATGTTTGTGATGGATTTTTGTATATATACAAGATTGTTACAAGATTTGAAGATATCGAATTTGAATGTGTACATGATCTGAATATAATAAGTGATGCAAAATTTTATAGAGTTGAGTGAATAAGTTGTGTGAATGTAGAGAAAAATATATATTTTTAATAGATAAGTTGGATGAAGCGTATTAAGTTAATGTTTTGAGCTTTAAAGGAACCAAATCCAACATATGATAGATACACTTTGTATCAGTTCAAATCTTTGTTATGAAGCCACTTATTTCTATCTTTCTTTTCTTTATGAATAGTGAGTTCACTTGGACAATGAGTCTACCTAGCAATGAGCCTTTATGTAATATCTTATTACCAATTATATTATATTATGAGTTAATCCTCGCCATAGTTTTTTCCATTTTGGGTTTTCCACATAAAAATCCTAGTGTCCATGTGTTGTGTGTGTTTTAGATTGTTTATTCTTTTATTCCTTAAAATTGTTAAATATTATTTGGTAATTGGATGGTTTAATAGAATACAGATTCACCCCCCCTCTTAGTATTCTAAGATAATTGGTATCAGAGCTTGGTTCCTTAGAAGAAGCTTGACTACTTTGGGAAGATCTTGGAGATTGAACACATTGATAGAAAGTTTCTTATTCCTCCGGAAGAGATTCTTACAATTGGATACATAAAAGAAGATTGCATGCTTGACAAAGATGGAGAGCTAAAATTTTCTCTTGAATATCTTAACAAAATTGAATATGAAAAAAAAGATCTCGAGGAAAATATTAAAGAAGTAAATGACTGCATCAAAAAATTGAGAGAGCAAATCAAGAAGTTCAAAGAAAGGAATAAGGAGGTCAATGAAAAATTGAAACAAACAAATGAAAACATCACCAGATTGAAAGTGCAATTGGAAGAAAATAAAATAATTGAGGATTGTTTGAATGCAATGGTAAAAAGAGAAATTGATGAATGCACAAGGCTTGAACAAGAAGTGGTAAATTTGAGATCCGATTTGGAGAAAGAAATAAGTCATGAAGATAAATTCAAGACAACTTCTACAATTCTTGATGAGTTGATTGTAGGTCAAAAAGAATCTAAAGACAAAAGTGGTTTGGGACTTGAAAACAGAGAAATCTCAAAAGTAGACAAGATGCCTAATGCAAAGAAGGCCAATGAACTAGAAAAGACCAAAGACAAGAAGAACAATGGAAAGATCCGAAATCAAATAAATAATACTAGAATACCCCCGATCAGACAACCAAATGCTCAAAGGTACCCATCTTTCAATGGTATTTATTATTCTTGCAATCAATTTGGACATAGAGCAATGGAATGTAGAAGCAGAATGAATCAAAATGTTTCATCTTTTACTGGTCAATGCTTTACATGGAATAATTTTGGACATGGAGAAAATGAATACATAAGACAAATGATGAATGCACATAACAATGGAAGAATGATTCAATCTTTCACTAGTTACTGCTATACATGTTATGGATTTGGACACAAGGTTAATCAATGTAGATCTAGAATGAATGGAAGGAATGATGCTTAGAGAAATGACATATGTCACAATTGCAATAGACCTGGACATATTGCTAAATTTTGCGGAAGCAAAAATACAAGGAAGGATAACCAGTGAAAAGGAATGAACTAGTTAAAAATATTGATCTGATTGAAGTAAAGAAGGAAATGGAAAATATTTGGAGAAAGAAAGAGGAGACTGAGAACAAGGAAGAATCAGAGACTACAAATGAATTTTTACCACCCTCTAATGTAGATATTTCCTCTGGGAATTCAACCTAGGCATTGGCTTAGGGGGAGCAATAATAGATAATCAAACAACCCCCGACTGATATGAGGAGCCATAGCTTGGTATAATGATATGTGATGTAAATGAACAATTGTAAGCTTTTAAAGAAGGTGCAAAAATAAAATATGCAATTGTGGAGATTTGCAAAGAAAATTAGGGTTTAATGTTGCATAGAGAAGGGTTTTAATAGATTTATTGTTTAGCACATTGAATGCGAATTAGGGTAGAATCAAAGGGTTATATGTACCTACACTTAGTCAATTTCATTCACTTTTATGCATTTGGAGTGATTAGAGCATGTTGAAGTGAATTCAAGAGATCAAAGGTGATTTGTGAAGCAGATAATCCAAACCCTTGTTTTGGTTGAGCAAGAAAAATTTATTTATCATTGTCTAAAGCTGAATTAGAATTTATTTTTCAAATAATTTGAATTCAATAGAAATGGATACACCTATAGTAGTGGATGTGAGCGATAAACCCGGACCGAAATTCAAGAAATTCCCCATAAAAATATTTGAGAATGACTCACTCAAATCTTTTTCGATCATTCCATATAGGGTTTTGCCTACAGAAGATACTAGGGCATACATCCACAAGAAAATGGAAGAGTATAACCACATAATATTTACAAACCTATGGATTGACCAACTGATTGGAGATGATTATCAAATCAATCCTGAGTATGAAAACCTAGTGAATAAGAAATTGGATGTCTGGCAATGGTTTCCATTGTTTCATTTATGGTGATGAAACTAAGTATGTGAGAATGGAATTGAGCAAAGTGTATGGAAAATTCATATGGACTAACATGCCTAGTTTGATATCTAAGGAATTTATAAGGGAGGTTACTGGACTATGTACAACCAGACCTATACCAATATTGAAATTTGTCAAAAAAAAGATGTGATAGAGTTAATTGGAGATACATTTGATCAAAGAGCTCTCACTATGAACACTATTCAGACTCTTGTAGTAAGATATGCAGCTATGGTTATAGGATATAAGATATATTACACCAACAAAGAGAATAAAGTGTTAGCTACAACAATTCAATAGCATATGAGATGGTGGAGAAGGGAAAGGACTATGACTTGTGTGAGTTGCTCAGGCAACAACTCTTTGAAAAATTGAAGAAAACTAAAGATAAATATCCCTTCAAGCTCGGTTCTTTGGTAGTTTGTTTTCTATTCTACTTTATGAATGAGCTTCTCGAAAGAAGCAATTTCATATGGGATAAGAGAAGATTGGTATCTCATCCAATCTTGGAACACCTACATAGCCTTGGTGATATGAAATCTCAAGATGAATCACTTACTGCATTCTTTGTAATATTCTAGAAGAGAATGCATGAAAGGGAGAGGATCCCTAAGTCAATGGTTGACAAATATGAGAAGTATATCACATTCCTAGTCACAAATGATGAATGTATTATTGAGGCAATAGAACCCAGAACTATCTGGATTCTACCACTTGGATATGAGACCAATGAGAATGAAGTCAATGGTTATGCTGACATATTACTCAAAAGTCTTAAGGACTTTGCACAAGAAATATATGAACATATGAATAAAAATCCATGGAAGTGCATATGGAATTAAAGAAGCCTGAGATAAAGAAGAAGGTGAAAAAGATAGTGGATGAATATTTCTAGAATAAATGATCACAAAAGAACAAATACATGAGACAAGATCAAGAGTAGAGGGAGAAGCAAGAATAACTAGTGGGTCCACCAAACCTAGAAGATCTGGAAGAAATGTTTCCACCAATCTCCCTAGTATTCAACTACCATCTAAATTAGTTTCTACCACTAGCAGAACTAAGAGGACGAAGAGTAGTGTTCTTATAATAGAGGAACCTCAAGTGAAGGATGCCACAAGGTCTGAAGAGAGAAAGAAAAATACTTTGATAGTCCCCTTTACTATCGCCACATCAAAAAGAAGAAGAGAAAAAACTATTAGAGAGAAAAATATGAGCTCGGTATCTAAAGAAGAGGAAGAGGATGAAGGTCCTCCATTGGTCTAGAGAAGAAGAATTGGTACAAAGAAACAAATAATAGATATTTTTAACACCTTAGATGAAGAGGATATTGAGAAGGAAAAGAAAGCCTTCAGAATACATATGCACATGTAGATGAAAGAAAAGAAGAAAAATAATACATAAACAGTTGAACCAAAAAAGAAAAAGAAGACAACTCCAGAGAGACCTCACATTCCAATGAAGTTGGATGCACTACTCAAAGGTATTTTTCATCAAGATATGTTGAGGGAAATAGCTACCTTATACAAGAATGCAAATGAGGTGGAAATATTCACCATAATAAAGGCAATCATCAAATACATTGTGATCATTGAATCAGATATGGAGAGCATCAAGAAAAATTTCCTAGATGATGTGTGGAACATCTTAATGGAGAGGAGAAAATAGGAAATTGAAAAGGAATATAAGATAAGATAACATGTTGTGGAAAAAATTGGATTCTCCTTATCTAATGCTTACAAGGCCACATTGGCCCAATTCTACAACAAAGAATTTAGAAAAAATAAGGGGTCACAATTCTGATGGGAAGAGAACAAGGTGAGTTTGAGAAAATGTACAAACAAATAGAAGAAAAGATAATAGACATAGCTCAGAATTATAGTATGATTCCCTTTGCCTCCTCTAACAAAGAACAAGATCTGGTAAATGAAGGTATTGGATTTATTGATACAAAAGAAAAACTAGACAATACTCCAATGGGTATAGATGAACCAATGCAAGGAAATATTAAAGATGATATTGTTGTTAAAGGAGAAATTGTGACCGGAGAGAAAATCACAAAGGATGACACTCCTATTCCCTCAGTGACACATTCTACTACAGATCAAGGCAACTTATAGATATCTTTCCCTTTGGTAGATACAAAACAAAGTACCGGTGAAGGTGAAAAGCATGATGTAGTTAATGAGAAAAGGCATGAGAATGAAGATAATAAGAAAAGAGAGAATGATGGTGAGAAGGAAGGAGAAGAAAAAAAGAATGAAAATGAATAAATTGAGCAAGGAGAGAAGGAAAAAGACAAAGACAAGACCTTCAGTGAAGAAGAAGAAAAGGAAGAGGAAGAAGACACTAATCCCAGAAAGAATGAAGAAGAGGATAAATTTGAGGAGTTAACTAAGCCCTTCAATGAATCATCCTTTGATAGTCCTCTAAAAGGTCTATTGTCTAAACAATTAAGGTTCCAACCAATTTTTTCATCTCAGTTGTTGTAGTTGCCCATGTAGCAAGGTACTGTCGATTTAGATAAGATATCTCACATTCATAAGTTGTAGCTAGGTGTCAGCCTCCTACAATGATTTTAATAACTAAGCCTTTACTATCATGATTCAGATATTGGACATCTAACCTGAATAGCCATTTTAACCATCATGAAGGTTCATTTAAATTGTCAACCTAGGGATGTGAACTTGAAATGGGTCAGCACAGTATGTGCACTAGGAACTTCAAAGTAGTCATCTTCATTCAACAACTAAGAAAGATTCAATACTAAAAGTAAATTGCATGGAAAGGAACAAAGTAAATGTCAAACATCACTCAGCAATTAAAATAAGCTAAATATGCATGACAAGAATGAAAATCTGAGCAACAAACAAGAAACTAATCTATCCTCTTTGGATATAGGAATAGTCACAGAATGGAATTATAGTGGCTGCAGGAACAGTCAGTGTCAGATTCTTAACTAAGCACTAGACAAAAACTAATAACTAATCTAGCTAAACTAAAAGATGGATTACTCACCAAGTGGGCCCCCTTGGATGATTATCCTCTAAAACTAATATAAACTCAAATGCTCAACTCATAACTTCATCTTATTCATTGGGAAATGAAAATACAAAAGAGTAGCATGTCTGGAAATTCTATATTATCAGATCGTACAACATCAATAACTCAGCCACTCAGCAACCTCCTGAAGAAGGAAGATCCGAACCTTATTTATGCTACCAACTAAACAAGGCAATCAACTCCCATTGACTGAGAGGATACCATTTAGGGAAAAAAGATAAAAGAATGGAAGGGAAGTTACACACTATTGTGCACTTTTTGCACACACACCCCACTGAAAGTGGGGACCCTCTTTTGCTCTCTTTTTTCTTTCACTCTTGGTCTTATGGCCCTTTGTATTTTGAGGTTTTTCTTGCTTGGGCATGTGATTTGATGTTTACCTTGCCTGCTGGAATGGTCCACCCATGATACATAGTGAAAATCCTAAGTTTTCAACTCATTCCGGGTTTTTCACTGAACTCAAGAAAATCCACTCCTGTCAGATTGTCTCGGATTCCTTTCGAAGTCCGTTGGTAGCTACTTTTCACTAAAATCCAGATATTTTGGTCTTCCATGGAATTTCGTTGGGGCCAGATTCCTCTAAATGTTTGCCACCTTGTCAGATTCTCGGATTCTGGGTTGACCCGTCTTGACTGCATTGATTGTGCGATTTCCCAAGGTGGGTATTAAGTCAACTTTTGGGGAATTTTGTGCCATTTGAACTTTATAATTTGCTTCCTCTTTCTTCTAGTGCTTGAGCTTGAGTGTTTTTGTTGGATTGGGCGTCTGGAATTGAAGCCGATTGTTGCAGTTGGCTTTTTTTGAGGTTGTTTGTGCTTTGCTTGGTTGTCTTGCCGACTTCTGTTATTTTGACTCTTTTGTCTTCATGGTAATTGCACGATTCCCTTCCTTCTTTGATGAATGAATCTAATTTCTCATGTGGTGTGAGCATTTGAACTGTGAGTCGAAGTGTCGGTGTGATTGGGTATGATCATCTTGCCTACATTTCTGGTCTTGTGTCATTTTGGGTTCGAATTCATGTGTTATTATATGGTTGAGTGTCTCATGCTTTGGATTTCCCTTTTCATGAGGATGTTTTCCCCATATGAGTCCCTGGGCTTGCCCTTTGGCTCCTTCATAAGATAGATTGTTTGTATGAGCTAGGGCAAACCAGTTTTCAACCTTGCCATAGTGAGAGTCGAGTTCATGCTTGTCTTGTGCGTTCATGGCAGAAATTTAGGGTTTTGTGCCTAGGGCATCATCGCCATTCCCTCTCGTTTCCCTTTTGGTGAGTCTCGGATTCAAAATTTATTTGCAGGAGGTTCAAATCGCACCATTCTAAGCTCCGGATTGTCAAATTTGTGATAGCTTGATCGATTTGTGGGAGGTCACGGAAAATGTGAACATCCAAGTTTTTAACGTCGTCACGGAATTCCTTAACCACCGGAATTTCTCAACCTTTCATTTTTTCGTCTATCTCCTAGAGTGTGCATTGATCTAGAGATTTTGGCCGTTCATGGAATTCTGTCGGGTCTGGATTTCCCCAATTTGTCCATCCCTTTGTCAGTTTCTCGAAATTCAGTTAAGTGGAGAAAAGTTTCATTTTTCTCGCTGGAATCCATCTCCTTAGGATTTTCCCGAGGGTTATTTGCCTCTTCATTTTCCCGGACTTTGTGAATTATTGCCATTCTTGCGGATTTCCATCCCTGGCGGATTTTTCTGAGATATTGTTGAAAATGGAGAATTGACGAATTGCATGAAGTTTTCTTAATGATTATGCATTTGATGATTGACTTAGACTTGTTTTAAGATGCTTCTTGATGCCTCATGTTAGTAATAGTTGATCAAGTGATTGATGAATTCTTATGTTCTTATTTCGCTGGAATCCGCCTGGTTGGGAATTTCCCAAAATTCCTCTCTAGCCTAGATTCTGTGGAAGGGCTCAAAACCTGAACTTTGAAATGATTAACTTTCATGAAGTTTTGAGCATTTGGCTTATCATGAGATTTATGTTAAGGATGAACTTATCTTTATAATGGATTTACTTGTGTCTTTACTTTGGTTTCTTGTCAAATGTAGGCTGAATCAGGTAAAGCAGTGGCAAGTGGAACCAGAGGTAAGGTTGTGGATCCAGGTGCTAAGGGATCTTCCATTTTCGAGGAAGAAAGAATAAAGTTGGATATCAAGAGTAGAATCCCAGAGAGGAATCTCTCTTCTATCATGTCAAGGGTGACTGATACTAATGTTGGACTATGGGAGTATGAGGAGTTCAAGACCAGGATGGCAGCACAAGACCATTCTTTGTTGGCTAAGAGAATAGTGGAATCAAGATTGGCCCATGTGGCTAGATTTCCCCCTATAATGCAATGTTATGAACTAGTACTTTAATGTGAAAGGCTCTATGATAGAGGTACACAGAGGATAATTGATCCCCAAGGCAAGATTGTAGCAAATTTGGACCCGATGTCCATAGCCCAGAACTTTGACATGCCTGACAGGTCTCATGTGGTAGCCTTTGACATATATGTGGCAAGGAAGCTCTATGAGGAGGATGCTATCAAATCCCAGTAGGTTATCGATTCCTGGTTGGAGAAGCTTGAGTCTCATTTCTCCAAGTTGCCCAAGTATTTGGTCAGACTCAAGTTCAAAAAGGAATATTATGATGCTATTACCCTTCTCAGTAGCGTGGTAGGATTGAAGAATGCAGGAATGTTTGAGAATTGGATGCTCCATGTTATTGCAAGGATGGAACAGGGTACAGATTACCACTAGGTAGGCATTATAAGTGCCAGAATTCATGAGCAGATGTGCAATTTCCTATAGACCAAGAATTTCACAATGACCTCTTACCTATTCTATGCTTTGGTTAGGTTTCACCCATACAAGGGGTTGAGCAGAAAGGTTGTGTTTGCACAAGATGTGATCTATGAAGTTTACCCAAAGCTACACCTGGGTAACTCAAGCTATAGGAGGGTGAATGATGCATTCACTATGTATATCACCAAGCTTCTCCAAGGTGCAGAGCATGTTCGGATCTCAGAGAAAGCCAAGGAATTGATCAAAAGGTTTGGAGCTTGGTTCATCCAGTTCCCCACCTTTTCTTACATAAGGATTGATGGTTTTCAAAGGGCTCCATACAGGCTCCCTAGGTACCCTACTGATCATGTTCTACTCCTGGAAGTCACAAGGCAGATCTGTGACTTTGATGTAATTATGAATAAGGAGAAGCACAAAATCGGATTTGGTAATGACTTCCCTTTGAGGATAGGCACTAATGAGGTGTGCCCTTCTATCAACTCATCCTATGATTCTGAAGAAGAGATGAGCACTCTTGGTCTCTCCTTCCACTCCAAGAGATCTAGATTTGATATAACTGGTGAAGCCTAAAAGAAGGTAAGCAGAGAGTATAGCCACAAGGATAACATAGAGGACTACTGGGCCAACCTTGGTGATGAATTTGAAGTCTGAAAGAAGAAATTCTCCAGGTTTCCAGTTAGCTTGGTGCGGTTGTACAACATAAGGGTTGTTCCTGACCAAGTTGAGGAGGATGGAAATCTAATCTAGGGCCATAATTTTGAGGCTGTGAAAGATAAGCCAATTAAAGAGGTTGATTGGTTGGAGGAAGAGAAGGTAGAGCTAGAACAGGTCATGACTCCAGTCATTAAGTATACCAAGCTCTAGCTCAAGCATAAGATACTAGAGTTGGAAAGTGAAGGTGTGCAGTGCACCTATGATCTCATGGGAGACTTGGAGTCTCACGCTAGATCTAAGGAGTCACCTGAGCAGGATCCCAAAGGCAAAACCAAGGTGGGCTCTCCTTTTAAAATCAAGATTAAGGATTCTCATGTAGAGGAGGTAGGAGAGGCGAAAAAATAGAGGAAGCCCATAGCTAAGAAAACGAAACATGTCCCTAAGAAAAAGAGGGTTGAGGGGAGTGAACAAGAGAAAGAGGAGATTGGTGTTCCCTCACCGAAGAGAAGGAGAATTGTGAGATTATCACAAAAGGAGGCTTATAAGGCAAACAAGGAAGGTGACACACCTGTAGTGGAAGTGGAAATCTTGGGAGAGAAGACACAAGTATACACTGGGAGGTCAAGGACTCCTTCTCCAAAGGATGCTACACTGAAAGAAAGTGCTCCCATGAATGCTCTTGCTATCGAGCATGAGGACATCCCTCCTCTCCATGAGACTGGAAATATGCCAGATGAACCAAAAGATGTTGAAGATCCCAAGGACCTTGATGAGGAATAGTTCCAGGAAGGTTATCTCTACAATGTTGAGGTAGAGATAGATAAATTTTTGCAGTCTCCCTCGATTGTTGGTGGGGATTCACCTGCAGGAGGTGAAGAGGATAGACCTTCTCTAGAGAAAGAAGTGCCAACTAGGACTCCTTCACCAGTACAAGATAAGGAAGAGCATAATGTAGATAAAGATGATTCAGCTGAGAAGAATCCTGAGGAGCCAATCCTGGAGAAGAGTGCACCCAATGTTCAACAGGAACAAGATGGGCAGGATAAGGTACAGTTAGAATCCACTGTTCCAGGCTGGTTAGATAGAGAATTGAAGAGTAAGCAGATAGTAGTGGAGGACACTCCTCCCAATTGGGATGACCTACTAGAAAATATTGGAAAGGGAAATACAAAGAATAAATCCAGAGTCATTTCTAGGATTGAGAGGGATGATGTGAATAATAGGGCGGTTCACATTGCTACCCCTGCTCCTGAAAAAAATAGACATGATGTGACTGGGAAGGCTTACAGTGTGCAGACTGTCAACCTGGGTCATGCTTCCATGGAACAAGACATTGAATAATATGAAGGCTCCAGTGTTGTGATCCTTGGTAGATTGAGGAAAGAGGCATAGACTAAATCAAAGTTAGAGAAAGAAAATGAGAAACTCAAGAGATATTTGCAAGATTTGATGAAACCCTTGCAATCCATTGGTGCTTCCTCATTTGTTGCAGGTTTTCTACCCCAGGAGAAAATATCAGAGTTGGAAAGGATGAAGAGCACCACACATGCTATAGCTGGTTGGTTGCAGGGAATGTAGACCAAGGGAGATAATGCCATCAAGGACATCATGTCGACTAGAGGGGTGCAATGAGATCCTTGGATTGGCTAAAGAATGTGTTGACTTGGGATAAGGAAGATATAGATCTCCTACTATAAAAGACAAAGACTATCATGGAGCACACTGAGGATCAATTGGTAAAGGATGGAATTCTTCCTTCCTCAAGAATTTCAGAGCCTTGGGAATGGTTTGAAATTTTGTAGATGAGGCAAAAGGCCTTGAAAAATATATACAAACAGGGAAGGAAAATTGAGGACACTTTGACTGATATCTACAATAAGTGTGTCTCTTTCTTTGAGATGATGATAGGGAGAAAGAAGTTTTCTCTAAGGCATCTTAACTTGGAGTATTTAAGAAAATTGTGGCGAGATGTCTATTCTCCAATCAATGAAGGCCTTATTACCGAACATCAGCTAGATAATGCTACAACTTACATTGCATTCATTGACATGTATCAAACTAATAAGGTGGATTGGGATAATATAGTGAAGTAGTCAAGGGATGACATCAAGTGCCTTGAGAGGAGAGTTAGGGTTTTTCTTGTGCCACCTATTACTGACCTAGACAGGGTGTTGTTGTTGGTACATGATAAGGTGGAGCGTGCTAAAGACAAAGGGGGGAAGTAGTTAATGCAAGGCTACATCAGAATTTGTGCTTCCCCATTATTTTCTCCTCTTCCTTCACATGCATTGCTTGAGTTTTTGGAGACCCCAAGCCGACTTGGATGAAATTGGTGCAAATTGCACATTTCATATTATTTTCCAATATCTTTTGGCCTACCTGTTGTGTGGAAATTACCATTGTAAACCCTAATTGGGCTGACATATCTTGGGAGGTTTTCTGTAAGTTTGGCATTATGCCTCATTTATAAAGGGTAGAATTTACGGGAATTTTACATTAGAGCGAATTGTAAGAGCAGGAATTAGAGTTACAGTTTAGTTTATCTTCAAGCAAGTGTTGTAACAGAAGACTATAATTGTTGCCACTTTGGGTGATTTAATATAAGAAAAGACATTGTGATTTGGTGCCTTTCTTGTGTTGAGTTTTATCTGGCATGGTTCTCGATGTTCTATCTTTGAAATTGCTTAAGTTATTTGATATTGGATGGTTTGGTAATGTTTAGGGTTTTATGCTTGAAGTGTTTGCAGCAATCTCTAGTCCATACTTTTTACAGTTGGTTGATTGTTAGTTGCTTTGGGAAGTTAGTCTGAACTTAAAATTGTGCTTAGTTCAATTATGAATTTTTTTTCATTTCAATTGCAATAAGGTTGTCTTGAATGAATATGCATGGTTTGAAAATCTTTAATACCTTAGAAGATTGCACTATTTCTATAAGATTGCAGATTTATCTGGGTTAAACAAGAATTAGTTTATGAGGGATTGGTCCATTTTGAGCATCTTATCTTTTGCATTGTTAATCCTATGGTTATAATTAGTCTTAGAATTTCCTCTGAAACCCTTATCTTTTGTTATTTCTTTTATTATCTGGGTTAGTTTTAAGTTTTGAATTATCAATATATTGCTAGATCTGATAAATCTGAGTCCAGTATTTGCTTGTAGTAAGGTCCCTTTGTGATTACCAGCATTTTCACATTATCTCTGAGTTGTTTTTTTTGCATTTTCAAGACCTAACATTAGAGACCTTGGGGTTATCTCTTTTCCCATAGATATTTACCTTTCAAGAGAGATAGGATATCATATTCTGTCTATTTTTTTGCTGTGTAGAAAACACCATCAACACACACATAGGGAATCCGGTCAGGCATGCATGTCCAAACGCAGACTCAACGTTGTAGTAACGCCTGCAACTACTCAGCATCATGAAATACCAATATAAGGCAGTTACATGCGGCTAACATGGGGAATCTCCTGTCATTGTCCTTCAATTGACCTTCGAATGATTCCTCTACATGACCAACTGATGGCTACATTTCTCAATTTTGTATCCTCGAGTATGTTTGCATGGAAATTTTAGTACACATAATAATTGCACATCTATAACCACCTTGAAAAAAATTTATTAAACACATGCAAAACTAATATAGATAGTCCACATAATAGGCTAATGTCATTAAAACTGGTAGAAATGGAATTAAACCCAATGTCTATGGTTTGAGGGAAACTCTATAGAAATATCAACATTTAATACCAAAGTGCATGTCAAATTCATCAAATAAACTATAGATTCTACCCAAATTTGGACCAAAAACTAGGCTCATCACTCCCCCAACCTAACCTTTTGTTGGTCCTCCAACAGGGGAAGAACAATTTTTTTGTCTAGTCAAAGCTCTAAAATTTACAACTGATAACTATCCAATATCAGTGTCTATTGAGAACAAGTCAGGGTCCCAGTAGAATCCTCCCAATTTGTCAAGTCTTCTCCATCTTTGATTTTCTTCACCAATTTCATAGTAATAGAATCTAAAATTTGGAACAGGCCACATGAGGATAGGTGGCTGAAAAGTCAAGGGAAGCCACTCTTAGCCCTTTGTTATCCCAAGCTAAATGTACCTTTCAATTATTTTTATTATTGTAACATAGTTTTGGATGGAATGAGGTTCAGCCTGTTTCAACTCATCAGTTAAAGTGTTCCATCTATGTGATAGATATTCTTTCATGGTGTCCTCTTTGGCTATTGTCTTTACCTCATATTCACTATCAATTGCCTCGATCCAAGGCATAATTTTGTTACCATAACTAGGCCTGAAAATAATTATGTTCCATTCTCTATAAATATCCTTGGAGTTTCTTGATTTAGCTCTAATGACCAAGGGGATATTGGATTCCTTCTTCCTATAAACACTATATTTCTCTCCCCAACTAATCTCATTTTGCACCCAAGACATGAATGCTCTCAGTTGGATATCTTCAACATACAAAAGTGGGTTCCAATCTTGGTCTTGAGTTACAACAAAATTATGTAAATAAAACAGACATGAAAAATTCTTCATTTTAGGGGAGGAAATCCTATAAGAATTGAAAAATTCAATGGGAGTCTCAATTGAGGGATTCAAACCTAAGATATTTCTTGACAGTTTAAAAGAGAGATATCTTTCCTTTAGGTGCAGAGCATAAACTCTTGGAGGGGTTATACATTCTAAAATCTTTGGCACCAAGGTTGCAATGTTGTCCACCCTCTCCTTTAGAGAGGCAATCTCCTCATTCTTCTCTTCAATAATTTCATCCCTCTCTTGAATTTCCTTTTTCAATCCTCGATTTTCCTTTTTCCATTCTTCATCTCACCTTTGTATCTCTCTCCATAAATTCAAAATTGAAGTATGTACTGAAAAACGAAGAGGGTTATGAATTCCTACTAAGATTTTTGTCAGTTGTTGCTCCCCATATAGTACTATTTGCATAGATTCAGGTTGTCCTACTGGCTTAGGCTAAGGAGGTACAATTTCTTCTCCCACTTCTTGCTGCATGGCCTCTTGTTCTGGTTCTTGTAGTTGTTGCGAGAACTCCTGATCTAATTCTTGGTCTTGCTAGAGGAACTCCAAATTTTCTTCATTCTCTTGAATTTCAACTTCCTCAACAAGGGCAGCAAGATCCGCTAGGGTCACTTTGGTTGCCTCTTCGAATAAATTATTTTTTTTGACATTTTATTGCCCCATTGGGGCTTTTGTGCTCTTACATTATGTCCTTCCATGCTTAGGGTTTTCCTGCAAAGGCATATCAACAGTTGGTTTTGATGTCTTAAGAGGGCTCTCACAATTTCCTTTGGCTGCAAGATGAATAGTGTCAACCTTTCTCTTCTTAGGACTTGGCACCTCTCTTTCCACAGGCTGTCTTTTGGATTTTTCTTTTCCTGCCTCTATCTCCTTCTTCTGTTCCCTAGTTCTCACTAGGGTTTCAAGTGGAACATCATCATCAGAATCCGATGGAGAACTTTCTTTTTCAGAGTGCTTTGTTTTAGAGGAACTAATGTCTATGGTCCCTTTTGTTGCAGGAGGATTCATACTAGAGCCAACACCAGAGGTTGAAGCACCAGGGGTGGCTTCAACCATGCTTAATCTCCTACTAGACCTACGTGGTTGAGGTAAAGCCCTATATTGCAATTGCTCATGTCTAAATTGATCAACATTTATGAATTCCTCCCAGGTCATTTCGGGTGCTACATCATGCAAATATTTTTCAACCAACAATTTAATGAGGCAATGGTGTGAGATATAATTGTAACTACCTTTTTGAGTTTCAGTTGCTATGATGGAGAGAAGGTTGTATAAGACGTTAGCCACATTCATCCTTCTCTCATGCCTCATGTGACTCAAAATTTTGAAATGTATTGAATGTAGGTTTGACAATCGACCTTCACAAGTGATTTACCTGATAGTGTGGATGGTTGCCTGCTTCCATGGCTCGGGTAGAGAGGTTCTTTTGGCACCCTTCTTATCTATATTGATTGGAGGGTCACCATGTATTGTGAATACGGCCCTTGCTGACCTAGCGTCTCTAGAAACAAGGTAATGCTCACCATCTGTAGGTAACCTTATAACTTCTGCAATTCTTTTCTCAGTTGCCACAACCTCCAGTCCTTTTACTATGGATTTTCCTTTTGATATTTTTTGGGCGAACTCTAGTGCAATTCCTTCATCAAAACCGTCCATCTTTAGGAAGTAGTCCAACCAGCCATAGTTTCTAAATTCAGGCAGGCATTGTGCATCCTGCAATAACACATCATGAACCGAAGGCTCATTTCGAATTACCCTGCCTCCCATTATCTCCAATCAACTATCACTCTACAAAATTCCCTTCCTATAACTCTTGTCTGAAAAAAAAATCCTTTCTGCAACACTTGTTAGTTGAATCATCCTACACCAATGTCGACTGAATTTTCCTTCTCTATTTTTTTACCTTTTACCTCTGGCAATTGAAAATTATGATGGGGTAATAAAAGGGAGTTATGATGAAATTAAATGGTAGTGGAAATTTAGTGTCACATCACAAATGCGATCCGTCCTTGACTTCAAATTTTAAAATGGCTCAACTAGATTTGATGACGCAGACAAGTCATGAGCTAACATGTGGACAATGTACCTACATCTTTCCCTTCCCCCCTAACCTAAATTTGGACATGTGTCCACACATGCGAGATGGCAGTCGTGATTTGATAGGGAGGTATGAAAATTATGTGAACGTCCATACTAATCGTACAGTGATTAAATGAATGCACTAAAAAAATAATTAAGAGAGCAATTAATGTGCACATACCTGAATTTGTGGAGGATACATTGCAAAGATCATGGAGAAAGTATCGTTCACCTTTTTCGGAAATAAATTGAGCAATCAATGATGATGAAGTGGAATGATGTGAGGTGGAATGAAGTGATGGGAGAGAGAGAAAGGTGGTGACGAATGGGTGGATGAGTGAAGAAATGGACTTCTACAAAATTATTCTTTATTATGACAAGTATGTACCTTAATTAGCTAGGAGGGACACTAGGTCCATTGCCTTCGGTTGTAGGAAGCTTAGATGTTGCATGTTGGATGAATTGTTGCAGGAACTCTTCTTTGGAAGTTGG
Source organism: Sequoiadendron giganteum (assembly GCA_007115665.2). Lineage (NCBI taxonomy): Eukaryota > Viridiplantae > Streptophyta > Pinopsida > Cupressales > Cupressaceae > Sequoiadendron > Sequoiadendron giganteum. The sequence goes on along the minus strand of CM021107.1, from coordinate 126,498,198 downwards.
CTTGTGATACAATCTGAGACGATGACCATTGACTAGTAACTTGAATTTGATGGGGTCAATGGTGGTGAGTTGAACAACTCCATTGGAAAAGACCTCATCAACTTCATATGGTCCTAGCCACCTTGTCTACAATTTTTCTATATTGTCTTGATATCATGAGTCGTAAAGCAATGCCCACTCACCTAGCTGAAATTTCTTCTCTTTGATAAATTTGTCATGCCATTTGATTCTTTGATTCTTCACGACCTCAGTGTGGTGCAAGGATGTCTTCCTCATCTCATCTAAAGCACTCAGCTGCATGATTCTTCCTTTTTGTTCCTCATAAATATTCATCCCTAAGTCTATTGTAGTTCTAAGAGTCTTGTGCTCGAATTCAATGGGCATCATAGTTGTCTTCCCATATAGTAGCTCAAATGAAGTGAAGCATGTAGTAGTTTTCCAGGTGGTTATGTAGGCCCAAACTGCTTTTGATAAAAAAAAATCCTAATCCTTTCTCTGAATAGCCACTATTTTGGTTAGAATGGCTTCAATTTCTCTATTGGCCACCTCATCTTGTCCATTGGCCTGAGGGTGATAAGGAGTAGACTTTTTGTGCCTTATGTTATATTCATTGACTAGTGTTGTAACAAGTGTTGGGGTAAACTGAGCTCCTTGATCTATTACTATTTCTCTTGGGACTCCATATCATGTGAAAATTTCTTCATAGAGAAATTTTGCAACTTTGTTATCTCTTGCATGCTTCATGGTCTTGACTTCTACCCACTTAGTTACATAATTAGTGCATACCAAGATATAATACTTACCATTTGATGAGGGGATCAATAAGTCCCACAAAATCCAATCCCCACTTATTAAAGGGAGTGACTACTACTTGGGGGTAGAGTGGAATCTCATCTAATTTGGTTGGTCGGCCCATTCTTTGGCACCTATCACATTTCCTTGTATATCTTCCAGCATCCTTGTGGAGTGTAGGCCAATAGTATCATGTGTTCAAAATCTTCATTGTTGTCCTTTTGGCTGCAAAATGCCCTCCACAGGGTTCATCATGACATGCATCCAGAATGTCATATGTCTCATTTTCCCTCACACATCTTCTCATAACATGATCTGGTCCAGTATAAAACAAGCATCCAACAATCCATGTAAAAGGAAAATATTTTTCAATGAACACTCTTCTCTCTTTTGGAGAGAAGTGGGGAGGAACTCTCCCTGTCACTAGGTAATTAGCTATGTCAGCATACATAGGTGTGTGCACACTAATGGAGAATAGATTATCATCAGGAAATGAGTCATATATGGCTTGATTGTCTTTTGATGTGGTCAGTCTTGAAAGAAAAATTGCAACAACATTGGCCTTCCATGGTTTGTCCACAATGGTTATGTCAAACTCCTGCATCAACAATAACCATCTGGCTAACCTTCCTGAGACCAGGGGTTTATTTATGAGATATCTAATGGTTGCATGATTGGTGTGCACAAATAATTGGTAGCCTGTTATGTAGTGCCTGAATTTGTTCAAGGCGTAGATCACTGCCAGGATTTCTTTTTTTGTTACTATATAATTGAATTCAGCTCCTTGTAAGTTTTTGCTAACAAAATAAATGAAATTTTCAATGGCTCCTTTTTATCCTAAGACTACTCCTATTGCATAATTTGATGCATCAGTATGGATGTGAAAAGGAATTTCCCAATTAGGTCCCTTAAGTACAGGAGCATGAATCAAAGTTGCCTTCAAGTCAGAAAATTCTTTGGCACAATCTTCTATCCATTGGAATTCAACATCTTTGGTTAAAAGAGTATACAATGGTGCCGCTATTTTTATGAAGTCTTTGATGAAATGCCTGTAATATCCTGCATGTCCCAAGAAACTCCTAACATCCTTTTGTTTTGCAGGTGTAGGCAGATTAGTAATTACCTCATTTTTTGTAGGATCTACTTGAATTCCTTGGTGGTAAATGTAGTGGTAAAGAAATACACCTTCCTGCATCATCATGAAGCACTTATCACTGTTTAAAGATAGATTTTGGTCTTCACATCTCTATAAGACTTTCCTGAGATTTTCTAATGCTTCATCAAAATTAGCACCATAGGTGGTAAAGTCATCCATATAGATTTGCATGTAGTCAAGGGAGATGTCTGAAAATATGCTAATGACTGCTCTCTAAAAAGTTGTAGGTGTGTTGCATAAACCAAAGGGAAGTACTGAATATGAATATGTCCCCCATGGACATGTGAAGGTTGTCTTTTCCTGGTCCTCGGGTGCAATTTGGATCTGATTGTATCCACTGAATCTATCTAGGAAAGAGAAGTATTTCTTTCCTACAAGTGAATTCAATACTTGATCTACAAAAAGCAAGGGAAAATGGTCTTTCTTAGTAGAAACATTGAGTTCCATATAGTCAGCATAGATTCGCCATTTTCCTCCCTTCTTGGGAAAAACCACCAATGGAGACACCCACTGGCTATCTGAAATGGGATAGATAAATCTAGCATCTAGCAAATTTTGCAGCCTTGTTTTGACAATTTATCTAAATGTAGGGTTGATTCTTCTTTGTGGCCACTAGATCGATTGACAATCATCTTTGATGTATATCCTATGGGTGCAAATCTTGGGGTCTAGGCCTTTCATATCATGATAATCCAATGCAAATGCATTTTGGTGGGCCTTTAGCAAATTTGCCAATGACAGTTGTTGTTTTTCTCCCAGTTTGTTGTTAATATTCAAATATTTTCCTTCGGATACCTGTACTTGTGTAGTTAACTCTATCATAGTTTTTTCATCAATACATGGTAACTTAAGTTCATATGGCAACATTGTGCATGGAACATACATGTTGCTACAGGAAGTTTTTCTGCTAGAAGAGTAGCTACAGGAAGAATGGTTGCAAGAAGTTTGTCTACAGAAATAGTGGTTGCAGAAAGATCAGGTAGATCAGACAAAAGTGTCTTCACGGGATCATCAAAACTAGACGCATGAGAGGGTGGCACCTCCTCTATCTCACAATGGTTCTGAATTATATTAGATAGCACTTCATCTTCATCTTGAAGTTGTGGGAAAGGGCGTCTACCTAATATCATAAGCTATGCCACAAAGTTAACTTCCTTGGCCTCTTCACCTACATGTGGCCATACACGATTATTCTTATCATGGGATGGCTAAGCAGGAGGATAAAGAACAAGCTTTTTGGTGTTCCTGCCATCATAAATGGTCATGTCACCTAACCAGCATCCAATATAAGTGTTTGTTGTTCCTAACCATGGCCTTCCAAGGATAATAGGATACCCCCCTAGTGTAGCTTTAGGAGAAAGGATCATGAAGTCGGCTGGATACTCCCAAGAATCTAGAATCACCACAAGGTCCTCTATTATGCCATCAGGCTTAATAGTGGAAATACTAGCAAGTTGCAGGACAGTAGAAGTGGATCTCATACTTGCAATGTTTAGTTGTTGCGGGATGTCTTTAGTCATCACATTTATTGTTGCACCCAAGTCAATCAAAGCATTCTTTATGTGTATCTCATTTATAATAACTTCAACCATAGGACTACCTGGATCATTGTACTTGGGGATAGTTACTTTTCCAATCATGATGTCAGCCAGATGTCCCACTACATGAACTGTAGTTGGGTATTTCTTTTTCCTGCCTGAATTCTTGAGGCATGCTTCTTTAATTGTTTTTCCATATATAGGAACATTTTTTATGGCCTGGAATAGGGGTATCTAGACACATATATGCTTCAGTTGGTCTAGAATATCAAAAGTGGTGTCCTCCTTGTCCTCCTTTTATTTGGAAACTTCCAATCTCTAGGGGAATGGTGGTTCTTGTGTCGTTTGCTTGGCTAGAATTGGTTCAAGATTTTTAGGTGCACCAAGCTGAATAAGAACATCCAGAGGTTCTTCTTCTTCCACAGGAATATCAGTGATGATGGGTGTGGAAGGAGTTGGAAAATTAGTTCCTGAATGCAAACGTATGTTACTTAAACTCACAACATATATAGGGAATTGATTTGGATCAGCGTAGTATACAGGTTGTTGATGTGGTTTATTATTTGGGTTAGGTGTGGGTTGAGTTGGTAATTGAGTGGGTTTAGGTGCAATTGAGTTGGGATTAGCAGGGGGAGGCATGATAGTAGGTTGCTAGGGTTGAGAAGGTGGCTGCCAAGGTCCTTGAAAGTGTTTCTGATTCTTGGAGGTGGTTGCCAAGGTCCTTGAAACTACTACCAATTCCCCTGAGGTTGTTGCCACTGAGGTGAAGAATTTTGATAATTGGGCCAAGTATTTGGAGGGTTACCCCAAGACTGTGGTGGATAGCCTCCATAGTTGGATGGACATGAGGGCTGCCAGTGGTTACCAGATGAATAAGAATTAAAATATGGTCCAACAAAATATAGTGGATCTGGTGGCATACCTTACCTTGGAGTCCATGGCCTTTTCTATGCAACAAATTAGACTTAATCTTCCTCAGTCTGAATTGGTTTGAACTCAGGTGGAATCTGCTTGTTGTCAATGTTAGCTACCATCTTGCATCTTCATTCCTTCTTCTTTTTTCTGCAATGAAGGCAATAGTATGCTAGCATTGCCCCTGCCTCCTCATGTTTCTTCTTAGCATGAAGTGTATCCAGCTGAGTAACTAGATTGTTTATGATATCCTGCTTGAAATCTGTCAATAAGTGAGTAATCTCCATCCTTGAAACTCCACTGGTGGATGACGTACCCATAGAGGATTGGTATGCTCTCCCTTTCTTTGAAGCTTCCCTAGAATAGTTCTAGCATATCTTCTTAATATCCTCCCAAGGAACTTGAGTGATATCTCCTCCTGTCATCAGGTCCAAGGCATCAGTGTAGCTTTCATTAATTCCTCTTAATAAAAGTATCTTTTGTGAGTCTTCATTGAGCGTATGGTGTGGAGATTTATGTAGAAAAAATAGAAACCTTGAAATGAAATCCTCCAGGATTTCATCTTCCTTTTGTTGCATTCTGAAAATGTCATCTCCTCTCATACCACTACCCTTGAAATACTCTTTGTATTTCTCAAGGAAATTTTTCTTCATGTCCTCCCAAGTCTCCACAATATCTCTGCCAAGGCTCATAAACCATCTCAATGCAACTTATTTCAAAGTGGTAGGAAATAGCTTAAGCATGTGGGAATTAGTGGTATAGTCATAACTTCTACAAAGTATATCAAACTCAAACAAGAATGTATCAGGATCTTTTGTGACAAGTCCATAGAACTTAGGAAGGATTGAAGCAAGGATATTTTTGAGGTTGTCTACTTTATTTTGATGAATAATGGGAAAAGGAAAAGCTGGTTGGTTCTACCTATTAGGCATGTTTCCATTTGCATCAACCATGCCTGCTTGATGAAGTTTCAAAGTAAAGGGTTCTTCAACTGGATTTTGATCTTCAAGGGAAACTTCATAATTTGCTAAGTCGGGAAATGTATCAGCAAAGGGGTGTGGCTCTTCTTCTTCTTCATTTCTGGGAATATTTGGAAGCTCTACTAGCTGAAATGGCTTTGAATTATTAGGAAGGAATCTCCCATAAGAATCTCTTCTTCTTCTATGCATGCGGTATCAACTCAGCATCAACCAACTCACACAAAGAATTGGTGAAAGAATAGTGGATCATAACCTCTAAATACTAAGAGAAAAATCCATAAATACTACAGTAGAAAAAACTAGCAATGACTCCATAGAACTCCCTAGTTTGACACCATCCCTAACAATGACACCAAAAAATTTGGCCTCCTACAATGATTTTAATAACTAAGCCTTACAGTCGTGATTCAGAGATTGGACATCTAATCTGAATAGCCATTTTAACCATCATGAAGGTGCATTTAAATTGTCAACCCAGGGACGTGAACTTGAAATGGATTAGCATAGTATGTGCACTAGGAACTTCAAAGTAGTCATCTTCATTCTACAGCTAAGAAATATTCAAACTTGAAAGTAAATTGCATGGAAAGGAACAAAGTAAATTTTGAACATCACTCAACAATTCTACTAAGCTGAATATGCATGACAAGAATGAAAATCTGAGCAACAAACAAGAAACTACTATGTCCTCTTTGGCTATAGGAGCAGTCATAGAATGGAATTCTAGTGGCTACAGGAACAGCTAGTGCCAAATTCTTAACTAAGTATTAAACATAAACTAATAACTAATCTAGCTAAACTAAAGGACAAATTACTCACCAAGTGGGCCCCCTTGGATGAATATCCTCTAAAACTAATATAAACTCAAATGCTCAACTCAGAACTTCATCTTATTCATTGGGAAATGCAAATACAAAAGAATAGCATGTTTGGAAATGCTATATTATCAGATCATACAACATCAATAACTCAGCAACTCAGCAACCTCCTGAAGAAGGAAGATCTAAACCTTATTTATGCTACCAACTAAACAAGGCAGTCAACTCCCACTAACTGAGAGGATGCCATTTAGGGAAAATAGAGAAAAGAATGGAAGAGCAGTTACACATAGGGAATCCAGTCAAACATGCATGTCCAAATGTAGACTCAATGTTGCAGTAATGCCTGCAACTGCTCAAAATCGTGAAATACCAATATAAGGCGGTTACATGCGGCTGACATGGGGAATCTCCTATCATCATCCTTGAGTTGACCTTCGAACAATTCCTCTACATGACCAGTTGGCTGCTGCATTTCTCAAATTAGTATCCTCAAGTATGTTTGCATGGCAATGTTAGTACGCATAATAATTGCATATCTATAACCACCTTGAAGAACATATATTAACCACATGCAAAATTAATATAGATAGTCCACATAATAGGCTAATGTCATTAAAGCTAGAAGAAATGGAATTAAACCCAATGTCTATGGTTTGAGGTAAACTCTATAGAAATGTCAGCATTTAATATCAAAGTCCATGTTAACTTCAACAAATAAACTATAGATTCTACCCAAATTTGGACCAAAACTAGGCTCATCACTAGGTGATGTGTTTCAAGCATCAGTTGGAAGATAAATTATTGAAACTCAGCAAAGGAGTGGTGAATTGATGGATGAATCTATAAAGACTCTGCAGGATATCACACCAGGAACTAATATTGATACATCTTTGTCTACTATAGAAAAGTTTAAGTTGCTAATTGATTCCTTCAAGGAGTATTCCTTCGACTTGAAAGGAAAAATGAAAAAAAAGGTTGAGATTAGGCTTGTAGAGAAGAAGTTGCAGGATATTACAGAGAAATGTGCATTTGCACATACCAAAGTTGAAGGGTTCTTGAAGGAGGTGCAAGATTGTGAAGAAGAGGCAATATAATTGTTTTTGTATTGCATGAAGTGATCAGATGCCACACAAGGCATAAAATATGAAATGGACTCAATTGAGTCCTAGATAACTAATGCATCAAGTGCTTATGATCTGACACTGGATAGAGATGATCAAACATGGACTTCTATAGTGACTTGCATGGTAGATTCTTCACCTTACATAGCCAGAAGGAAGAGATTATCAAGCAACTAGGGAAGCTCGAGAACTTTGTGAAAACAAATCATATACCTATCTCAAGTGCCCTTGCTAGTACTGACAGAATCTCAAAGTTAAATCTTACCCCCAGTACTATGGAAGAAGGAGAGGAAACATTGGTAGAGCTTGAGTCTCGGCACAAAATCCTTGCACTAGTGAAGAAGAGTTGGGAAGAAGGTAAATCTGCTTGGCAAGCTATTCTTCAAAAGCTCTAGGTGTCAACATCTTCGAGTTGACCATTTCTATTTTTATACATTTTTCAAATTTTCATGTTTATAGATTATTTTGTAAATGTGTGGATGTGTTAGGAATTTTTGGTTAACTTCCTAAAGGGGATATAGTACTTTCATTTCAGTCACTTCAACTATTTCAGTTTGTATATATGTTTGAGGGGAGACTACAAGGTGTCAATACTAGTAAACCATTTACCCTTGATGCCAAAGAGGGAGAGATATTTGATGAGAGATACTAGGAGAAGTTTTGTTTTGACACATGTTGCCATCAATGACAAAGGGGGATATTTTTGAAAGAATGCAAAAGGTTGTCATTAATGAGTTGTCATTGATGTCAACACTACATGATGGATATTAACATTGTGTTGAGGATGATTTTAGAAGAGTTATTTTGTAAGAGAGTTTGATCTACACATAGAAACAGTTAAGCATTTTTGCCAAGTGTCTACACCAACAATTTTAGTACACAAATCCCTACGATAATTTGGTCCACATTTTTTCACCCTTACATATTTAATTTTGCGATTCTAATATGTTTTTTATGGAAATAAATAGCATCTTCATTCAAAATTTCATCTAAACTGGATAATTGGTTCGAAAGATACAAGTAACAAAAGATTGGCATTAAGGTCTACATAGTTTTCTATGTGTTGGCTATAACTTAATTGGTTTGCACCTTGCAGTTTTGGGAGAATATTAATAGGTGTTAATGCATTATTTTTTCTAGTTGGCATGATATTTTAAGGTCCATGTGTCCTATGGTGATGATCAGTTAGAGTATTTTACTTGTAGGTCATATTCCTAGCCAACCTAATGTATGCAAAGAGTTGTGGGGATTAAATATGTAATGTAAATGTAAGAAGGAGCTTCTATAGGTCCATTCTGACCTATATTGCATGTTATTTGGACACGAAGGGATTTTGATTTGAATTGGGTGCTGACAAGGCACGTTTTGTATGTTTTAGGGCTACATCTAATTAGACTGACCTAAGTGATATTTGCGATGGATTTTGGTATATATACAAGATTGTTTCAAGTTTTAAGATATCAAATTTGAATGTGTACATGATTCAAATACAAGAAGTGATGTGAATTTTTGTAGAGTTGAGTGAATAAGTTGTGTGAATGTAGAGCAGAGCAAAGATTTGTAATCTGAGTTGGATGAAGTGTATTAAGTTAGTGTTTTGATCTTCAAAGGAACCAAATCCATCATATGGTAGATACACTTTGTATCAGTTCAAATCTTGGTTTTGAAGCAACTTATTTCTATCTTTCTTTTCTCTATGAACAGTGAGTTCACATGGACAATGAGTCTAACTAGTAGTTATCCTTTCTGTAATATCTTATAACCGATTATAATATATTGTGAGCTAATCCTCACTGTGGTTTTTCCTATTATGGGTTTTTCATGTAAAAATCATGTTGTTCATGTGTTGTGTGTGTTATGTATTATTCATGTTTTCATTCCTTATAACTATTAAATATGCTTTGGTAATTGGATGGTTTATGATTGGATGGTTTAATAGAATATTTATTCACCCCTCCTCTTAGTATTTTGAGTGTTCAACACAATATATAATCATCTAATCTAGAATAACTCAATATCAATTCCCATCATCCAAACATGAAAATCTAATAATTAGCAATCATCTAGATCATTAAATATAACATCCATATATGTATTAATGTGTAATTATCTAGAGAGGTAAAATACAAGATACTAAGATCATTTAATAATCACATCTATAATATTGAAATATAACAAGGTAATAATGGGATACAACACTCATATTCTAGTCCTTGATGGTATACCATATGCATCTCAAAATAAATAACATAGTCTAGATGTCATTCATGAAGTTTATGAATAAGGCTCTCACACCTTGAATATAGACCAACTACACATAATATGATACCTCAAGTCCCCTTGAGAATCTTGTCACAACACCTTCCATGGATCTTAGCACAAGTAGCATACCAATCAATTAAATATACTATAAATTTAATGCATAATACACATTATAATAAGAATTATTAATACAATTGGTTAAGCTAAAACACTGATCAATACTCAAGTGACATACATCAACACAACCTATGCATCCCATAAGACAGTCATAAATACAATTCTAATAATGGACATCCCAATCCATACAAAATTATGGGTGTTACAAGGATTATGTCCCTAAAATAAATGTAAGGAAAGCAAAGGTGCGGAAACACCTTCCTAATGCTAATTCTAAGAAGAATAGTGCAGACTACAGGTTCAAAACTAATTACAGTTCATTAAAATTACACATTACTAGAAACATAATAGACAATTAAAATATACATAGAATTGGACACAAGTATTTAATGTGGGAAAAACCTTATGGGAGAAAAACCCACCACACCAAGTAAAGCCTCTTTGTATTATAGTAAAAGAATTACATACAGAGATTCAAACGTCACTTTCAGATGTCAATTTCACCGCAACAACATTTCCTTGATCAACCTTGTACAAATGAAATCCTAATTACAATTCATTATGACATTGTTATAATGCTTATGCAGCATACAATGAATAACACACACTGTCAAAATGTTCAGATCCTTTTACTGTTACAACACATTGCAATATATGTCCAATAGCCATGGTCGATTTGATCTTTGTTCAAATGGTTCGGTTCAGTTCCCTCTATAGAGCAACTTTCGAACTTACTAGTCATAAAACAGTCGGCAGCAACTCAAAATAATCCTCCAATGGTCATCGAACAACTCAATAGGTCAAGAGGTCAGCGTTCGTCCAACCACAGTCCGCCTTCAAGTCCATCGGCATGACCAATACTATCAGCGACCAACTGGAATGTCACAACGATATCACATGTCACCTCGATGTCCCAAAAGAACATCAATACCACGCACATCACCAAGAGTCTCCCCGACGTCGAATGAACAACCTTATCGATAGGACAACAAGCATCAGAGATAGTTCAAAATGTCCCATCGAATTCCCAAGTCATCCCAATGACCTCAATTCCAACTGCATTCTATGCCAACTCATCGGCAAGAGTCACATTCACAATAGCCATCAGAAAGATCACAAAAGTCGGTCCAAGATTCTCAAGTCTAACCGAAGACCAATGTCACCCCAATGCCTCTAAGATCAGCAAGATTCTCCCTGACATAACTTCTCGGCCAGACACACAACATCGTCTTGAGCTCAGAAACTCACTCTGACAGTTCAGGTCATACCAACGACATTGGTCGGCAAGAGTCTCCTTGATCTGAACTCTTCAACCAGACTTCTATCATCGATGAGAGTTAGAACACTCGCACTAATATTCGGGTCACACCGACAACTGCCATCAGCAAGACCGGTCACTAGTCACACAATTTTGACCTCTTCGAGCCTTTAAAGCTAAATTGTCAGTTGGCAAGACATCCAAGGTGTCTCACTGATTTTTGTCTTTCAAAAGGTTCAAGTCAGAAGATTGAGGCATGTGTTTCCAACAAACTCCCACTTGACGAAGATCTTTTGAGACCTTCAGAGCATTCAAGAACTACTGAGATTCATGGGCTCCAAGGCCCATCGAACTAGCACACCACATGTACTTGTAGATGCTCACTAGTTTCATCAATGCATCTGCAACGTTTTCCAGAGTATTTACTTTTTCTCAAAAAACTTTTCTATCCTCCACCATATCTCGTACAAAGTGATACTGCACATCAATATGTTTCGTCCTAGCATGGAAAGTTGGATTTTTTTGCCAAACAGATAGCAAGCTCTAACTGTCACAATAAATTGTAATTTTCCCTGCATTGAACCAAACATCAGAACACAAATGTCTAAGCCAAACAACTTCTTTGCAGGCATGATTTTCTTCCATGTACTCTTCTTCAATAGTGGATAAAGCGACTACAGTATGTCGCTTGCTCATCCAACTAACTGCACCACAATTTAACATGAAAATATATCCACCGATGGACCTTCTATTGTCAATGTACCCTGCCCAATCAGAATCCACATAACCATGAATGTTGAGTGATCTCTGTGAACTAACCAAGTTTCCATGATAGCACAAAGCGTACTGTGATGTACCTTTTAAATATCTAAAAAATATTTTCATAGCATCCCAATGTGGCCTTCCTAGATTTTCCATAAACTGGCTAAGTACTCACATTGCTTGGGCAATGTCTGGCCTTACACAAACCATTGCATACCTTAAATTTCCAACTTCACTTGCATAAGGCACTCTGGTCATGTCCTCCATCTTAGTAGGATATTTTGGAAAATCTTCAATAGATAGCTTTGTTCCTTGCAAAACTAGAACAACTAGCTGCTTGCAATCATTCATACCAAATCTCTCCAAGAGAGTGTTAATATACTTACTCTGGCTGAGCCAAAGATTTCTACTTTTTCTATCCCTGGCTATTTCCATCCCCATTATATACCTTGCTACACCAAGATCCTTCATTTCGAACTTTGCAGGCAACTGAGATTTTAGATCAGAAATCATAAACTTACTATTCCCTATGAACAACATATCATCAACATAGAGGACAATAATAAGAATATGATCATTTTCATTTTTGAAGTACAAACAATGATCTGATTTTGATCTTACAAATCCCAATGACAAAACAAATGTGTCAAATTTTTGGTACCACATTCTAGGTGACTGTTTCAAACCATATAGAGATTTCTTTAACTTGCAAACCATATTTTCTTTACCTTTTTCCACAAAATGCTCAGGTTGGGACATATAGATTTCTTCTTCAAGATCACCATGAAGAAAATTTTTCGTCACATCCATCTTCTCAATCTCCATAGGATATGCTGCTACAAGTGACAAGGAAATATGATAGATGTCAGCTTGGCTACAGGAGAAAATATTTCTCCATAATCAATTCCCTCTACCTAGGAATATCCCTTCACAACCAACCTCGCTTTATATTTTTCAACACTGACATCCAAAGCGATTTTCTTTTTAAATACCCATTTATAGCCAATAGATTTCTTGCCTTCAAGCAAGGGCACCAAACTCCAAGTTTCATTCTTCTCTAAATATGTCATTTCTTCCTTCATGGCTTCCAACCAAGAGTTTGAGTTAGGCATTCCAATTTCCTCTTTTACAGTCCTAGGCTCATCAATGCTAGTAATTAAAGCATATGCACATGTAGAATCTAACATAGAGAATCCATACCTATCAAGTTGCTTCTTCTCATGTGCAGACCTCCTCACAGGTTGAGGCTGAGGTTGTAGTTCTTCTTCAAAACTCTCAGAGTTGCTCGAACTCTCCTCAGATTCAGGTACACTATCAATTTGTTGTTCCTTTTTTTTTGGTGTTAGAGGAATTTCAACAACATCATTTTTCTCCTTGACTTCTTTCATCCCTGACTAGAGATCCACTGAAGAAGCTTTTAGATCACGACAAATAACACTTTTGTTGTACACAACTTTTTTAGTCATAGGATTCCAAAGCTTGTATCCTTTCACACCAATGTCATAGCCAATGAAGATACACTTAACAACTTTGTTCTCCAATTTAGATCTCTTCTCATTCGACACATAAACATATTCTTCGCAACTAAAGACACGAACATGTCTCAAAGAGGGCTTATGACCAGACCACACTGCCAAAGGCATTTTATCAACAAGTGTTGACGAAGGAGACCGATTCAATAGGTAACATGATATAGCCATAGCCTCAGCCCAGAAATTATTCTCTAGACCAACATTGCTCAACATACTTCTTGCCTTCTCCATCAACGTCTTGTTCAGCCTTTCAACAACTCCATTTTGTTGCGAAGTGTAAGGTGTTGTTTTATGCCTTTTTAATTCCATGGTCTTTACAATACCTTTCAAAATCTGTAGAAAAAAATTCACCACCATTATCTGTCCTCAAGAATTTAATTTTTCTTCCAGTCTAATTTTCAACGTCCAAGTTCTTAAACTCTTTAAACCAACTGAACACTTCTGATTTATTTTTCAAAAAATATATAAATGCCCTTCTCAAATAATCGTCAATGAAAGATACATAGTATTTTGACTTTGGCAATGAAGGAACATTTACTGGACCAAAAACATCAGAGTGAATATAATCCAGAACACCAGAAGATTTGTGAGGACTAGAATAAAAAGAAACACAATAATGTTTTTCATATATACACTGTTCACAAAATTCAAATTCCAAGTTACAATCATCAAGCCCCTCATCAAAGTTTGTATTTTTCAAGGCTTTTAAACCTTTCTCACCAATGTGACTGAGTCTTTGATGCTAGAGCATAGTCTTCTCCATTGGAAGTTTAACTTCCAAAGAGTTTGCACTAATAGGAATATTTTCCTTCTTCTCTTCATGAACAACCTTTTGTGACTTTGCAGAGACACTATTACATTGAATAGCAATTGTGTCCAGCTTGTACAGAGTACCAATTAGAGCACCCCTAGCCAGCACCATCGAGCCTCTACTCATTTTACAACCATTGCTTGAGAATGAGACTTGTACTCCAACATCATTCAGCTTCCTTACAGAAAGTGAATTCTGAGCCAGACCTGGTATATGCATTACGCCATCAATTCCTTTGATTCTTCTGTTAGGGAATTGAATTCTAACTCTTCCACGACCAACTATTTCCAGAGATGAATCGTTTGCCAAATACACCTTTCCACCATCGTATTTTTCATACTTTGTGAACCAGTCTCTATGCAATGTCATGTGGAAAGATGCTCCAGAATCAATCAGCTAGACATCATCTGATGCACGAGTTGCCAAGGTTGCAATGAAGGAATTTGCATCTCTTTGAGAAGAACCATTGTCTGAAGAGTATTCTTCTTCTTCTTTTTCTCCTCTTTACAATCCTTTCAGACATGACCAGGTTGCCCACAATTCCAGCACTTCACCTCGGACTTCTTGCCAGGAGACTTTGATCTCCCTTCTGATTTTGATTTGGACTTCTTATCCTTCTTCTTTCCTTTTTCTTTTGATCTACCATGAACAACAAGAGCCTCCTTTTCCTTCTCATCTCTTCTAATAACAAAGAAGCAACCACATCTTCCATCTTGAAATTGGTTGTCGTGCTCCCAATCACCATCACTAAATGATCCCAAGAGTCAGGCAAAGAGCATAACAAAAGCATACAATGATCTTCATCATCAATTTTCACACTCACAAATGTTAACTGAGCAATCAATGTGTTAAAATTATTCACATGATCAGCCATGAAAGCCCCTTCCTCCATCTTCAAAGAGTACAACTTCTTCCTTAAGAACAACTTATTCACCAAGGACTTGCCCTGATAAATGTCTCCAAGCTTCTTCCACAAAGAAGATGCAAATTGATCTTCATGAACGTTCAGGAGAACAAAGTCTGCTAAACAGAGTCTTATCAACCCTTTTTCTTTTATGTCTGTGAGATCCCAATCTTCTTGCTTCATGCCTAAAGGTTTCGTTCCAGACACAACAACCCAAAGATCATGATCCACTAACAGATCTTCCATTTTAAGTTTCCATAACTCAAAATTGTTGCCATTGAACTTTTCAATTTCTACTCTTCCAAATGTGCTTGCCATTTTAATCTACAATTTCAATTACCAAACTTCTACAAGACTCCCACTTCAAAATTGACACAAAAACCAACCCTACCCACAAGGACAATACAACTGGCCAGACTCTAATACCACTTGTAAGGAAAGAAAAGGTGTGAAAACGCCTTCCTAATGCTAATTCTAAGAGGAATAGTACAAACTATAGGTTCAAAAATAATTACAGTTCATTAAAATTACACATTACTAGAAACAAAATAGATAATTAAAGCATACACAAAATTGGACTCCAATATTTAACGTGGGAAAACCCTTATGGGAGAAAAACCCACCACACCAAGTAAAGCCTCTTTGTATTATAGTAAACAAATTACATACATTCAAACTTCACTTTCAGATGTCAATTTCACAGCAGCAACATTTCCCTAATCAACCTTGTACAAATGAAATCCTTATTATAATTCGTTATGACTCATGATTACAATGCTTATGTAGCATACAATGAATAAAACACATCGTCAAAATGTTTAGAGCCTTTTACTATTACAACACATTGCAATATATGTCCAACAGCCATGGTCGATTTGATCTATGTTCAAACAATTCAGTTCAGTTCCCTTTGTAGAGCAACTATCGATCTTACCATTCGGAGAACGGTTGCCACCAATTCAGCACAATCCTCCATGGTCATCGAACAACTCAGCAGGTCAACAGGTCAGTGTTCGTCCAACCACGGTCTGCCTTCAAGTCCATCGACATGACCAATACTATCAGCGACCAACTTGAATGTCACAACGATATCACATGTCACCCCGATGTCCCAAAAGAACATCAAGACCACGCACATCGCCAAGAGTCTCCCCAACGTCGAACGAACAGCCTTATCGGCAGGACAACAAGCATCGGAGACAGTTTGAAATGTCTCATCGAAGTCCCAAGTCATCCCGATGACCTCAAGTCCAGCTACATTAGGTACCAACTCATCGGCAAGAATCACATTGACAATAGCCATCGACAAGATCACAGAAGTCGGTCCAACATTCTCAGGTTTAACTGAAGACCAATGTCACCCTGACGCCTCTGAGATCAGCAAGTCTCCCCAACATAACTTCTCGGCCAGACCCACAACATTGTCTTGAGCTCGAAAACTCACTCTGATAGTTTAGGTCATACCGACGGCTTCTGTTGGCAAGAGTCTCCCTGATCTGAACTCTTTGGCCAGACTTCTATCATTGATGAGAGTTAGAAGAATCGCATCGATAGTTCGGGTCACACCGACAGCTGTCATCAGCAAGATTGGTAACTAGTCACACCGATCTGACCACTTCGAGCCTTTAAAGCTAAACTGTGAGTCGGCAATACATCCAAGGTGTCTCACTGATTTTTCTCTTTCAGGAGGTTTAGGTCAGAAGATTGAGGCACATGTTTCCAAAAATAAACACTTTGTTTTTTACACATGCTTAGGAGTTTATCAATATGGAGCATAAGATAATTCTTTACTGATTTGGTTTTCAACATTTTCCTAGGTTTTATCAAATTAACTAAAATATTCTCTTATTTTTCACAGTCCCTGGTGATAAAAATATTGTTAATAGTTTTCAACAAATGTATTGCCCACTTTCATCATATGATCCTAATCAGATGAATTATGTTGTATATTGTAACCAAAAAGCTTAATTATGTGAGCAAGTGAAGCCTTTGATATTCTTGGCATAAATTCCCATAAGGTGAAGGAAGATGAATCTATATGAATACATGCCAAAGTAATCATTTATTCTTATCCATTTAATTTAAAGCCCAAGTATGATCTCAAGGATAAGATTGTAACCTATCTATCTCTAATTAATATTATTGGATTATGTATAGAAAGAGATGACCATGTTGAATCTTGTAGAAAATATTATTAGTGAAGAAATCATATAGCATGCACGTATTATAGATGATGACATTGATGAACATATCTCTAAAATCCAATTCCATGATGAGATAATTAAAATTAATTAAACTAATATTTTTGTTAAGAGTTCTTATAGTGTTGAAGATACATTTGGATTTTAGATCTTAGGGAATTATGAAGTAAAATCAAGTACCCACTATATAGAATAAAATATCAATTGTGAAAAAGATTCTTTATCTTTAAGTGAGTACTCAAAATATTTAGGAAGATAGTATAAGTATTTTTTAATATATTAAAATTGGTAACATTCTCTTTTAATTGATAGCTATGTATATGCCATGTACGTATGTGAGGGACATGATAGAGAGTAGTCTATATGTGATCTGAAGATGTAAGTCAAATAATATAAGGACACCATGATATTTGATAAATAAACATAATGTTATTTTCATCAAAAACAATATATATATATATATATATATATATATATATATATATATATATATATATACACGAAAACTTAAGAGTATAATTGAACATAAAATTAATGGTTATCCTTAATTTTTTATTCTACTTGACATTGTGAATATTTTAATTCTGCCTTATATCATTATATAAGAAAAAACCCATATACCCATTGCTTAGTGACAAGGTATGGGTTTCCAGTTGGTTTTCTATTTTATTATGGAGATTCTGCCTGCACCAAAATGGGAGCTATGGAACAGGGCATGGACATCCATCCAAGCATAAAGGATTGAGGCCAAAAGTAATGGGATCAACACTTTAAATTAATTAAACTTGGACGCGTTATATGCATTAGTAATATTAGACAACGATTTAAAAATGATTAATATTATTCTGAAAATGCTGAATAAGGAGGATAATAGAAACTGAAACACGAGTGAAATAATTTTATTAATCTATGCATTTTGTGTATTGCATGCTGCAATATCCTAGAGAGGAATATTATGTGAAATCTAATTGAAGTAACTCCATTGAACACAAATGTTTTGAGCTTAATTAAAAATCAGATGTTCAGATGTGTTGCAACAGATATTATCCTCAATAGACTATGCTGGTTGCAACTGCCCCGATAGACATGTATGCAAAATGGGAAGCATAGACATGGCTCGTGAACTATTTGCCAGAATGCCTCAAAGAAATGTGACCTCAGGGATTGCAATGATTATGCGCAAGAATGGATTTATTGAAAGGGCTTTAGAAATTTTCAAGCAGATGCAATTGACAGGTTTAAAACTGAACTCCGCAACTTTTGCCAGCATCCTGCCTGCCTACGCCAAAATGGGCGCTTTGGAACAACGTATGGAGATCCATGAAAGAAAAATGGAAAGGGGATTTTTGGCAAATAATGCAGTCGCAAATGCTTTCGTAGACATGTATGCAAAATGTAGAAGCATAGATAAGGCATGTTAACTGTTTGACAGAATGCCTCAAAGAAACGTTGTCTCAAGGACTGCAATGGTTGCCGGATTTGCATGGAAATGGATTTATTGAAAAGGCTTTACAAACATTCAAGCAATTGCAATTAGCAGGTGTAAAACCAATTTCTGCAACCTTTTCTAGTATCTTCCCGCGTATTCCAAACTGGGAGTTTTGGAGCAAGGCATGGGCGTCCATTAAAAGTATAAAGATTTCAAGTACCCAATTAGACATGCATGCAAAAGGTGGAGGCAAAGACAAGGCACACGAACCATTTAGGGAAAAGCGACTGGTAAGTATAAAGACATATCAGCCATGTAAAGAGCCATAGATTACAAAAAGAACACAAAACCAACGCCCTCATTTAAGATACAGCAGAATTATTTTGGAATAAAATAAAACACAAAAAAGCAGGTGATACTCCCATATACGAATTCCCACCACTTGTATACTGAGATCATGACAAATGACTTACCTCCAGATTCTACACCAATCGTCTCGTGGTGCCCACCATGCCGATGAGAATAAGTGACAAAATTTGTGGCATGTCAAGCTGCCCTTTAACAACACTAGTTGCCCTCGTCGTTGTTCCCTCCTTGAAGCTCTGCAACTATCCTATTTTGTTTGGGTGTCTTGACAACTTATTTCCCCAGACTTTTCCCATCAACTGGGTTGTCTTATTTTCCGATTTCCTCTTTTTCCTTATTTTAAATTTCTCTTCTCTCTCCTTGCGTAGTACCTGAGATGCCAGTAGTTGTATAGCACTAAATTTCCTTCAATTCAGTCCTATTTTGTTTGGATGTCTTGACAACTTATTTCCCCAGACTTTTGCCATCAACTGGGTGGTCTTATTTTCCGGTTTCCTCTTTTTCCTTGGCTGGGCTTAACCATCACACACTAAGCTTTGACCGCTTAAGTGGATGGTGTGGGCCCATTCCTTCCTCCGAAGTTCGTTCCATTCGTTCCCGTTCAAATGGTTAGTCACCGTTACCGGTTGAATTCAAATATTGTTACCGCGTAGTTCAGTGGATGTGATGGCATAAAACAAAGCGGATGGCAAAAACCATTCCTGTCTGCCTCGCACCTGTTATGGGATACCTCATTGTTGAACTATTTTCATAGACCAGCCCAGCCCGATTATGGTCAGATATTACACATGGAAATGTTCTGGTATACATATGCAAAATGTGGAAGCATAGACAAGGTACGTGAATTGTTTGACTGAATGCCTCAAAGAAATGTGGTCTCATGGAATACTATGATTGCAAGACAAGCATAAAATGTGTTTGTTAAAAATGATTTTGAAATGTTCAACCAAATGCGATAGGCAGGTGTACCACCACACTCTGCAACCTTTGTCAGCATCCTCCTAGCTTGTGCGAAAATGGGAGCTTTGGAACAGGGTATGAACATCCATCACAGTATAAGCGATAGGGGGATTTTGTCAAATCTTGTAGCTGCAACTGCCCTACAAAAATTGTAATAATAGACAAGGCACGTGAATTGAACTGTTTGACAGAAGACCATGATTGCAAGATATGCAAAATGTGAAAGCATAAACAAGGCACGTGAACTGTTTGAGAGAATGCCTCAAGAAGTGTGTTCTCATGGGATAACTGATTGCAGGATATTAACAAACTGGATTTGTTGAAAAGGCTTTAGAGACTTCCAACCAAATGCAAATGGCATGTGTAAAGCCAAAATGGGAGTTTTGGAACAGGGTATGGACATCCATCAAAGCATAAAGAACCCAGGAATTTTTTCAGAGGTAGTTGCAACTGCTCTGATAGACATGTATAGGAGATATATGCTTAGGTTGAAATTAATGAAATAATTATTTTGTTGATGTGCATTATGTCTAAGGGACTTGTGATATTTAAAAATTGTGATCATTTATGTCTCTTTGGATTACACTTGTTTTAATATTGCTTGTTCTCTACTCATAATCACCATCTGAGACCTCATAGTCTCACTCTTATTTTGTTCTAACTCTTTGCTTCTTCCCTTACTTCTATGAGTACATTCCTTAAATCCAAAACCCTATATATATATAACATTTGCAAGTTTTTCTAATGATATGTGTTAGCCAAAAGATGGACCAAACCCCAATACCACATGTAACATGTCATAAACTATAAATAATTTAATTTAATTTAAATAGTTAAATGATGGATAAACCTCCTCATGGTGCTCAACACTCATCCTTGATGGTTTAAATCCTTACAAAGATTCTTTGTTAATGTAAACTCAAATAACTTGCCACACATGAAAACAATCCTAATTGTTAACCATCCACTTGGTAGACACTCTTGAACTAATTTAGTATCTTTTTCTCGTCTAATTATTCTTAGACATTAACATGAAACTCAAAAATAACAAAAACTAATCCCAAAACTTGTAAAGCCAATTTCAAGTTATGGTAAAATGCAATAACTTTTTTTGTCATGGACCACTAACTACAAACTAATAGAGAAAAAAATAACTAAACTAAACCACTTTTCTAGAATGGTGCAAGATTACCACATACCCTAGGGATGATCCTACATCACACGCTTGGAGTTGATAAAAAATGAGTCCCTCATTTTCCAATACAATCTACCCCTACCTTGGAATTCCAATGTGTTACTTCATCAACTCATTTTTTCCACATCTTTAGGCATACCTCAAGCAATCCATCCTACATACTAATTTCTCTAGGAATATTTGGCATTCAATTTCATCACTCATCTTCTATAGTATTGTCCTTTGTCCTATATTCAGTCACAATCTTCTCTCTTCCTCACATTTGTTAGCCTCCTTTTTGGTTGACACATACTCTTCTATTACTTTCCTTATTGTTGCATGTTCCTCAATAAAACTCCTTATTCTCTTATTTGTTTGCATTATCCTTTGGGTGAGACTTTTATCCTCACATTCCCTTATCTATGGTACCTCTTTTGCATTTGCAATGTTGTTTGACCATCCAACAATGTTGCATATCCTTGGAATCAATGCATATCACTCCTCTTCAACACACACCCTTGTGTTGGTATAGAATTGTCCCTCACTTACCCTTGGGGGCATCAACTTGTATCTTTAGACATCTTTTTGTTTATTGTATGTGTCATCCCTCTCATCATAGACGTACACCATACAAGGCACACATTCAATGCACTATCACATAACACCTCATCTAATATGCTCGTATATTAAACCTCACCAAATTATCCATACTCACTACTCCTTGTTCTATACTCACAATCTCTATCCCAAACCTCATATTCTCATTCTTCTTCCAGTCTACCTCTTTTGTTCTTCCCTTACCTTTTTGCTTACCTTCATTCAATCCAAAATATAGTGTATGTAACATCCACAAATTTTCCAATGATCAATGTTAGCCACAACATAGTGCAAAGCCCAATACCACATGTAAAGTGTCATCAACTATAAATAATATATTTAAAAATTCAAAGGGTTAAATAATGGAGAAACCTTCAAGTGGCGCTCAAAACTTGTCCTCAAGGATTTAATAAATCCTTACAAATATACTTCCATTGTCAAAAACTTTAAATCACTTGCCACACATGAAAATAATCCCAACTATGCACATATGTCCACTTGATAGATGCACTATGACTAGTTTACTATCCTTTTCTCTTTACATTCTTCTCAAATTTTAATCACTAGAAAATAATAACTCAAACTATTATGAAAGCTATAAAGGACAATTTCAAGTTTTGATGAAATGTGGTAGCTTTCTTTATCATAGACTACTAACTATGACTAACAAACAAACAACTAGATTAAACTAAAAAAAACCACTTTTCCACAATGATGCAAGATTACCACATTGCTTAGGGATGCTCCTACATTACTTTTGTTAAGGGCATTGAGGCCCATAAGGCTCCAAGTTAGGATTGTCATTATAGTGGTGGGGGTACTTCTCCCTACTTTGATCTTTATTTATTATTATTTTTTGTAAAGGGGAACTAGATTTGATCTCTTCAATTATGACTTCTTGAACTATCTTACAACCCTTTCTTATTTTGGCCTTGTAGTTAGCTTTGGCCTTTTTGTGTCTCCTACTATGATATTGATGAAAATTTCAAGATCAATATTTTGTATTCCTCATGTTGTATCTATAGGTCTTCCTTAGATGCCTCTAAGCCATTGGACTTGTTTTTTAATGATTGGATTTCTAGTTCAAGAGGAATTTCCTTAATTTTTCCACTAAACTAGGAGAGTGAGTCATCTTGATGGAAATGGACCAACTAATTTTGGTAGGGTATTTATAATCTCCTAATTTCCTTTAATATTTTTTATTGTGTGGATTTTTTATTTGAGGATTTCTTAGGCTCAACAAATTCTTTTCTTAACCATTTCATAAAAAAATTGTGGGTTATTATCTCTATATTTTCTTGTGTAATAGACTTTTAATTTATATTACCTACAAAATATTGAATTTACCTCAATTTCTATCAACTAATTTTAGTTCCCTATATTAGATTCTAGTAGAATTAAATTACATAAGGGTTTGGACAAATATCTCCTTATACATATCCTAGCATAAACCCTAGAATCTCCCTACATAAATAGTTCATTGAATATTTCAAAATTTTAAAGTGAGTTGCCAATCTACTCCAATATTGTGTGGTACCACTATTCTTCAAGAATACTGTAAATTCTAAATATTGACATTTCTTAGATTTTAAGATTTAACAAATCAAAAAATGGCCATTTTTCAAGAAGAGGGCAACACCATATAGCATTCTTGGTCCTCCATTAAGGGCATTATCCCTTTTCATTTTATTAGAGAATTATACTAGAAAGAATCCTCTTGAGAGGAACTTAAGTGTGTAAACATCCCCTCAATTATTTTCAATCTAGTTTTCCATTTTCCCTTTTGCAAGATAGGAGGCAATAAAATTTCTAATTTGACCAACCCAATTAAGGAATGTGAATAAACTCTTTGGCACAGTCTAAAGGAGTCATTTGCAAATTTGTGGCTACCTCCTCATTGTTCGGTTGGAAAGCTTGTCCACTCTTACATTCTCGAGATTAAGCATAGCAAAAGCAACGTAACAGATAAATTTGGAGGTGCAAGTATCTAGGTAAAGTGCAAATCTTCTTTTTTCTATACTTCAAATTGGTATCAAGGGATTTCCTAAATCCTCTCCAAATCTCGTTTCAAAACAAAATTAATTCAAGAGTTTCAAGGCTAGTTTCAAGAACTATGTATCTACTAGTTGTGTTAGAGTTAGTTCTACATTATGGGTAATCTGTGAGTGCACACTATATCAACATTTCACGTTGTTAGTCTCTGTTTTTCAAATGCCATATATCATATTGTGAGTGTTTGAAGAAAATTTTGCATTATGGGTCGATTGTGAATGTATTCCACATTAACGCAGTTGTCGAAAGGTTTTCCTTCATACCGTATCTAAATTTTGAAGTGTTGTTAATGGTGATTTTTGGGTGTGTACGAGTGTCAAGCAAGCTTTTCGAATGGAATTTCTTCCAAGAAATTGCCTTTTCAAGTGCAACAATGGGAATTTCCTTTCTCCAAAGGTCTAGACAAAGACCAATTGTCTCATGTTTTTAAAATAGATTGTATCCCTATATTCAAATGTGTGAAGGATATAATTGGGGATGATATATTGCAACCATCAGCATAGAGAATCATATGTCATTCCAATTTGGTATCCATATTTGTTTCAAATATCATGGATTTGAACCCAAACTATCATGACATGCAAAAGATAGCTAATGTAGTTATTAAAGAGGTCTTCTTACAAGAAAATTCTCTACTCACAAGCATTCAAAAATATGACTTCTAGCATGGAGAAGCGTACATTGGTGGTGTCTTTCCTAGACACTAATTGCTTCATAAAGTGAGCTTCAGAAACATCTATACTGGTATGAGGTTGGCACTTGAATTTAACTCCTCAAATTTCCTATATAGGGAGCTGAATAGGTATCATTTTGAACGGGGTAATGATATGGAAAGGAGCTTCAAAAACAAGTACCATGCAATTTCATTTCGTCTTACACATCATTGTCACCAAGTAGCTATTGTGAGACCTCCAATATCACCACAACAAGGAGAAGTGGAATCCGAAGAATCACAGGCAGAACCAGAGGCTCGAAATGTTTAGCCAATCATGCACAGTCGACAACCAATCCTCCCAAACATGAATATAATTGCAAATTCTAAAACTACCCCTCCCGCAAATCAAGTTATGAACAAGGAAGGAAATGAAGGAAGCTTCTCAGTACAAAAGGCATGAAGTGAATTGTCAAATACTTAATGGTCTGAGCAAAGTCAACTAATTTTGATACTTTGTATTGTTGACATTTTGTTACTATTTCATATTTAGGTAGAATTAAGTTCTACAATAGGAAAGGTCTGTCAAGTGTTAGAAAATTGCTTGCTATATTCAAAAGGCAATAGTTGGCATTTTGTATCTACAACATATCTAGATACTGCTAAGTAATATTGTAACCTTTATTAAATTATATAATATAAATAGTCGGCTTAAACGCCTTTTACTTAAAAAATAAATTAAGAGATGAATTTATTTCTCTATGCACAAATTATTGGATGGAGGTCTTGATTGCTGAAATAGAATTATTATTAATTTCTTTTATGCTCACTTCCTCCTCTCAATGTTGATTTCCTTTCTTGAATGATGAAAGATTCCTTAGTCTAGATCAAGAACTATTCTCACGAACATTATTGAAAAATATTTTGTAGAGATGTGATTATTAAAAAAATATGGATATTCTTTTATTTCCTATTTGCCATTAATGATATTCATGTATTTCTTTATATAAGTCTACTTCTTCCTTTGGAGTCATGCAAATTATAAAGATTCTTCAAGTGTCTTTTTGTGCACCTTTTCTTGGGATTTTTCCTAACCACTACTAGTCTATTTCTCAATTAAAATTTTGATTAGAGTCATGGTGATTATGTGAATAATGATTAACCAAACCCTCAAAATCGTTTCATTCTTTCTTGCTCCAATTCACTCGCATGTGGTTAATCACTATAGTTTGTCACTATTATTCATAATTTTATTGAGTCATTTTTCATCAACTTAGAGACATAATATATAATTGGTTATAGGGCTTCCTAGATATATTTCATAATAAATAGGCCCTCAATATTTTTAAGCCCAATTATATCAAAGTAGCACACATTATGTTTTAATTATCCTTAATTTTATGCTTCACTGAACCAGTTTATTAAATGGTTCCATATAGTGCATAATTAAGGATTATTAGGCCCCACAAACCTAATTACATGAAATTAGCATGCATTAGGGATGCATTATCCCTAATTTGACACATGATTTGACCAATAAATTTATTTGTTCAATCAAGTATTCAATTGTAATAATCTCTTTTTACAAGTAAGGAATTTTTTTATAATTTATGAATTAGTAAGTTAAAAAAATGTATAACACCCTTATTATTATCATTTAAGGAACTATAGTTATATTAACTAAAACTTGATTTAAAATTAATAAAATTTGAGTACCATGGAACACCATGATAAGGGAAATGAATATCACTAGTCTATGGCCTAGCTTTTTAACTTGAAGCACATGAAAGTGGCATATATATTTTAAATTTTGAAAATATAAAATAATTAAATGTAGAATTCTTAATATATTTTATGTTTTTATTTAGATTTTAAATAAAAATCATTAGTTTATTTTTCAAAGCTTGACACTTTTCTTTATTTATTGATTCTCTTGGGCATTATATTTTTTGTTTATTTTTAAAATAGTATTTGTTTAGATAAAATGTGAGAGACTATCAATAATAAATATATTAATAAAATTAAAAAATAGGAATATCCAAGATTGAGAGAGAGAGCGAGAGAGAGTTGAGGAAGAAGTCAAAGCATTAGTAGTCAGTTGAGGAGAAATAAATTTCAAAGTGGATTTGCAGAAAGGAGAAGTAGCAGGGAGTCAAGGAGGAGCATGTCAAAATAGGAGTATAAATGCAGTGAAAATATCTAAGACCTTAGTTGACAAAGACTCCCTAGGCTAGCCACTATGAGAGTGTAGGGCATGCATGAAAACTACTACAAAATTGCTAGTTAGACTAGTCCACATGGTATTGAAAATATAAGAATCCAATGATAATTATTTAGCATTTCATGAGGGAATAAATCCCCCTGTTGAAGCTCACCCATTATATCATCATAGGAAATGACAACTTAACTATAGATAGTTGATGGTAGCAAAAAATATTGAATGAACCAATAAGCAATTGTATCTAGGAAGTCTATATCTTACACCAAATCCATATAGTTAGAGAGGAAATTAGAGATGATACTAAAGTAGTAAAGTATCTTGGTAACATCTTGAAGATCATCACCTAAAATAGCTTTGAATACCCTTTCCAACATGGGTCTAGTCCATAGAGAAAATATATGCCAACAAGGTGAAGTCAATTGGACCTAGAATGAGTGGTTACAATTTTTGTGGAAGTATGTAAATCCTTCTATATCTTTCCATATCACCCCTTTTGATAGAATGTAGAGAAGAAGAGTAGGATGACAATTGAAATAGTAAGAGACCTTAAATAGTAATGTGCCATTGATCATCCAAACAAGGTGAGTAAAGGGAAAACTATTGAATTCACATTTACTATTGACTCAAAGGTAGGTTGTGGTGGTATTGTAGAGTTAATGAAATACTAATTAGAAGAACTTCATATGAAAAATGGATTTAAAAACTAGTTTCCCATAATTGTTGACCAAATGGAGTTGTAGGGTGAGTAAATGAGTAATTTGGCTAAGAATATTTAAATAGTGCACCCACTTTATCAATTTGAAAGGGTACATGAAATTAGACTATGTGATCATTACAAAAATGATATCTTTACTTGTCTTGATATTTTGTGTTTGACGATGATTCATAGACCATAGTTTTTTCAATTTGGCCAATTCTCATATTGGCTAGATTTATAGTTTGATTTGCTTCTATATAACAATAGTTGAATTCATATGAAGCAAAGTCATCCTTATGCTGTGTATGAGACATAAAATTGTAATTTTATTTGAGAAAGAAATTAGGCTTTGGTTTGGGCAGTAATGACCTACTTGTAGAGAAGAAAAAGAAAAAATATTAACATTAATTAAAATCTGACAAAAAAATTTTTAGAAATTGTGCTTTTAGATCTACAAAATTCTATTTTTTTGTTTCTAAAAAATGTTATTAATGTGAATAGAAGTGGAGGTAATGTTTCATTTTTCAAATAATTTCAAAAAGTTTGTAATTTGGCATTAAACACTACAACACATTTTTGTTAGTAATTACCTCTTTCCAAAAATATTCTAGCTAGATCTATTTTAGATAGACTTGTTGGTTGGATCTATTTTGAACAAAAATATTACTATCAAATCTTTTATAAATAAATGAACCTAACTAGATTGCATCATTGACGATGTCCCAGATTATACTTAGAATTTGTCCTAATAGTTTTTAGTTTCCTACTAATAAAATGTCAATGTGATTTTTATGAGTTGGAACTAGTTAGGTCAAATAAGTGATGTGTTATAATAGGGTGAACTAGTGAGGGTATGGACCTCCTACTTAGAATGTCTATTCAAGATCCCAAACTTGGTTTAGTCATTGTTTAATGTTATTAATGTATCCTATATTGCATGATAGAATATGATGTCTTAATTCTCCCTAATTGGTCATTTATCTCAAATTTTGTAATAATAAATAGGGGCTAGGATTGAATTTCTTTCTTTAGTGTTATCTTTCTCTAGATTAATTACTTGAGGATTTTATAAGACCTTCTCCCAAGAAAGGAATAATATAAAGATAACATCCATAAGAGAATAAATTACCATAATAGTCAGTTATAAAGCACCTATACAAATTAAAAATGAAGGAACATTAAACTACCATTAGAAATGTATAATCCAAAAAATAGTGAAAATAGATATAAAATCATAAATGACACTCCCTACAAACACCACAACTATAACCAAAAACATCATAAACAGTAAGGAAATCAAAACTCCCTAATGCAAAAATCTTGAATTATCTACCACATTACAATCTACTAGGTATCCAACCTCTATTGTATCAGCATTCTACTTTACATCCCTCAAGACACTACCAACTACGAGATCAGGTGATGCGAACCTACTTCATGAAATAGATCCTTCCTATATTAATCACTACAAATCTTATTTGTACAAAAGATTAGAATTGTGAAGTTGCTAGAGACCTCTAGACAACACTATAAATTATCATGAAATTTGTCAACACATTCCCTACATCTACACAAGAATCATGAAGAAAAAACAACTTACAATGAATAACTTCAATTATTCATTGTCTATAGATATAAATCTAAAAAAATTGAATGAATGTTTTTAACACCATCACTAATAATTTTCTTCCACATTTACCACCACCTCTTCCTTAAACTTCAACACATCCATATCCATGAAATTTGTAGAAAATATAAAGCATATAATCTATACACTCTAAAGTGTGAAAAAACTTCAGAATTTCACCCGATTATACCCTATTCCAAAGCTCCCATTTTGGCAAAGGTTGGGATTCCAAAGCCTTTTCAACAAATCCATTTTGTTAATATCTTGCAATCAAGTGTTCCATGAGAACACACTTCTTTGAGGCATTATCTCATACAGTTCACGTGCCTTGTCTATGATTTCACATTTTGCATATCTTGCAATCATGGCCTTCTGTCAAACAGTTCAGTTCATGTGCCTTGTCCATTCTTACAATTTTTGTAGGGCAGTTGTAGATACAAGATCTGACAAAATCCCCTAATCGCTTATACTGTGATGGATGTTCATACCCTGTTCCAGAGCACCCATTTTTCGCACAGGCTGGGAGGAAGCTGGCAAAGGTTGCGGAGTCTGGCGTTAAACCTGCCTATCGTTTGGTTGAAAATTTCAAAATTATTTTTAACAAACGCATTTTGTGCATATCTTGTAATCATAGTATTCCATGAGACCACATTTCTTTGAGGAATTCAGCCAAACAGTTCACGTACCTTGTCTATGCTTCCACATTTTGCATACATGTATACCAAAGTATTTCCATGTGTAATATCTGACCATAATCGAGCTGGGCTGGTTTGCCAAAATAGTTCAACAGCAAGGTATTCCATGACAGGTGCGAGGGAAACAGGAATGGTTTTTTCCATCCTCTTTGTTTTATGCCATCACATCCACCGAACTACGCGGGAACAATATTTGAATTCACACACTAAGCGGTCAAAGCTTAGTGTGTGATGGTTAAGCCCAGCCTTTTTCCTTATTTTAAATTTCTCTTCTCTCTCCTTGCGTAGTACCTGAGATGCTAGTAGTTGTATAGCATTAAATTTCCTTCAATTCAGTCCCTTCACCTCCGTCCAAAGGTTGCCATTTCATTCACTCGTACAGCTCTCGTACCTCTCCAAGGGTCGTCGTTAAGTGAAAGTAATGGCATGTGGGTGCGTAGTCGGGTCCATCATAAAAGTTTATACCAGAATGCCAGGGCAATTCTTCCATTTTGAGATATGCCTTGAGCAGAAAGGAATGCAACATGGTAATAATGAGTATCTCTTGTCTCACTTGAACATGCCATATATTGGGACCTCCACACCTATGATTAACAAATCTGGAAGCATTTACATAGCGGGTAGCATTCAAACATAAGAGCCTCATTATCATTTAAACCATATTTGAAGTGTTTTGCCTTCTATGCCCTTGGGATGAAAAAGTTTGTAAAACCCATAGGTTCATTATGATCGAGGTATCAAAATATCTAGGACCAATATGCAGACTTGACATACGATGGCCCCTTGATTAACATCAATGATAACCTGATATGTAATAGGATTTTTATGTGAAGGTATTTTATTATCTTATGTGCTTCTACAAAGTGTTGTCCTTATATGATAAGAAAATGTGACAAGAGATACATGTTCTTTAGAAGCTGGCACATTTCCTATTGAGATTGGGCATAACCAACCCCATAACAAAAGCTCTCCTTTGAACAACTTTAGATTAACTTAATATTAATAGATAAAATGAATCTTTTGTAACTCATTTACAATTATATATCGTTTTGTATTTAAAAGTTGTATAAACAAAATATGTCATGTTAAATTAATTGATAATTAATATCATTTTGTTGGTTAGTAACATCACTATTATTAAAAATGTCTAAACATGGATTAAATAATAAATATCATTATTATGATTGGTTAATAGAATAATACTAATACTAGTTAGTGACAAAATAAATATTTGAAAAAACTTGTACTTTCCTATAGTAATAGAATTATTATAATTGTGGGTAATTAATGGTGCTCACTTTGGTACTAATGTTAAATGTACATGAAATATGTATTTCAAGGATAGATGTTGTCCAAGTAGTGTTATCCCTATTATTTTAGAACAAGACATATCATTTACAAAAAGGTGAATTATATCATTTTAAACATTGGTTACCAATAGATTAGAAATGACAAGTTTAATTTGGATATCATATTGATTTATTGGTCTATCCACTTAGTCCCAATTATTTACGTAAGAAATTTAGTTTTTTTCTACATTAGTGTACTCCATTTTTTATATATCTATAATGACAAGTGAATATCTGTGCACATGCAATTACCATTGCATATAAATTGTAAGTGAAATACAAAATTTAATTAGTGTGAACCTAGTATTTTGTTAATTGAGATCAAGTGGACTACTGTACTTTAATATGAAGGATGCATGAACTCAATTCATGATTTAATGAATATTTGAAGGGATTCCAATTAAATGTTTGATCACCTCTAGGGTTTATATTCCCAAGATTCTTAAAACGTCAACACAAACTAAGCTTAACTCATGCTTTGCTACTAACCCATCTAGGAAATCAAGTACACTTAAAGCTCATAACTAAGTATGAACATTTCATTGAAACATATCATATGTTCAAATGATACTATGTTGTGGCAAAGAGAAGCAATTTACAATTTTACTTGTCATCGCATATTTACAACCAATCAATTATATGTTACTTTTATGATTCCACTAAAAGACCCTTTATATATAAATATAAAAAAATGGCATTGTAATGCCCATCAATAGGTGGGGCCTCACACAAAGATCAATTGATATATAAAACTACATGCATAATTCAAGAGAATTGTGTTGAAAGATGAATAAAGAGTTCAAATCACATTTTCTTGAATCTACTTTGAATGAAATATAAATTCATGAATTCTCTTAATTTTGAATTAAATTCAATGTTAGAGTAATCATGCATTAGCTAATAATTAATTAATCTTTAATTGATTATTAGCCTAATTTATTCTCATGCACTTAAGCTAAATTTAGGAGTGTTTTAATGCTTTTATTAGTTGAGCTATTATTAGATCATTATGTCTCATCTCATGTGATGTTGACACTTATCATGATTTGATCATTTTCTCATTTAGGATTTTTCTCTTATAAGCACTCAACCCTTATTGTAAATATTTGGAGCTTTCATATCTTCTTGAGAGTCTCTTGCTTTTGTAACTTTTTCTTGTTAAAGAATATTGCATATATTGTTTGTAGATCTCTTGCGTGGAAGGTGTATTTGTTTATTGTTTGATCCTATGGCTCGTGGTTTTGTGCTTGTTTCACAATTCTAATAAAAAATTATTTTGTTTGATTTAAAAAAATCTAAATCTAATGTGTTTACTAATTATATGTATTTTTTATAAAAAAAATTATCTTAGTGTATTTACGTAAATATGTAATTAATAAATTTCAAATAATGGTAATATAATATAAATATATAATTATTTTAGAGAATTTTCTATAACATATAGAGTATTATGTATATTTAAAAATTAAAATATAATTGATAAATATTTTTTAAAACATAAAAAAACATTAAATAAATATATATTTTTTAATATTAATTTAATAATATTGCATCTACTTTACATCAAAATACCTATTGCACCCACTTCGAACCCTAATCCATGGCATGGTGGATAGTTTTGACATTTTCCCTTTGGCTTGTAGTACTTCTACAATTCTTATGATAGTCTTGATAAGGGTTGTCAATAATGGTTACCTAGTATTCCAACCACTTCTCCTTTTGGATGCTTGAATTTTTGGAATGAATGGAAAGGAGAGTTGTCCTATCCTCTTTCAACACATACACCATTTTTTAGTGATAAGAATTGAAAGATCTATGCATGATATGGAGGGATTTTTAGAGGATCACACCCTCATATGCAACTTCGTGAAAACTTGGCCAAATCTTAGTGATCTCCATCAATGGACCATAATGAATTGAAAAACAGTATGGAGGGAAATTGTCCCTAGACCAAATGGTTTTTATTTTCAAATTTGATTTTGTTCAATATAAAGTGGTAGTGGTAAAAAATGTCTGATGGATTTTTCATGAGGATTTCTTATGGATGGAACCCTAGTTTCCATCTTTTGACCCTCGAACAAAAAAGTATCTTTTGCATATCTTTGGGTGTGATTACCTTATCTCCCTTTGTAGTTCTAAGAATTTGAGAGCTTATGGTCCATTGGAAATGGCCTAGGAAATTATTGTTATGCTTCAAAAGAAATAAATAATTACAAAAGTTCAACTTGTGCATATTTATGTGTGGAAATGAATCTCACCAAACGCCTCCATGCTAAGGTTTTTTAAACTAGGAAGAAGAAATTGGAGGTAACTAGTTGATTATGAAATAATTTCTTTCAAATGTAGGAAATGCTTCTCTACTAATCACTCTAGTGCTCAATTTCCAAAAATGAAAGCTCATGATTCGGGAAATCATGCTAGATGAGTGCCACACCCACCAGGTGGACTAGGGTTAAATCCCACCATTATTTTATACCATCAAATGGATAGAAATATTCCAACTCCTCTCATGATCTCTCACTAGATAACCCAAAATCAAATACTTCCATTTCATTTAAATTGCAAGACATAGTTGTTGGGGATCCACATGCAAAGTTTCTATTAAAAAAGGTGCTTCAAAGGACTCAACAATGTCAAAAGATAAAGAGGACACAAAGAACACAAAAAATATGATGTCAAATATGTCCATGATTTCCCCATTGAATAGGCGTTATAGGGAGAAAGATGAAAAAACAAAAGGAAAAAATGTACAAAAATAAAATAATTGGTAAGTAAATAAAATAACTCATAGATGTATTTAATATATTTATATTAATTTGATATTTTATATATTATTTATATTGAAAATTTTACTTTTGTATTATTTGTGTGCCCTTAAAAGTGTAGAAAATTGGAGAGCTTAAGTAGATTATTATTTCTATGATCTCACCTATACAATTATGGATCCAAAGACCCTTAAATAGATATTGCACATGGATAGGTGTGTCTCTTACATGAGAAATGACTCTTTGGGATTAAATATAATCTATATTTAACACCCCCCTCATTATAATTTTATCACAAAACTTAACTATATGATGGGGGGCACCTATAACCAATAGGTTTATTAGATAACCATGTACAAATAAAGAATATTTAACCCCAATGCCTTATTGAAAGTATACAAATTTATTCTTCTTTTGAATATCCTTGATTAATTGTTTCCATTATTATCCATACTAAGAGATTCTTCATAATTATATCAATAAAGGAAATGAAGCATTCCCAATGATATTTGTGATAAAAAAAACTTCAAAAATTTAGCAATGATTTTTTTGATCAATTTCAACAATGCTCTTATGACCAAAACCTTCACAAATTTAGCAATGATCTCTATGTTCAATTTCAATAATGATCGAACTGTGAAAAAAACTTCAACTATCTATGCGATCAATTTCAACAATGATATTTGTGATCAATGCTACAACTATTTAACAATGATCTCTATGATCAATAATATAACTTTTTAGGTTTAAAAATTACCTTCAAAAACAATGTTACAATTATTTTTAAAAAGATATTTGTGATTGTGGATGCTAAAATCTGCAAATGGATTTAAATTAGTTCATGTTGTTAGCACAAGTTAATTTAAATCAGCAAACTCAAACATCTCTATGAAATATAGAATCATGTTAAACAATGCAAAAAACATGAATCATTCCTATCCCATAGTGGATTGGTGCTCTTTGAATATGTGAAAGAGCCCTTTCCCAATCCTTTGATAAGCAAGATGATATTATGGACAAGATTGACTCTCAAATGGAGAGAGTGACCTTGCATGCAATGTGTTGTCAAATTGTGTGTTGTTGTGATGAGCAAGATTGATTCTCAAATGAAGAGAGTAACCTTGCATGAAAAAGTGTTGTTGTTTTGAGTGAGAGAAGATGCATTGCATTTATAGGAGAACTTGAGAGAAGAGAGGCCAAGATTAGGCAATGTGGGACTAAATCCCATCCAATAGGATATAGACACTTGTCATAATGGGATTGGCCAAAGCTTGTGCAAGAATGGCCAATGTGCCCATTCAAATTTGAAAAATGTCAATAAATGCATGTTGTTGAGGGTTTTGGGGGCAATTATCTTTGTCCAAAAAAGTCAAAGATGAGAGTTATTGAGGGAAAATAAGTCTTGTTAATAAATCAAATAAATTGATTTATTGGTGCAAGTGGGTGGGTTAGTTAGGAGTTTAGATTTGACTCTAGTTGAGTCAAAAGCTAGAGAATGGTAATTATGTTTAGAAGTTAATTAAATTTAGATTAATTAACTTGAGGGATTTTAGGGATTTGATATTTGATTTTAAATCAATTTGATTTTAAATCAATTTGATTTATTAAATCAAATAAAAAGAACTTTAGGAACTTAATTAAATAATTTTATTTAATTAAGCCTAATGAACCTTAGGATTTAATCAATAAATTGCTTTAATTGATTAATAGTAGAATTGGATGCACGATGTTAGTTTTGCATGTCTACATTTTGCCCCTCTTTGAAGCAATGTACTCATTGCATTGGTTCAAAGAATGATTCTGTCGACATCGAAATTAAAAAATTTCTACTTTTTTTTGGATGCCCCAGTGAAAATAAATATGTAAGTACATTTCCCCCTCGAGAGATTGAGCAAAAAGATTTGATTTGATGTCGATCTCACGACAAAGAGGTTCAAAATGGATGTCTATATGATAATGATGATGAAAACAAGATGTTTGGAAGATGCTTAGGATAACAAATTTATATTATCGTAAACAACTTAAATGATTATGCAATGCATGTGAGATGGATGAGATGGATGATGTTGTCCTATAATGATATGACGTGATTACGAAAGATGCAAGATGGATGCATTGCTAGTGCAAAAGAGGATAGAAGAATGAGAGGGATCAACCCTTAAATTCAAGAAGAATGTAGAAATCCAATAAGTCCATTAGTCGTCGAGACTTTATTAGATATGATGATGAATGATGATGATGTGTTGCTTATCCAAGGATGGGAAAAGAGCATACCTTTCTTTATGTTTGATAACACACGTAGGTGCGATGCATCAAGGTATTAAGAACTAGGATGGCGTGGCGCCTAGTGTGATGGACTTTGACTCGTCAAACAGATAGGAGTACTCTTGTTCACACTTGACAAACATAACCTTATTCAAAATGTAGTTTAGATATTCTAGACATTTCGGGCCAAAACATAAAAAGGAAAGCCTTCTTATGTGGTCAACAAGATACCTAAAAAAATCCTTCCTATAAACAAAACAAAGTATGCATGACGAAGTTATTTTACAAGAATATCCAACAAGCACAGCAGATAAAAGATAATGATCACTGCCCCATTCTTTTCTCTCTAAACCTGTTTTGTTTAGGCATCATCGAGAGGTCCTTGGAATGAGCGCAAAATAAGATAAGTCAAAAAGACCAAATAAAGTAAACAAACAAGCTGATGTTCATCGTACCGCTAGCCAAGGCTAAACTACTATGGGGTACCTGATGCTTATGTCCATCGCAGGAAAGCTTCATCCTAGGGCATGTAGTGATCAGGGTTTTGATGAGACTGATTTGGGTGATAAGTTATTGATACTCCGAGTTGACCAACTTGCTGACTTACTGACTTAGACTTTTGAGACTTTGACGATTAGGGAGTTCACTTTGGAACCTGCTAAACTTGCTTCTGACTGACTCACCAAAGGGTGAAAGCAACGATTGACTTTATTATGAGCAATGACAATCACGGGTGAAAGCGAGATGAGACGAGTGCACCATTTTGGGGTTTTCAAATGTTTTGAGGCTATTTTTGGAATTTTGAGATGTTTTACAAATGTTTTTGGTATATTCAAGATTTTTCAATGTTTTTGGTATTTTCAAGATTTTTCAACGTTTTTGGTATTTTCAAGATTTATGATGAACAAACTAACTTAAAGACCTATCCTAGGGGTCTCAAGAGTTGATCCATAGATTAGCCTTGCCTACGTTATACACGCAGAGACCACGTAGTTCGACTGATGACATATTTGACTTAATGAAAAGATGGATGGACAAACGGATTGCCAATGCGACGGATGCCTAAAGGACTGACCTTAACTGTAAAATAGATGGGCAAACGGATTGCCAATGTGACGGACGCCTAAAGGACTGACCTAAATGTAAAATAGATGGGCAAACAGATTGCCAATGCGACGGACGCCTAAAGTACTAACCTTAATGTCTCGGGGGATGATCAAAGATCAACCTTGCCTACATTCAAGCTCAGAGATGACGTAGTTCGACAAGGAGAAAGACTGATAAGACTCAATGATGAATTTTTTTGAAGATTTTTTGATATTTATACATGTTTTTGAGTTTTTTGAATGATTTGGATGTTTTTGAGTTTTTTTAATGTTTTGACATTTTTTTTTGAGTTTTTGATTATTTTTTGAATGTTTTTGGATTTTTCGCATGATTTTGACAATTTGGATATGATATGTGATGATATCATTGCTCTGTCTTGGGATTTTGTTGAAAACCAAGCTTAATGTTGATCAATCGGATTGATGAATTGATAGTTTGACTAAGTGTGTTAAGTCAAACAACAGTGATAATGCACTTGTAAATCCCAGGAAGTTGTGTTATCCCAAAGTAAACTCGTACAAAAAGGATAATTTGGCTAGGTGTGTTAAGCCAAACAAGGTGATTATGGATTTGATAATTTGGCTAAGTGTGTTAAGCCAAACAGAGTGATGATAATGAACTTGTAAACCCAAGGAAGTTGTGTTATCCTAGAGTAAACTCGTGCACAAGATGATAGTTTGACTAAGTGTGTTAAGTCAAACAAGGTGATAATTGATTGGATTCGATTGATCAAGATTAATGAAGCTTGATTTGGAACAAAATAGCTTTGATGATTTTGATGTGACACTGAAGTACACATTCGATGCAACTAATATGGATTGCTTGGATTGATGTTCGATGAAAGATAAAGCTTGATAAGGAACGTCTTCCTGTCAAAATATGCCATGGGCTAGTGATTTGGGATTTTTTGGTCCACAAATGCCTTAACCAATTTCATTTCACATTTTTCAATGTTCGGATCACCACATAAGTGTGAAGATATAGATTAAGATTTATTCCCGAAGCGAGATGTAAATATCTGCCCCCAATGTCTAGCAATGTTTGAACAACCATGGGTGGACTCTGCGACGAATGGATAAATGGATTATCTTGTGACAAGATAAGATGTTTAAATAGAGGAATACTCATTCAGATAATTCTTCAAGGCTCAGATAATGTTTGGATTGAATAGGATCAATGAAAATGACCCATGTCAAGATGTTTACCATAAACAAGTGTAGAGTGTGCTCCAAAATTTTATCAAGATCAAGGTAACTTGGACCTTGGATGCAGATGGATAAAAATGGGCTGGATAAATGGTTCATGGATGAACAAATGATATGGCTGGAATGCTAGCTTTATTATGGATGTGATAAGATGCTTTCTCCTGAACTGGCGCACGCAAATGCTCGATTCTACTCATGATGCCTATTTGCCAAGTTTTCATCATGGTACCTGTGCAAAGCGCCACCGTAGTGGTTTTCACTAGAGGACAATTTTTTTCTTTACTGTTTTCAATCTTTTTTTCTGATTTTTTTGGATTTTTTTATTTTTTTTATTTTTTTTGTTGTCGCCAAGATGCCTGTTTGCCAGGTTTTCATCAAGGTGACCATTTTTTTAGGACATTTTTCTGATTTTTTTGTATTTTCTGAGAGATTTTAAAGTGATGTTGAACCACCTAGTGGTGTTGATGTTGATGCTTCTATCATAATGTGCCATCGATATCCTGTTTGAAGAAGTTCCTTTGCCAAGATACATACACTTGAATGCAACTTTTGAGATCCCTGATCTGCTTTGCTGATACCGGAGTTAACTCTATCTTTGTGTGCACATCGCGATAAAGTGCCTTCTGAATCCTTACGATGAAGGGTCACCGCCAATACATGGTCAATGTGAGAGTTGGATATTGTGCGTGGAGGTGTGGATGGAGGAGTTTGTTTAGGAATAAAAGATGGATTGGTTGATAATTTGGAACCTTTGACTTTCCAAACTTGGGAAGATGAGAAATGATGGGTGGATACGGAAGTGTGCATAGAATTAGGACCAACTGCTTGATACACTTTGTATGTTGCTTGATAAGCTTCCTTTTTCCATTGTGGAAATCTTTGATGGATACTTTTCCCTTTTTTATTTTGCTCCATAGTTTCTTTGACTGATGGAGTTTGATAGGGGTAGTCTTTCTTTGTATTCTTTGGTATCCAAGTGTATTTGATTTGTTCGATATGCTTTTTAACTTCTTTTTCTTTGATAAGGTTCTTCATGCTTTGATTCAAGCCTTTCTTTTCATGTTGGTCCCAATTCGTGGATGGGGTGATGGGTGGATGGATATTCATGACATGGTAGGTTGTAATATTGGCATTGGTTTCATCATAAGGATTCTTCGTGCTCCCTATGTTGACATTTGCTCGAGATGAAGTTGCCCCCAGTTTTGTGGAATTATTATTGATATGTTGAGATCCCTTGATTGTCGAATAACCAAGGCCTTGATGCTTAGGATTGCCAAAAATCTGCACAGGCTCCAGAATACCCTGTTCGTGCAGACCTAATCCCCTGCCTTGATAGTTCATATGTAAACACATTTTATTTGCAAAAGGATATGATTTTCCTTCGAAACAAGGTGCTAATCCTTCTCTGCTCTGTGGTGGATCTTCAAAAGTGCCAACTTCCTTATTGATGAGATAGCTTGCCCTAATAAAGGTAAGTGATCCTAGTTTATAAGTGATAGGATCCTCTTGATTGATATCTTTAATTTGATCTTGTGAAATATCAGATTGTAGTGCTTCTTCAAGAAGTGTTGATGCTTCACTGTCCTTGTAAAATTCCTCCTCATGATTCATGCTTTCACATGATGTTTCTGATTTGCAACTTTTGTAGAAGCCTTCTTCATGATTTATTTGTGTTATGTCTCCATATTTTTCTACATCTTGGTATTGTGCACAAACTTTAAGAGTAGGAGACTCTTGTTCCTTGGTAATGTTGTCAAGAGTATGAGACTCTTGTTTTGCATGAAGATCATCCACATGTCCATCCAAAGAAAGCATCTTGTGGGTAGATGGAGGAATATGTGCTATATGGATATGATCATCATTTGTAGCATCTTGTATAGATAGGAGAGTGCCCATTAGATCATTATAGTATCTTGGAGATACGAATTCTCGATCTTGAATGATTTTGGAATTACTTTCAACATGCTTTGGATCAATTTCTTGACATGGGTGCATTTCACAGGGTGGATTGTCCACAAAGGACTCTTGGACATCATCCTTAGGCATGGGAAATGGCTTAATATCCACTTGTTCTTTGAATGGATTTGGATCAAATGTTGAGCTAGGGATTCCTTCAATATCTGTAACCATGAGGTCAAAGGATGTCAATATGTCATTGGAAGGGCCATTGCTAGACCTTGATGGAAGATTTTGATCATGCTTTGGAATACGTTCTTGAGATATGTCCTCTAACTCATAAGGTGATGTAGAGACATTTTTGATATGATCATTGGTGGATGGATCGTAGCTTATATCAATAGGATCAAATAACATCAACACTCCTTGAAATAGATCTTTGTAGGAGGGGTCTTGATTATGACTAAAAAATGGCTCTTGATGTATGGTGAGTTGATCATCAGATGGGGTAGAAACATCTTCAATGTGCTCATTAATGGATAGATCTTGATGATTGTTTTCAACAACTATGGTGGGAATCTGTTGCAAGCTTTGTTGACCGAGTAATGCCTGTGTTTGTTGCTGAGCCAACAACGCTTGTTGTTGGTAGTGTTTTTCTTGTTCCAACAAAGCTTCTTGTTGGTTTTGCTACTGCAATTGGTAATCTTGCAAGGATTGTTGATGCGCTTCTTGTTGTGCTTGAAATTGAGCTTGGTATTGTGCTTGTGCATGCGCTTGCTGAGCTTGGAATTGTGCTCGTGCTTGAGCGTGTGCTTTTTGGATTGCTTGTGCCATCTGAGTGGCATGTGCGGCTTGCAAAGCTTGTGCAGCTTGTTGGTTTTGCAGCGCCTTTTTGTGGGAAGCTTCTTGAGTGGCTTGCAACATGATGGAGAATGAATTTTTCATGTTGTACTTTGGCAGTGGTGGTGGTGGTGGTGGTGGTGGTGGAATGGGAATGGTATTGATTGTTGGGATTGCTTGGATGGTTGCCACCTGCTGTTGCAATACCAATGGAAAAATGGGATGATTTGGTATGATGTTTTGATTTGGCATTACAGGTTGACATTGAACATTGTTGTGGTTGAGAATCATATTGCCTTGATTTAGGTAACTTTGATTTTGCATGGTGTTACCTTGACTTGAATCAACATATGGAGTTGCCGATATATTTCTAGGGATTTGAACAACATTAGGGGGATTTGCAAACATGTCTACCCCAAAATTTACCAAGTGCAGATTCGAAATGTTCATGTTTGGTAAAGTTGTAATTGGCATGTATGGATTTGGTGGGATAATGTTGTTTGGAAAACTCATGCATTGAGTGTTTGGTTGATAGATTTGCAGATTTGTACTTGGATTTAAATCTATCATTGGGAAAGGTGTTCCAAACTTTAGATTGGGCATACTCACATTCGTATCGTTGAAGTTTGAAGGAGATAATGATGCCATGCATAAATGTGAGTTTCGATGATCAATTGTCATTGTGATACTTGGATATTTTGGTTCACTCGAATTGCTCATAATGGATGAATCAAGTTTATATTCCATGTCCCTCTTGTGTTGAGATCGAGTTTGAACCATAAAATGAAGATCAGTTTTCAAGAATGTAAGAGATGAACCTCTAATTCTTTAGATCAGTCTAAACCTTAGGTTCAAAGAAGCAAAGAACTAGGATAATTGAAGGATCAAAGTGATGACGAGGATGAGATAAACGAAAGATGAGTGATATGGATGAATGGAACTCTTAAAGAAACTTTGAAAGAAATGCTAAACTTTTTAGGACTTTGATTGATCGTGATTGGATTGATGGTTTGACTAGATGTGTTAAGTCAAACAAGAGTGATAAATGTAATCGTAAAGCTCTAGGAAGTTGTGTAATCCATAGAGTGAACTCCTACAAGATGGTAGTTTGACTAAGTGCGTCAATTCAAACGAGGTGATGATTTGATAATTTGGCTAGGTGTGTTAAGCCAAACAAGATGAACTCATAAACCCTAGGAAGTTGTATTATCCAAGAGAGAACTTGTGTATAGGATGATGATTTGACTAGTTGTGTTAAGTCAAACAAAGTGATTTGATTTCACCTAGAAGTTTAGCATAACAAATGTTTACAAAGTTTCCAAGAGTTGTTGGTGAGGTGACTATTGGTTGATTTAATGGTTGAGAGATGGATGAAAGTGATTGAATTTGATCCTAGACTTGACCTAGAATAACACTTCTGCTTACAAGACCTTGGTGTTGAATAACACACTATATTTCCTATGGGAGGAAAGAAAACCTTTCAAAAAGTTTGAGATTCTGTTGATAGTAAAACTGATACAACTCAGGATTGTTCCTTGAAGCT
The DNA here is from genome assembly GCA_007115665.2 of Sequoiadendron giganteum. Lineage (NCBI taxonomy): Eukaryota > Viridiplantae > Streptophyta > Pinopsida > Cupressales > Cupressaceae > Sequoiadendron > Sequoiadendron giganteum. Next base: position 126,455,591 of record CM021107.1, on the reverse strand, counting down.
TTTATGTAAAAGTTGTAGACCAATCTCTCTCTAAATTCAAAAAGTCTCTCAAGACGCTCCTCACAGGCTTTCAAACTAAGCTTTTTGAACTTTGGTTTTGGGATTTTGACCTTGCAGGAAATCATGTTAGAAAACACATGTGTAATCCAATGTCTTTTTATCTTGTCTTAGTGAATTCCTTTTACCAACACACTTGTTTGATTATATTTTCACACTGAATGTCTAATGTCCCACTTTCGTTTTCATTCCACAAGGTCCATTATGTGGAAATCAAGGAAATTAGGGAAAAAGTCTCCTGGGTTTAACCTTATTGAGAACAAATGATGATAGAATTCAAGCACTTAGAAACCTCTAAGGATATGATCCCTAGGGAAAGCAAGAGTGCTTAAATTCGTCAAAGGTATTTGTTTCCTAAAAGGGGTTTAAAATTTGAGGCTCTTGTGAATGTCTATTTTTTCAATGTTTCAAAAACCAAGCAATGTATTTTTTTGATTCCAAGCACTTTTTACAATCCTAGGATGATGAGGCAATATCTTGTTGGGTCCCCACTTGGATAAATCCAGCTGCGCATATCTTGTGCAAATGGCTAAATGCTTAACCACACTGGCTCCCCTCCATGACACTCACTTATTCGGGTCAGCCAAGCATTAGTACCCATGAATCTCCCATGGCATACTTTCCATTTCCACAACAAGATCGCATGTATAATGTGGGGTGGCTTCAAAGGACATGACCTTTTGCACCAACAAGATAGACAAGGTTTTGGACTTTTTCTAAACAAAGGGTTCTAATTCGGGCATTCTATTCGTGGGGGATTATCCAACATCGGCGAGAGTCCATTGTTGTCCATCTCGTTGGAATAATCCTTGTGATATTGGCCTTTGTTCCAATATCCACACTTATATCCCGGGTGGAAGTCGCTTGGCTTAAGCGTGTTCCCGGTTGGGTCATTCCCTTGGGTGATTACTTTTTCCCACAAGGCAGGCCATCTAAGATAAACAAAAGCAAGTAAACATATTCGTAGTTCGATCAACCTTCATTTAGAAACAAAGGGAGAACACTCGCAATAAGTTTACTCACACTCGCAAAGTGTTTTGTTCAATTTTAAAATACCCAAATTGAAGTGTGAAGGCAATATTTTTGACAACTTACCATCACCAAAATTCTTTTGATTATCAAGATCGCTCTGAAGTGCGAGAGAAGCGCATACGCATTTTAAATGATGTTAGTTTGTGAAAAAGATTACAAAACATGGGAACACTTGTTCATTTTAAGTCTCAAAAGCAGTGATGAGTTCATTTTAAAAAGCACCAATTGAAATGTGAAGTTTGCCTTGTTCAATTTTAAGTCCAAATTGAAATCTAGTGAATGTCTAAGGTTCTTTTTAACCAACTTTGAAAAGATCAAGTCAAGTGGTTAATTTTAAACCCCAAAAGGAAATGTGAGTTGATTTAAAACAAAAAAAAAAGGTAGTAGGTGGAAGCTCTAAGATTGTTAAAACAAGCATTAAAAAATGCTTTTCAAGTTTTGTTTTCAAGAAAATCTTCAATTCCACTCTTTTCGCCTTCGTTTTTGCTTCAACCTTCAATTTCAATCTCCAATGTCAACCTTGATGTTTCAACTTTGATGCTTCAACCTTGATGTCAACACCTCCAATTGCTATCCCTATAAAATAATACAAAGTAATGAGAAATAAGAAGTATGATATAAGAAGTAAATGTTGACTTAACATAATGAGCACAATCTTAAACATGATGAATGTGTCTTAACAAGAGACAAGTTTTGAAAATATTTCCCAAAGATATAATCATGCAAGACTTTTGTTTACTAGAAAATGTATTTAATTTGCACTCATTAAGGTAAAAAAAATGAACAAGATCCAAAACCTTATGATAAGACCAAGCTATTCATAAGGCTATAAATGATGCATAAATTAAAAAAAACTGCAAGTCTAAATTGTTTGGAAGTTTTATAGTCTGTAATGAAAGCCGATAACAAAGTCAATGCCACAAGTCCGATTATGTCTTCTCAGCAAATTTTACCCTACAAGAGAGAAAAAAACAAAAAAAAATTGTCAAGATCATATGAGATTTATAGCAGTCATAGTTCGACCAAGCATTACTTAATTTCATCTCTTTTAATAGGTTAGATACTAATGATAACTCATCTACAGCCGCAACAACTTAATTCTTCACTTCCCAATACGTTTCAGTAAATCTACCAGCATATCTTTGTTGGTGTTTTAAAATGTGACAGGTAAACATTATTTTTCCCTTTCAATCAGTGCACTTTACCCTTGTTAGAAACATGTATTAACAGCAACATGTACAACAATATGTATTAATAGCATTTGTTTTTAAATAGATAGTCAGAGTATTGTGCTGGAAGCCATTTACTCATACCAAATCTAATCGCAGTCCAAGATAGATATGATGATGGCAAAAAATTTCTACAATAATCTGAGCGCTCAAACAAAATGAGATCCTCACATGATTCACCTTTTCCTCTACGTCAGATATTATGAATGGATTGATTGCCTTGATTGACAGTGATTTGTATTTTGAAACACAACATTCATCCCTACACTGGCGTCAAGAACAGCGTAGGTGTAGCGTCCACTAGGCAATGCATATACTAGTGTTTGCGGGGATTTGACATAAAAGACTCAAAAATGACATGCCATTTCTTTCAGAAATTTGGAGAGATTCCCGAGGTTATGGCTCTAACCAGTGTCGGTTAACACCAATAGTGTTCTCCTCTTCACACTACAAACCAATGACACCTACCTAGAGGAGTTATTCCCTCAACAAATGGATATGGGTAGCTGCATCAAATATATTAAAGGGAATTAAATGCTCTGTCAAAGGTTGGAGTTGAGGCGCTTGTGATGGAATTTCTTTTCTACCTTGCTTTCTAGACGTGGTCATTTCTAGATGCGGGGACTGAAAATTCCTTGTTAAATGTACGGAAGCCTTTCCTATACTGAGTGCTTTGAGACTGTGATTCAAATCTGGTCGTGGTGTTCTCTAACAATAAGATTGGTGGATCGGCTTCTATAATTTTTGATAACTTGTGCATTATCTAAGATCCGCATATATGAATATCCAACAGAATGAGCAACATAAATAGAACGAGCAACATAGACAGAAAGAGAAGGCAATTTTTGCAATGACCTAGCTCTAAGAATGGCTCTTTCCTAGAGATAAATATCTGAAAAAAAAATACGCATTCTGTATTAATGACCTTTCTTTTCACAACATTCGTCATTCATGTCACGAACCTCATATCTCCAATTGATCAATTGGATTCAATTAATAAATCAAATGGGTTGAGGTGGGGGTAGGTGTGACTACTAACTCCCATCATAATGAATGTCTTTGAATCGAGTGTGACTACTAACCAATATACTAAATGCCTCTGGAACTCCCTATTTCATAATTTCAACAGTAATGAGCATAGGATAAATACAGTAACAATTCCTAAATGGAAACTAAAAATGATGACTCTATTCTGGCATTCTTACAAGTGGCAGGAAAAAGATCAAGTGGCAGGTTAAAGGATATTCCTCAATAAATGTTTGGAAATCTTAGCCAATTCAACCACTATCAGGCCTGTAACTTACCTACACTGGTAATAAGGACTTTAAAATAAGAAACGAAAACAAGAGCTCAGAATAGTGTTGACATTGATGTGAGGCGGGCCCTTCTACACATGGCAAAGCTTTCTAAAGCTTTATTGATAAGACATCCCTATGAATGCACCCCTTATGTTTGGTCCTAAACATTTGATGACAGTCTAGCCATTAATAACAACTTTCTTTCTAGCTACGCCACAAGAATATGTTGGTTGGAGCGATGGTACACGTCGATGTAACATATCAAAGCAGCCAATAAAAGGCACATAAAACCTCAAGGGATATCAAAGCAGTGAGTATGAGGCGTATTCAAAGGCAGTGACTAAAGTTCTAAAGAAATCCTGGCGCCCAATGTTATTTGAAAGATTTTCAAATTAATGGATTTGGGAGGTGTAAATTCAAATTCTAGAGACTTTTGACCAGCATCTAAATGCACTTTCAAAAAAATATTATTAGTAGGTGCAAACTTGGATTGGCATAAACTTTCAAACAAACGCTATTTGGAAGATCATGCAAAACCAAACCTTCCTACCTGCGCGCGGACTAACTGACAAAATGTCTGAAAGAAACGTTATTCCATGGAATGCCACATTCAAGCCTATTACAAAGCTTTTAACAAATACATTAGACACTTCTACTACTTTGTTTGTATGCTTAGACTCAAGCTATAGAGTTTTATATCAATTCCAATACTTGGTATTATATACTCATATACATGCATTGTCAATATAGCAGCGATTGGAATAATAACAGAAACATTGAATTTTTCAAGCTTCTATATTAACATGGTGTCATAATCCAACAAGGATCAACAAGTCACTCAATCAACATACTTCCATAAACAAAGAACGAATAAATTCCCTCCTTCTAGCATCATTTTGTGGATGCTAAAATCTACAAATGGATATAAATTAGTTCATGTTGTTAGCACAAGTTAATTTAAATCAGCAAACTCAAACATCTCTATGAAATATAGAATCATGTTAAACAATGCAAAAAACATGAATCATTCCTATCCCATAGTGGATTGGTGCTCTTTGAATATGTGAAAGAGCCCTTTCCCAATCCTTTGATAAGCAAGATGATATTATGGACAAGATTGACTCTCAAATGGAGAGAGTGACCTTGCATGCAATGTGTTGTCAAATTGTGTGTTGTTGTGATGAGCAAAATTGATTCTCAAATGAAGAGAGTAACCTTGCATGAAAAAGTGTTGTTGTTTTGAATGAGAGAAGATGCATTGCATTTATAGGAGAACTTGAGAGAAGAGAGGCCAAGATTAGGCAATGTGGGACTAAATCCCATCCAATAGGATATAGACACTTGTCATAATGGGACTGGCCAAAGCTTGTGCAAGAATGGCCAATGTGCCCATTCAAATTAGAAAAATGTCAATAAATGCATGTTGTTGAGGGTTTTGGGGGGGAATTATCTTTGTCCAAAAAAGTCAAAGATGAGAGTTATTGAGGGAAAATAAGTCTTTTTAATAAATCAAATAAATTGATTTATTGGTGCAAGTGGGTGGGTTAGTTAGGAGTTTAGATTTGACTCTAGTTGAGTCAAAAGCTAGAGAATGGTAATTATGTTTAGAAGTTAATTAAATTTAGATTAATTAACTTGAGGGATTTTAGGGATTTGATATTTGATTTTAAATCAGTTTGATTTATTAAATCAAATAAGAAGAACTTTAGGAACTTAATTAAATAATTTTATTTAATTAAGCCTGATGAACCTTAGGATTTAATCAATAAATTGCTTTAATTGATTAATAGCAGAATTGGATGCATGATGTTAGTTTTGCATGTCTACAATGATCAACAATACAACTTTTAGGTTGAACAATAATCTTTGTAGTCAACATTACAACCATTCAACAATGATCTTTATGATCAACAATACAATTTTTTAGATTCAACAATGATCTTTGGGATCAATATTACAACCATTCAAGAATGATTTTTGTGATCAATGGTACTTATTCTACATATGTGATTGCTCCAACTTCAAATATCACATATATGAATACTTCAACTTCAAATATTGTACCACTACATGAATATTATTCAAGTAGCCTTTATAGTAGTAAAAAATTCATAGATTAAATTACATGGTTTCTAGGATGATATTTGACCTTGCATGATTGTTATTTTGTTTAAAATGAGAATATTTATTCAAGTATTCAATATTTTGAACATACTTGTGACCTTTTTCCAATTAGATACATTTACCCATTCACAATATGGATTTGTACGCAATGTTTTAGAGGCTATTTCTTTCCTTTTTGTTCCAACATAATTTCTCATAATGATTCTTCAATTCACAAATACTACAAGGATGAAGATCCCAACACAACTCTTTTGTATATCCATGCCTATGACAATAAGAACATTGCATGCACTATATTCCTTAAGCTAGTTTTTTTGAACTTATAACACCTATAAGGGCAGGTGCATGGAAATGGGTAGCCATTTCGTGGACACCTTTCAAACAAAAAATTGAAAATTCATAACGTGAGAACATTATAACACACCTGCATTATGGCTTGTTGTGCCAAGCCTGAGGCTCAACAACAACAAGCCAATAACACGCTCACGTTATTGCTTGTTAAAAGAAAAAAAAAATAGAAAACCTGTCATTCTTATTTCGACTATTTTTTTCTTCTAGCCGTGGCCAAAACCCCCATATTTCATGCTCGCGTTCTAGGAGGAGAAATTCAACAAATTTCTTCACCAACAATTGTTATTTCTTCACAACGATGGCACCATGATGATGAATAGGTGTGAATGGTAAGGATTCTGTGGTTTTTGTTTTGAATTAGTTAGTTTTAGGTTGAATTTGATATATATTTGTTTGAATTTTTAAGAGATGCAAATCAACTTGCAAACCCTCAAGATCCTCAACAGGAAGACCAACCAAATCCTTAAGATTAAAATCAACCACAACAACAACCTCCTCCACTAATCACTCAACCCCCTCCTGGTACTCAACAAAATTTAATGTGAAATTAAGAACAACAAAAAGAAAATTGAGGATTTGATCAGAGGGTTGAGTGATCCAAATGGTTCAACCACAGAAAGAATGACCCTAGCAAATTCATTGAAAGATATGTTAAAAAATGTAGATTCAATTAACAAACAAATAGTTGGATGGCAAGATAGGAGGCAGACGACTAGGGATTATTATGCAAATAAACTATCATACAAAGATGTAAAGGATTTAAAAATTATAAAAGGTGATTTGTGCTCATTATTCACCAATCCACGCACAAATCAAAATCTTACCCTCAATGCGAGAAGTTTCTTATCCATTGGTGCCACCACCAATAGATTAGGGACCAGATTTATGATAGGTGGTACATGGTCTTCGATTACCCACCGTGCAACAATTGCAAGGTCCCGTAATATTTCCTTAGGAAACTATACAGTGAGTTCACATTGAACAAAATCCCAAATTATTTTGATATGAGGGATTTCCAGGGGAGAGGTGGGGGTCAACTCAGGATAGACCCGGTGCACAGCCGGATTCTACGCGACAAGGTAAACGAGCTCTCGCTAGGCCACCTCATGAGCACATTGTTATGCCTTCCATCACGAAGGAAAGTGCTGACGTAGAGACATTGTAGGCGATCAACACTTTGACCCAGAGTGTCATCCGTCATACTAGCCCTATTCTACAATGCCATCCAGGGGATTCTTCGAGTGGTGGCCTTTGAACACATGTGTGTCAATCTTGTGGGGCTACTTGTTCATATGACCCCACCGACACTCAGGAGACTACTACGCAGGATCCATCTGTAGCTATGGAGATGGAGAGGGAAACTGACATTTTGCATGAGGCATATGGCATTGATAGTCAAGTAAAAGTTAGTGCATATTCGCTGAATTCAATTTATTAAATTTTGATTTTGAAATGCAAGATTAACTAAAAATGTTTTATGATTTTAATAAAATTGTAGGGTCACAGTGTTGAGACTGGATACACCGGCCCCCCACCTACTTATTTCTGCAGTACACCTATCGCTGGGGTATGTAACTAGTAAACAATTATAAATTTATTACATGTTAATAGCATTGTTTTACGAATGGTAATTTAATATGCGATTTTGGATGTTGAATAGACTAATATTGGAGGTTTCAATGGAACACTTCCTAGTGGTGGTGGATTTACTCAAACCTACATGGAGGTAATAGAATAAAGAGTTTAACTAATTAATTGTACTTAATAGATTTGTTTAGTTTATATGCACATCATTGATTACGTTGAATAATTTGTTGTTTTATTTTCATATGTTGCAAGCCGAAACACCTCTAAATGTGACGAGGGAAATGGAGATTGGTGTGTCATCTGCTATATAATCCTCGATGGCTTTGATAGGGGAGGTATGAGGCAAATTAGTAAATTTCAATTTACATTTGTTGTTATAGATGTTAGTTAGTGAAAAATTAAACCATTATTGATTCACGTAGTTTAATTTCTATTTGTATGGTTTATACAAGGCTTGAGCATGCTTGAGCATGAGCGTGAGAATATACCCCTTGTGGAGAGTGATCATGAGATGGCAGTAAGTGATTATTTTGTCAAATATATCATTTTTTATAATGTAATTTTTATGTATTCATGTCTTTACTTCTTATTGTAACAGTTAAAACTTCACCATAAACTAAACACTAGGAGGAGGAGTAGGAACACTCCTTGAGCGTAGCTGAAATGAGTGACAGACCTATCGCCATCCAACCGAAAAGCAAAGGGAACGATTTTATTTGCAGATCATGAAGAGCAATGACTTTTGATTTCAGAGCCCTTTGGTGTATACCTACATGACAGTTTTGTACATATTTTGTATTGGACATATTTGACATTGTATGCCTATATGGCATTCTCGTAAGCGTATATGGCTATTTTGTACATATATTTCATACTTATATCAACATATATTGATGTATTCCTACATGGCTATTTGGTTAATACAAATATCTTTTATCGATGGTGTCCATATTTGTATTCTAAATTGATGGTTCAATAGATATGAGTTACGTATATTCAAGTGTATACTTTGTGACTTACGTGTGTTCAAATGTATACTTTGTGGCTTACGTGTTTTCATGCATATACCTTGTATTTGTGCATATACTTTGTATTAATTTGTGTACACTTCTTAAGGCTTACGTGTTTTTGAGTACTTGTTCTTCCCTTATTGGCATGTACATGCTTGACTTATTCACGTGTATAATTATTAATTGGTTAGCCCTAGCATTGATCATTATTGTCCTTCATGGTTTGTCTTGAATATTAATTGATTGATGCTAAACAACTTTATCTAAAATAAAAAAACACGTTTTCAATTGGTATTCCATGAAATGATTCACAAAAAGATCCCAATATGTTCTTGATGCATCATCATCAAAAGATTTACATGTCAAATTTTTGCAATATTATTTCTTGTATACGAAATGGACTCGGGAGAAAGCAAGTTATAATTTATAATACAAATAAGAAATGGACTCAACATTTTCCTAGACACCCGAATAGGTCTATTTAACAAAGAAACACGCTCTCAATCACTCTTTGAATTGAAAATCACCATTGGTGATGTAGAGTGGCTCAACCAAGTTGTAATTTGACACAACTTCTCTCAAATATGCCCACTAAGACTCCAGCATTCACATGACTCAACGATAAGAACTCTCCTATTCCTTTATGGTTTTGCACTAAACCATCCCCCAAAAAAAAACCAACTCAGCCCTCTTTCAATCCATGTTAGCCTTGGGACTATATAGGAAAGCTGCAGGTCGTACCAATTACGGGATCAACAAGTTTGTATCAAAAATCTTAAAAATAGAGAACAATGTGAATAATTCTTATTAGATCTTCTCCAAAAGTTCATCAACAACCTCCATTCGAGCCTCTCAAGGCTTTACATAGTGTTTTACACCCTTCTCTAACTGATCCACCCTCAACTAACTAAAAACCAACTTTCAAAACAAGTAACCGTTGCATTTCAAATTTGTTGCTTTAAGCAACTTACAAATTTGCAACTTTAGACTCCTCCAGCCTAATGACTACATCTAATGACCTCTAAAACCACACAAATGGATTAAAAATAGCCTTATTACATCAACAAAACTCCATTCTTTCACACTCATATAAAAATTCACAAATTTTCCTTCAAAGGCTACAAAGACAACTTCTAGTGCAAAATTGAAATTTTCACATTTTTTATCACTAGACCCAAAAGTCACCCTAAAACATACCTAATGGTCTTAATTGACCTTATTCAAGACAAAGCATGCTCAAAATACTCACAACAACCTATTGACCAACATATTCACCATCAGATAATCACTAAAACCATTGAACTAGACCTTCTTCATCAAATGGAGGAACAAGATGCTCTGTACCAATGATCATACGCTTTTTGTGTGGAATACTCAGACTTCTCAACCGTCATTTGTATGTTTCTCTTTTCCATTGTTTTGCATGCCATCATAAGGGATCAAGCTAGTTGAACACAAGTCTGATCAATTCCACGTGTTTGGGTGTGAAAGAGGACCATGCCTAGTGTAAACCTACTTATTGGGACACATTGGAGCAGTTAGTTTGGTCACATGAATTGCAAAATGAAAGTTGCACCACTTTGCAACTTTGCACAGCTTGAATTTGACATTTTTTCCATCAAATGAAAATTCGTTACCACTGGAAAACCACTCCAAGATAGCCAAAACTGGGAGATTTTTTTGTAGAGGGGCCCAACGCGATCCTATAGGATCAAACGAGAAGTTTCTAAGCGTCACGGTATCTGAGTAATAACATGTTGAAGTTTTCAGCCATTTTGCACTTTAGACCCTTAAGGGATCGATCCAATGGAACATAGCTTGGAGTGATTCTACATGTTTCGATGTAAAACAGGATCATGCATAGCGTAAACATACCTATTCAGATGCATTGGAGCAGTTTGCTTGGTCACATGAGTTGCAAAGCGAAAGATGCACCACTTTGCAACTTTGCACAACTTGAATTTGACACTTTTTCCATCAAGTGAAAATCCGTCGCCATGGAAAAACCACTCCGAGATAGCCAAAACCGAGAGATTTTTTTGTAGAGGGACCTAACATGATCCTGTTGGATTAGACGAGAATTTTCTAAGCGTCACGGTATCCGAGTAATAATATGTTGAAGTTTGCAGCCATTTTGCACTTTGGACCCTTGAGGGATCGATCTAGTGGAACATAGCTCAGAGCGATTCTGCATGTTTGGGTGCAAAAGAGGACAATTCCTAGCATAAACATACCTATTCAAACGTGTTGGAATAGTCTGCTTGGTCACATGAGCTGCAGAACAAAATTTGCACCTTTTTGCAACTTTGCATTGCTTGCATTTGATGCTTTTTCCATCAAGTGAAAATCCACCGCCACAGGAAAACCACTCTGAGATAGCCAAAAATGAGAGAGGTCTTTGTAGAGGGGCCCAACACGATCTTGTAGGATCAGAAGAGAAGTTTCTAAGAATTATGATATCCGAGTAATAGCATGTTGAAGTTTGCAGTCAGTTTGTACTTTGGACCCTTAAGGGATCAATCTGGTGGAATGTAGCTCAGAGCGATTCCACGTGTTTCAGTGCAAAACAGGACCATCCCTAATGTAAACATACCTATTCGGATGTGTTGGAGCAGTTAGTTTGGTCACACGAGTTGCAGAGCAAAATTTGCACCACTTTGCAACTTTGCATAGCTTGAATTTGACACTTTTTCCATCAAGTAAAAATCTGCTGACACGGGAAAACCACTCCGAGATAGCCAAAACCTTGAGGTTTTTGTAAAGAGGCCCAATGCAATCCTGTAGGATCAAATGAGAAGTTTCTAAGAATCATGGTATCTGAGTAATAGCATGCTCAAGTTTGCAACCATTTTGCACTTTGGAGCCTTAATGGATCGATTCGGTGGAACATAGCTCAGAGCGATTATGTGTGTTTTAGTACGAAAGAGGACCATTCCTAGTGTAAACATACATATTCAGACACATTGGAATAGTCCTCTTGGTCACACGAGTTGCAGAGTGAAAGTTGCACCACTTTGCAACTTTGCACAACTTGAATTTGACACTTTTTCCATCAAGTGAAAATCCGCCGCCACGAGAAAACCACTCTGAGATAGCCAAAACCGAGAGAGGTTTTTGTAGAGGGGCCCAATGCAATCCTGTAGGATCATATGAGAAGTTTCTAAGCATCATGGTATCCAAGTAATAGCATGATGAAGTTTGCAGCCATTTTGCACTTTGGATCCTTAAGGGATTGATCAGGTGGAACACAACTCAGAGAGATTTCACATGTTTCGGTGTGAAAGAGGACCATGCCTAGTGTAAAAATACCTATTCAGATGTGTTGGAATATTTTTCTTGGTCACATGAGCTGTAGAACAAAAGTTTTACCACTTTGCAACTTTGCATTGCTTGCATTTGACGCTTTTTCCATCAAGTGAAAATCTGCTACCATGAGAAAACCACTCTGAGATAGCCAAAATCGAGAGAGGTTTTTGTAGAAGAATCTAATGCAATCCTGTAGGATCAAACAAGAAGTTTTTAAGCATTACGGTATATTATTAATTGTGAATTGAAGTTTGCAGCCATTTTGCACTTTGGACCCTTAAGGGATCGATCTGGTGGAACGTAGCTCGGAGTGATTCCGCATGTTCGGTGCGAAAGAGGATCATTCCTAGTGAAAACATACCTATTTGAATGCATTGGAATATTCCACTTGGTCACACGATTTGCAAAGCGAAAGTTGCACCACTTTGCAACTTTGCACAATCTGAATTTGATACTTTTCCATTAAGTGAAAATCCGCCACCACGGGAAAACCACTCTGAGATAGCCAAAACTAAGAGAAGTTTTTTTAGAGGGGCCCAACGCGATCTTGTAGGATTATATGAGAAATTTCTAAGTGAAAGGGAATAATTTTTATGGGGTTTCTGTTGCTGCCCCTATAGATTTTGATGGAAAAGGGCATGAAAAATGAGGTTTCACCCTAGGGTTTGATAAAATATTGCATGTAGAGGTTGGGTGATTTTCTTTTGAGTTTTTGTAGGTGATTTTAAGAAGGTCTAAGGTTGTGGCATGTTCTGGTAAGGTGTGGAACCATTCCTTTCAATAAACCCTCCTTATACTAGCATAAAATAAGGGTTTTGGTTTGGCATGGTGGAGTGAGTTTTTCCTGAGACAAATTGCGGATCTGAGGGTTTGGATACATGATAATTGCTGCCCCAACAAGTTAGGGGGGTTTTTGAATATTTAAAGGTATGCTCCTTTGTAAATTAGGCCTAGTTAGCCTAATGAGGACAACGAAGGTCATTTTTTATGCACATGTTCCAAGATAGTCACTATTTATTTTGAAGTATGTGTTGTAACTCAATAATAGCTATCTAGATCAGTCATTTTTTTGTGAAGTCATTTGAGAATATTTCCTCAAAACACCATTTAGAGCCACTCTTTTCACTTGAAAATTCATCATAAAACCCTTTAGCAACAACTCCACTTTTGTTTCTTGAATTCCCCTGCACAAATAAACACACACACACACACCAAAAACATCCTAATACTAACTTATTAGACATTGATCTAAACTATCAAATTTGGTGGAGTAGTCATTATTGGTTTACAGACCGAGTTGAGAAAAATCAGTTCAAACTAATGATAAACTCAATGGATACCCTCCTAAATAGATTCAAATGAAAGATACTTCACTATTCTACCTTAAAAAATAAGATTCGAGTCTCTAAACTATTGTATAGGCTATACAAGTTAAAAAACAACTGGAAAAACTCATAAAATCACTAAAATGGGGACTTTATTGATTGTAAATATTGAAGAATACAAAAGATCTATGTTTTTCTCGACCTTACATGCTTTATATCACTTCTCTAATCACCTAATGAACTCTTTGAGACTTTGAATACATTACATATGACCTTTACATGACCTTTTTCACACTATTTACATTTCAAAATTAAAATTTTGCAAATTTGCCTATTGAAGGCATTTACAGAACAAGGTGCTACTGCACCAAACATGAACTCCAAAATTATAGTATTTGAGTAAATCTCATTACAGTGACTTAGGTACTTCATTCTCACAGATCTCTTACAATGTCACTCATACATTTGAGATTCTCTTTAAATTTCTACATCATAGGTGCTCATTATGAGGTTAACTTCAATTGAGTAACTTGAGATTCCCTTGCTAAGCTTCACACGCTCTTTTATAATGGCTTGAAATCAAAATTGAGATTTTTCAAGATCATCAAAATAAGGATGTTGCATTTCTTTTCTGGCTGAGATTCTCTTTGATGGCTCATAAATAATAATTTTCTGCAATGAGAGATCAATCAATTTTTAGTAGCTTACTTACAAATATGCAAAGTAAAAGAGAAAAAGAAAGAGCATCCAAAATGGAAATGAAATAAAAATAGATGGAAGGCACTTATAGATAAGCATGCAAGTCTCACAACTTAGTCACTCCTGGTCATACATCTTCACTGGGAATTCCAACATACCTATTGCACACAACACCTCTCACAAATAGAGTAAGTTGAAATTTTAGATGCTCTTATAATGTCTACATCATAGCTGCTCATGATAAGGTTAACTTCAAATGAATAACTTGAAATTCCCTCACCAAGCTTTGCACACACTTTTCTAATGGCTTAAAATCATGATTGAGATTTGTCAAGATCATCAAAATAAGGATGTTGCATTGCTTTTTATGGTTGCCATTCTCTTGGATGGCTCATATATCTGTATTTTTTGCAAGGGGACACAAATCACTGTTTAGTATGTTACTTACAAATAGGCAAAGTAAAAGAAGATGATAGCATTGGCATCAAACAAATTAATGTGCATACAAGTATAAATTAATAAGAACCAATGTGCATATACTTACAAATTAATCCAACGAACCATCCAGGTCTGCTCTACTCTTTATTGTGTCAAGTATTGCCTCATGGTCAGACTCATGGACCTTCCACAAGATCTTGTTCAAAGATCTACCCCCATATTTGGTCAAATGAATATTAGATGCCATGACAAGGTTCGAGTAATGAAGAATCTTACAATGCATGTCAAAGTCCTGAAATAGCCAATGTTTAACAATCGAATGTGGGCACCTTCTAAGCCATGTTCTAGTAACCACAACTGAGCCTGTAGGGTATTCGATTTTTTCTCCATCTATAAATGGGGCCTCCAATTTCTTTTTGGCCTCAACACAACAACACAAGTAATATTTTTTACCCTCTTCATTGTCTCCATATGCAATAACTGCATAAACATGCCCTGCATTGATATGTGTAGAAAAACTCTTGAAATTAGTCAACATTACAAATATAGTACAAAGTAAGATAATGATATGGAATTTCAACAACTAAGCAAGTAGATATATCACTTGGTTGAACTAGATCTGATACGTGGTCAAAGTTGACCAATGATTCCATTTGTGTCAGTTCCAATGCCGTCAAAGGGCGATACATGTGAAGTGGGCTAATATAACTTGTCAACCATTTGTCAACCCACTCTCCTAGCTCACAATAATTCTAGGCTTATATTGTACATGAAGAACAAAAGCATGCCATCTTTCATGTATCGATACTCCATGAACCTGCATTTGAGCTAAGGAAAGAGTGTACCTCACTCGATCCTATTAGTGTACAACAGTCTTCATATGGTGCAATGTTAGTATCATCCATCAACCAAAAAAATCTACGAACTGAAGATGTACCTTCATTACCTGGAACCATCGAAGCATTACACTACTCGACGATTGATTTTGCATCTATCAACTTTGCACTGTCTTTATACTTTAACTCTTCTCATGCTAATGCTATTTTCAAATTGCCCCTGCACCATCATGCCCCCCCTTTCCATGTCCGGCCTCACAAAAGTTCCACATATGTTGAACACTTGTAATGACATGCATCCTACACAACCAGTAGAACATGCACGAGTTCTTGAACTGTGTTGCACAGTTATCAGACCATATTATATGTCAGTCGTATTTTATGCCCCTTTGAGCCAAACCACTGTAGAACATCTAGAAGCAACCTTGCACGAACTCTGGAGAATGTGTGTGATCATCACTAATGTGAAAGTGGTACTCCCTCAATACCTTCCTTTGGTCATCTATACTATCAAATGCATGAATGAATGTTATGTGCACAAATATTGAAACCTATGTGGAGTTGTAATATTGTGACTGCACCTCACGTTGTGGTTGTAGAGTGTAGTTCTCTGCAAAGTCAACCATTGATACTATGCTTCCAACTGGAAAGGTGTCCTTACATAGCTTGAATTGTGTGTCCAACCATCGGGCTCTATGGGTATGCATTGCATACTCAGATAATATATTGTCATGAAACATGGACATAAACTGGTACACTGGAATCTTCTCAATAACCAAATCAAACCTTTTTTCTTTAGACCCATCTTTTGTAGCATATGAAACTCTTTTATACTTCCCAAACTCTACTAGTTTCTATCCCACCTCATTTATGCTTTCCATATGTTGACATACTGGCATACGCTAGAAGCCACCACAATGCTCGCATGAACCATCCAAGCATGTTGTCTTGTAGAATATCTGAACCAATCCACCCACTGTGATGGATTTGTAACTCGGTGGATTGGTGTGTAACATAATAATGTACATGTCAAATGTGTTTGGGAGTCTCGAAGAGCATGGGTTTGGTCGGTGGAGTGATGCACTAGGCTGGCCAGAGCACATTTCTATGTGAAAGTGAATAACCATGATGGTGAATCTGAAAAATAATGAGTGTAATGGAATTGTGAGTGTTTGATAAGTTTTTGCAGAGGTATTGGAAGGTGTTTGGACCCTTGGGAGGAATAGGAGAGGCTCGAAGTTGTGAAATCCTTGAAAACCCTTATTTTTGCTTGTGTTTTGGAGGATTTCTTGGGACAATAGGGTAGTGACCTTAATGGGAAAATTAAGCATGATATTGGTGGTTTGGTATCATTAAAATTGACTATTCTCGGTGTTTGAGTGGAAACCTCACCTTTAAAAGGTACTTCCTTTGCAAATTTGGGGTAATTGGGAAGCCTTTTGCTAGGTAGGCTTATTAGAAGTCAAACATAGTCCAAAGAAGTCACCCCTAGTTCTGATGTATGTTGTGTGCCTGGAACTAGGTTGATGCAGAGTGGTGGGAACCCAAGATACAAATTGACACATCTTCTCTAAAATATGCCAACCAAGACATCAACCTTCAATTGACTCAACAGGACAACAGGGTTACCTATCAACCATGACTCTTCATTATGACTCCAAATTGAAATTTGATGTAGGAAAATAGTGTCAACACCTTCAAGATGTCAGCATCTTGAAATTCAACCACCTACAAAAAGAAGATCAAACAAACTCTTCTAAAAGCCACTTTTGACCCGAAATTGCCTTGTAGGCTTCACAAACCAGTTTTAGGAATTTTTCTCACAAACCTCCCAAAATACCTGTCAAACAAATGATTGATCTAGATATCCATTTCAGTGGTATGAGACATATAAAAAATCCACATATTACTCTTTTAAGACACTTTCCTCAAAATGACAAATTTCACTATTTCAGGGCCCAAATTAGCTAATTTTACAGGGACCCCCTCAAGAACCCACCACCAGGCCTCCATGACCAAAAAAATTCTTGTATTAGGTTTCAAAACTAACAATTATCAAATTTTGAGGACCCCAAGTACTCATTCCCTCAACAAATTTCAAAAGCCTCTCTAGAACCTAGGAAACAAGGGTTTTTAGGCCTCCTTACTGAAACTTTACCTTCCAAAACTTCCCAATTCAAACCAACTACCTAGAAACCTTTTTATAGGTCCCCCCAAGCTTAAGGAACCCTCATCTACCCTCTAGAAATGCTTCACCCTTCTTTATTAGGTCTGCACCATTATTTTCTATGAGAAATAAGGGTATTTCCCCTTAAACCAACATCATTCATGAGGAAACTTTAAACTTGTTCTTCTCTACTCCTAATAACATCCTAAGTACATCCTACATGGTCACTCCATTGAGTCACAAAGAGCACAATAGGTGGGATGCCATCTAAGACATTAAATTGCCCTCAAACCCTTGACTGTCCAAGAACCCGGTTTCTAGAAATTTATGAATTCCAAGCACAAAGTTCAATTAAAACCTCTTCAAAGGGAGAAACATGAAATTAGGAACATTCCTTTATGTAATAATATCAATTTTACACCATTACTAATCCTATATAGCCCGTACAGGGTCTGCAAACACACAAAAGCAGTGACATCTTCAGAAAAACAATGTAAATGCAAGTTTCTTTCTTATTCAAACTCCACCAACCTCTTGAATGAGGCCATACCAGGTTTTTGAATACAATTTTATGCCCTTCTCCAACTGATCCATGTCCATAACCAACCTATAACCACCTATTAACTACCAAGATCTTCATTTGTCTTAAAAATTGTTAACATTGACAACTTTTGCTAAAGAAGCAACATTATGCAACTTTGTTGTCCAAGACACCTAAGACCACTCAAACACCTTTATTTCATCCCTAATACAACTTCTATAATCTTGTATTGCACTTCCATTTACAATTTGAATAATTTTCCTTCAAATATTATATGCAAAATTGACAATTTTCTGAAGCAAGAGTGCATAATTGCACATTTGATCACCAAACTCAAAAAATCCCTAAATACATGAAAGATTGGTCTATTTAGACCTTATTTTCAATAAAATCTATGACAAAGCATCTAAAAACTCTTGAACTCACCCAAAGACCTTAAGACATATTGTCACCAAAGTAGATTTTGAAACATGGTTGTAGTTGCCCTTGCACCACGAGTTTGGAATACTGCTAGGGGAAGCATGCTCAAAGTGGTGAGATATTTGGAATGTGTATTTCATTTATTTCAATCAATAACATGCTAATTATAGTGTCTTGGATGTTTGGATAAAGGTTGGTAGTTACCTTCCATGATTTGTTGTTATTTTGCCATGTAAGTTGCAGCATTGAGTTCTTGAATTAGTGAATCATGAACGAATTGAATGGTTATGAGTTTCTAATCAGATTTATGCTATGTTACAATCAATTTTACGATGGTTAATCTGTTTTTGATTCTAACAAAGAGTTGAAACCAAGTTCTAATGTTTTGTGGAAATATGAAATCAAGCGAAATTGAAGGATTTTGATGAAAATATGATTGAGCTTGTTGGTTGATCTTCTTCAATTTAAGTTAGGGTCAAAATTACCCTTGATGATTTGTGGATCCTAGTAGATGCTTTGCATCAGGTTTAATATGGTAATTGGAAAGTGTATATAGTTGTGTAATTTAAAATGTGCATTGACAACGTAAGGTTATAATGACAAACAAACAATAATCAACATGGAATATGCAAAATAACAAAAATGAAAGCAAGCCATAATAGAATAAAATAAAATGTGTAAATACTTCACATACCTAAAAAACCAGACTTTCAAATGGAGGAATTCAACCCAATTATGTAGCCTTTAGCTTCTTCTTTCTTCAAACTCCACAACAATTTGACTTGTTCAAAAGCTTGTTCCCCTCCAAACTTCAATTGTATATTAGTTTTCAATGGAATTCAAACTTCAATTGATATTATATGTCTTTCAACGTGGAAAATCTGCTATTTCATGCAAAGGTGGTAGAAAGATCATGGAAAAGGTGGTGGAATGTGAAAAACATTCTTGCACACTTCACAACATCATCAAAAAGCTATTTTTTTGTCGGAGCACACGCAAAATGAGGAGAATATGCAAATTGTGGGCCTTGACATCACGAGTATATTGAGTTTTTTTTACCGTTTTTAGTGCAATACAAAATGCGCTCACATTATAATGTGAGCGCATTATTTCTTGCTAAAATGGTAACATCTCTATTTCTTCAAAATATGCATGCGCTATATGAAATATGGTTTTCTTAATATATTTATTTTCTCCCTCTTTGTCTATACCCTCTATCCTAATTCTATATCTCTCCCCTGTACCCTTGTAGTAGAGGAGATAGAGGTGAGTGTATGTGTGTGTGTGAGAGAGAGAGAGGTAGAGGGAGAGTGGGAGAGAAAGAGAGAGTGGGAGAAAGAGAGAGTGGGAGAGAAAGAGGGAGAGAGAGGGCGAGAGGGAGGGAGAGGGAGAGGCGGAGAAAGAGATAGTGGGAGAGATGGAGATAGAGAGGGAGGGAGAGAGGGAGAGTGTGGGAGAAAGAGAGAGTGGAGAGTGGGGGAGAAGGAGAGAGGGAGAGAGAGAGGGGGGAGAGTG
Source organism: Sequoiadendron giganteum (assembly GCA_007115665.2). Classification (NCBI taxonomy): domain Eukaryota; kingdom Viridiplantae; phylum Streptophyta; class Pinopsida; order Cupressales; family Cupressaceae; genus Sequoiadendron; species Sequoiadendron giganteum. Next base: position 126,435,656 of record CM021107.1, on the reverse strand, counting down.
GGAGAAAGAGGAGAGAGGGAGGAGAGGGAGTGGAGGAAGAGGGAGAGAGAGGGGAGAGGAGAGGGGAATAGATAATGGGAGAGATGGAGATAGAGAGGGAGAGAGAGGGTGAGAGTGGGAGAAATAGAGAGTAGGAGAGAGTGGGAGAGTGGGAGAAAGGGAGAGTGGGAGAAAGATAGAGTGGGAGGGAGAGAGGGGGAGAGTGGGATAAAGAGTGAGTGAGAGAGAGAGAGGGAGAGAGAGAGGGAGAGAGGGACGAAGAGGGAGAGGGGGAGAAAGAGATATTGGGACAGATGGAGATATAGAGGGAGGGAGAGATCAACTGAGAGATAGATATAGGGTAGAGGGTTAAGAGTTAAAGGTTTAAGGGTTAAGAGTTTAAATGGTTAAGAGATAGAGGGTAGATGGAGATAGTAGGAGAGATGGATACCCCTATACCCTCTTAATCCCTCAACCCTCAACCCTTAAACCCTAATCCCTCAACCCCTATAGCCTCTTAATCCCTCAACCCTCAAGCCCTCAACCCTTAAACCCTAATCCTTCAACCCCTATACCCTCTTAATCCCTCAACCCTCAACTCTCAACCCTTAAACCCTAATCCCTCAACCCCTATAGCCTCTTAACTCCCTCAACCCTCAACCCTCAACCCTTAAACCCTAATCCCTCAACCCTCAACCCTTAAACCCTAATCCCTCATCCCCTATACCCTCTTAATCCCTCAACCCTCAACCCTCAAACCGTAAGCCCTAATCCCTCAACCCCTATACCCTCTTATTCCCTCAACCGTCAACCGTCATCCCTTAAACCCTTATCCCTCAACCCATATACCCTCTTAGTCCCTAAACCCTCAACACTCAACCCTTAAACCCTAATCCCTCAACCCCTATACCCTCTTAATCCTTCAACCTTCAAGCCTCAACCCTTAAACCCTAATCCCTCAATCCCTATACCCTCTTAATCCCTCAAACCTCAACCCTCAACCCTTAAACCATAATCCCTCAACCCCTATACCCTCTTAATCCCTCAACCCTATACCCTCTTAATTCCTCAACTCTCAACCCTCAACCCTCAAACCTTAATCACTCAACCCCTATAACCTCTTAATACCTGAACCCTCAACCCTCAACCCTTAAACCCTAGTCGCTCAACCCCTATACCCTCTTAATCCATGAACCCTCATTCCTCAACCCTTAAACCCTAATCCCTCAACCCCTATAGCCTCTTAATCCCTCAACCATAAACCCTTATACCCTAATCCCTCAACCCATATAGCCTCTTAATCCCTCAACCCTCAACCCCTATAGCCTCTTAATCCTCAATCCTCAACCCTCAAACCTTAAACCCTAATCCCTCAACCCCTATACCCTCTTAATCCCTCAACCCTCAACCTCAACCCTTAAACCCTAATCCCTCAACCCCTATACCCTTAATTCTCAACCCTTAAACCCTAATCCCGCAATCCCTATACCCTCTTAATCCCTCAACCCTATTAATCCCTCAACCCTCAACCCTTAAACCCTAATCCCTCAACTCATATACCCTCTTAACTTGAACCTCAACCTCAACCCTTAAACCCTAATCCTCAACTCTTCTATACCTCTTAACTCTCAACCCCTATACCATCTTATCCTCTAACTCTCAACCCTTAAACCCTAATCCTCAACCCCTATAGCCTCTTAATCCCTCAACCCTCAACCCTTAAACCCTAATCCCTCAACCCCTATAGCTTCTTAATCCCTCTACCGTCAACCCTCAACCCTTAAACCCTAATCCCTCAAGCCCTATAGTCTCTTAATCCCTCAACCCTCAACCCTCAACCCTTAAACCCTAATCCCTCAACCCCTATAGCCTTTTAATCCCTCAACCATCAACCGTAGACCCTTAAACCTTAATCCCTCAACCCCTATACCCTCTTAATCCCTCATCCCTCAACCCTTAAATCATAATCCCTCAACCCCTATACCCTCTTAATCTCTAAATCCTCAACCCTCAACCCTTAAACCCTAATCCCTCAACCCCTATACCCTCTTAATCCCTCAACTCTCAACCCTCAATCCTTAAACCCTAATCCCTCAACCCCTATAGCCTCTTAATCCCTCAACCCTCAACCCTTAAACCCTAATCCCTCAACCCCTATACTCTCTTAATCCCTCAACCCTCCCACAACCCTTAAACTCTAATCCCTCAAACCCTATACCCTCTTAATTACTCAACCCTCAATCCTCAACCCTCAACCCTCAACCCTAAAACCCTAATCCATCAACCCCTATAACCTCTACTCTATAACCTCTTAATCCCTCAACCCTAAACCTTGAACCCTTAAACCTTAACCTGTAAACCCTCTACCCTCTACTATCAATCCTCTACCCTCTACCCTCAACCCTAATCCCCCAACCCTTAAACCCACTTAGTAAACTCTCTACCCTAATCCATCAACCCTCTTGACCCTTAAATCCTCAACCCTTAAACCCTTAAACACTCAACCCTAAACCCTTGACCCTCAACCCTCAACCCTTAAACCCTCTACCATCTACGCTCAACCCAATACTCTCTACCCTAAACCCTAATCCCTCAACCCTTACACTGTTAAATCCAAGAGAACTCTCTACCCTTATCCCTAAACCCTCAACCCTTAATCTCTCAACCCCTATAACCGCTACCCTATATATTGGACCCTATACCTTATACCCTCAACCCTATACCCTCAACCTTAAACCCTCAATCCTCAACCCTAAACCCTTAAACCCTCTACCCTCTACATTAAACCCTCTACCCTCAATTCTCAACCCTTAACCCTTAATCCCTCAACCCTCAATCTTTAAACCCTAAACCCTCAACCCCTATACCCTCTACCCCTTACATTGGACCCTAAACCTAATCCTTCAACCATATACCCTCAAACATATACCCTAAACCCTCTACCCTCAACCAAGTAAACCCTTAACCCTAAACCCTTCAACCCTAAACCCTTAAACCTTCTACCCTATACCCTCAACCAAATACCTTCTACCATCGACCCTGTTCCCTCAACCCTCAAACCTTAAATCCTAATACCCTAGAAACCATCAACCCTATACGTCCTCCACCCTAGTCCCTCAACCCTATACCCTCAACCCCTATCACTTTCTCTCTATCTATACATCTCACCTCTCCCTCCCTCCTACCCTCTCTAATTGTCTCTATCTACCGTCTCCCTCTTTCTATGTACCTCTCGTTCAATCAATCCCTACCACCCTCTCTCGCCCCCTCTATCCATCTCTCTCTATTTCCCTCTCACTCTATCCCACTCTCTCCCACTCCCTCTCTCTCGTGTCTCTCCCTCCCACCCCCTCTCTCTCTCAGGTATCTCCCTCTGGAAACCTACCCAGGTAACTCTGTCTCTCTGTCTCTCTCCCCTCTCTCTATCTATCCCTCCCACCCTACCTAGATAAGTCCCTCTCACTCCACCCCTCTTTCTACCTCTATCAGTCACTCCTCCCACACCTCTACCTCTCTCGTGTCTCTCACTCAAACCTCCTCTCCCACTCCTCTCACTACCTATCTCTCAAGTCTCTCCCTCTCACCACTGCCACACTCTCAAGTTTCTCCCTTTGAAACCTACCTACATAACTCTTTCTCTCCATCTCTCTCCCCCCTCCCTCTTCTCTCTCTCCTCCCTCCCTCTATCCCTCCCACCCTACCTAGCTAAGTCCCTCTCACTCCAACCCCTTCTCTCCCACTCCCTCTCTCTTAAACTCTCACTTCCACCCCCTCTCCATCTCTCCAAACTCTCTCTCTCTCTAAATTCTCCCTCCCTCTAAAGACATATGTAAATACATACATACTTACATACATACACGAATAATACATATGTACATACAATCCTACATCCATACAAGCATACACACATACATGTGTAGATACAATCTTACATACATATAGGCATACATACAAGCATACACACATACATAAAAGCATGCATACATGCATACATACATGAAATACAAGCATAAATGTACATACAAACATACAAATATATCAACATACATTCAATATATTGACATTTAAATTAAAGGAGGACATACGAGCTTAGTTGACATGTTTCCCGCAGAAGCAAAAACCATATCAAAACTGAGATATAACGTGAGTGTGTTATAGCGTGCTCACGTTATATCTTGCTTTGGGAATTACCGAGCCTTAGGATTGGTATTTTCCTTGGAATACCAACCCAAAGGCTTGGAGGGAATTCCCAATGACCAGAGATGTGTTTAAAAAAATTCTACCATATTTCACATAATCGAGTTCGTGCTCACCGTCAGGATTGCACGTGGTTCAATATCAAAAAAATTGAACACATGGGTAATGTTGGGTTCTCTCTTAGCTATCCAATGATGTAATTTTTTTCACTTTCTGAAAATGTTAAACCTTTCATCCATAATTTATTTTATTTGTATGTCTCTTTTTTGCCAAAAAATAGTGTTTGGTATTTTTTTCGTTATAAATTAACCATTCATCAAATTTTCAAATAAATTACATTTTTAGAAACTAGACTCCATTCTACAAATTTAAAAAAAAAAATAAAAAAAAAATCGATTAGTTTCCAAAATTTGTAGGGGTAGCACGACCAAAATTCTGTTTTTCAGGAAGTGTCCACTTCAAAAATTAGTAAAAAATGAATATTCATTAAAAAATTATCAGAAAAATCATGCATCAACTACATACCGTTAGCCAACTTCTGACCATTGCGATTTTAAAAATACTAAAAAAAAATTCACCGTATGAGGATCGTACAAGAGTTGCTATGTTATGTTTTTTTGACAAAAACAACACCAATTTGTGTACATCCCTCTTTTGAACCCCTTCATCTCAACCATTTGAAAAATAAATTAGTAGTTTATAAAGTAGACTCAGAGCACTTCGATCCTTGTTTTTGTTCCATCTCAAAATTTTGAGTGTAACTATCCTCAGTTTCACATTCAAGGTCAGTATCTCCTAATTTCAGAAAAAAACTTTCCACTTAAGTCCCCTTTTAGGGAACCATCTTGGTGCACTTACCCATAAGATCATTTTTATTTTTACTAGAATATTCAAGGCCTTCATTATTTGACCTCATTATTGTCTCAATGGGCTCTATAATTCCTTGTCCATATTTTCCTAAAATATTTCCTTTGCATCCCATTCTTTTCATTACATTAAATCAATCATTTTTTGGAGAACATTCTTTGTCATTATCCTCACAACTTACAAGATTTGTAGCTTCAAAAATATTTTTATCTTCCTTATAATTTTTTTTTATCAAAATAGGATTTAACTATATCGAATTTATCAAATGATTCATCTAATAAACAACATAAATCATTTATATCGCATGACACATTGCATAGTGTAGGCTTAAATTTTATACACCAATTTTCCTTTACATAAGCTTCAAATAATTGGTTGAACAAAATATTTTCTTCTTTCAATTCTGATATGTCTTCCTCATGTGACCTATGTTTCACTTCTAATGCTTTATTTTTATTTCTATTTTTTCTTAATTTCTTCTTCCAAAGTATTATTTTTATACATTAAGTTTTTTATTTTCTTTCTTTCCTTTTTTACCAATCTTTCCCATTGGAAAATAATTTCCTTATATAGTTAAAATTTAACCAAAAAAAATTACTAATGTAATACCTAATGTCAATTGATTTTGGTGACTTTACCAACTTCACTCTTCCATGATTTGAAATGATCTACCACTTACTTTGTATCTTTTCAGACTTAAATTTAAATAAATATTATAGACTCCATCGAATGTTGTGAAAAGCTTTAAGAATTTTTTTGATCATCTTTCTTCTCTAATCAATGTAGTCTTAAAAATTATCACCTTTCAAAATTTCACACTAGTTTTAGCTCCCCCTATATTCTTGGTCATAGTTATGCATTTAATTTGCACATTTTATAAATATCATGGTCCATTAAAAATAAATATTTAATTTTTAATACCAATTTTTAAGGCCTCGACAAGGATGGGTTAGGAAACCTAACACCCTTGTCCAAACCTTTTTGGCTAAAATTTAAATATGTCAATGTCGACATTTTATTATTTGAAAATCTAAAATTATTTGTCAACTATTAGTATTTTATTTTTGAGAAATTAGAAGAATTGCAAATAAATACAAATTATTTTCACCATTTTAATCCAAATGAATCATAACATATTTGAGAAAGAAATTGATATTATTATTGAGCATCCTAAGAGCTATCAAGAGTAGAATTAGTAGGATTACTGTAACAACATTTTTTTCAGCCAAGCATCATGTTAGCCATACATCATGTTTTTATGTGAGTTTGTTCATATTTCATGTTTATTTGTCTTGTGAGTACTAACACTTGTAGAACTTCAAATAAAATATCAATTTTTCCTTGCAGGTGATGAGTACATGACTTCAATCCATCAACGAATGAAGATCTAGGTGGTGAGTTGTAGCAATTATCAATTTATCACTTATTTATCATTTAGTCTTTGGTCGATTGAGGGTAAGCTCTCTTTTTATATCATCAAAACCATTGTGGAGGTAGAAATACCAAGGGTTTGAATTAGGAAAGCCCCTATATAGCACAACCCTTCCTCCTCTTTTGAGTGTGCATGTTACAGATCTGAAGCAAATTGGAGGAATTTTGAGGAAAAAATTCCCATTTATCCATTCAAGTCCTACAAGTCATCAAGTTAAGGAAAGTGGATTTTATCAGCGATAGAAATTTTTTTCGACAATCATCTGAGAAGAGAAGAAATTGCAAAATAGATGCATTAGGAGTGTGAAATTAGATCTTTTATAGTTGTTAGCCAATCTAGGGTTCCAACACCCCTATCTAGTTGTTTCAGGCCCAAATTTATATGCAAGGTTCTTTTATGTCTACCTTTTGCTTTCCTTAAATTTATTTGTGTTTGTCTATTCTATTTTTCCCAAAAATCTCAATAATTTTTTGCATTTCCATAGATGATCTAGGAAAATCATTGCATTATAAATATTCAATCAATTAATCATATCCATATCATCTCTCACCAAAGGATTAAAACTCTAATCCACCATTTTGGATCTTCTATTGAGGTTTGTATCCAAGTGGGAATTAAGATCGATTTTAATCCTTTCCCCAATGTTCTATGTTGGAAGAAGTATGACTTAGGATCTATATCCCTTTTTCCAACCAAACAATTAATAAAGATACACTTTCTTCTAAAGCTACAATCTCTTCCCACTTGTCTTTCATCAAATGCAATTTTCTTCTCAAATTGACACCTTTCTTGGAAACTTCAACCTCTTCAAAATCTATGATCATTGAAAATGATTTCTCTTATCCTTTGTTGTAACTTGTCTCTTGTGACTTATAAGATTTATTCACAATCTACCTTCTAAATTATTTTCAAAGATCTATAATATCTTTTAAACTAGTTTAATTAAAAGTTTTAATCTATGTTTAATTTTATTACCGAAACCCCTATTTTTGTAAACATCCAAACTTAATTGTAAAAGTATGTACTAGCCTTCAAATTTCTATTGATACAACCTTATGCATATTTAATCAAATCTGCAATGCAACCAAAGCTAAGAAGATTGTGGTTTTTAACATTAACTTCAATAACTATGAATATGAGGTGAAATATACTAGTTCCCAAATTAATTTTCTCACAAAATATGATCTCTTTCTAATGTTTTGATGAATATGCAAAGGTAGAGCACATTTACCAGGATAGACAATGCCGCCTTTTTCAATCTCACACCTCCTTTCATTCAAGATTTCAATAGTCCCTTTGCATTACCCCTTTCCAATGGTAAATCTTTCAACAATTAAAGAATATTATATTGATCCGCTTTTATTTCATTCTTTATGATTTTATTTTTGTGTCACACCTCTAATCTTTTACCCTGACACTGCATAGATCCTTTAATGCTACCATAATCTACAAAAATATACAACCATATTCCACTCCCTCCCTTTATAGTTATGACAGTCAAATTCTTTTTGCATAGGCTACACAATGATATTCCTTTTGTGCTCACTATTTAAGTCTACTATTATATGCTACTCAGGTCGTCATGACTCCTTCCTATGTTGCAATGAGAAATAGCATTAACAAAAGTTCATAAGTACAAAACTGATTTATGATCAACCCCTATTGCCACCAAGGAATGGCACAATCATAGTGAAGGGATTGATCTTGCCACCGATTCAACACAGGATCATGAAGATGCTATGATACCATGTAAAAAATTGGAGAGATTAAATTGTTTATTATTTCTATGATGTCACCTATAAAATTTTGAATCTAAAGACCCTTAAATAAATATTATACACAAAAAGGTGTGCCTCTTACATGAGACATGACTCTTTTTTATTAAATATAGATTATATTTAACAAAATGATGGAATTTATCTTTAGTTGAGATTGAAGTCACACTATTCCTTTTCATTTTTAAATAAGGTTTGTATAGAAAATATATGTGAACACATTAGAGAAGGTTTTAGAATAACAAATTACATCACACAAAGAAATTTTGAATTCTTTCATTTGATTGTTGTTAGCTATTGAAAGATGCACTATATATTAAATGAACATATGATATTACCCAAATTAAGGTGGAAAACCATCAACTATCCTTTACTAAATTTACCATTCAAATTACATTGTAATGCATGTCATAAATTTGTTTTAGCTTGATACAATTATGAATAGGTTGTATAACTAAAATATAGATTCATGTTATAATAAAATTAATGTGGATAACTTGTTAGAATTTTTATTTATGAAATACATAAAATCTACTTATATTATGTAATATCTACAACTTTAGATATTATTTTATTTCTACTTAAATATAAATGTTTACTTTGCTATTTTGTCACATTATTTATCATATATATATATATATATATATATATATATATTAGTAAATTTATTTACTAAAATTATTTCATTAAAATTATTGTATTCATTATAAATAAATGAAAATAACAATGCACACAAATATTTTGCATAATATGTTTGTTGTTTAATAATTTTCTTAATACATTCATGTCATTACACTCTACCTCTTATAATTCAGAATTGATATTTTTGACTTTTAATTAAATATTATAACAATATTTATATTAATTAAATTAACATAAAAACAAAAAAAATTATTACTAACACTATAAAACAAAACAAATTTAATTTTACCATAGTACTATACCACTTATGAGTAATCGCAATAATATATTGCACCGCTACCACTCGTTTTCTATCAAAGCTCAACCTCAGTTCTGGGCATCATTCGAGGAAGTTTGGAAACATATGCAGCAGGAAAATATTAGGTTCAAATCTTTGAAAGGTCTGTCATATATACTGAGATGGGTTCTGGTAATAGGGAAGGAGATTTGAGATGGGCTCTGGTCCAACCTTTAGATGCAGGAGCCCTCTTTGTCTTAGAATCCAAAGGTAAATTCAATTTCTATACTAGATAAATATAAATAGACGGAGTTAAAAGAGGGATTTTGATGATATGCAGGAACATGGATTCATGCTGGCTTTCATTTATCAACCTCCATAGTGGCCCCTGCACTTCTCAGCTTGCCATTTGCCTTTGCCTCACTTGGATGGGCTGCAGGTGTAATATGCCTTACTTGTGGGGCAGTACTCAGTTTCTATTCATATAATCTCCTGTCTCTGGTGCTTGAGCATTTGGAATTGCAGGGAAACAGACAATTGAGGTTCAGAGATGTCAGCTATCATGTTATGGGTAGGAATCAGGATAATGTCACTTTTTCTGGGTATTGGATATTGTGTGCTTGTAATAGTGTTATCTATTTAAGGACCTCTAAGTTATTATCCAAATTTATCATCACTTTTCTTGGTGATGATGGGTCAGGAAGTGTGACTGGAAAGGTCAGAGATACTTTCATACCATTTGTCTGAGGTTTTCATAGGACTATCTGTAATGGTTTGGTTGTGTAATTTGTTGGTTGTACAGGGCCCATGGTGGCTAAGCTTTTTGTAGGACCTATACAGTTTGCAGTATGCTATGGATCTACTATAGGGTGCACTCTGATCGGTGGGCAGACTCTTAAGGTCTTTATATATGCATCCTGTAATCTCAATACATTTGGAAGAGTGATGTGGATTTTTTCCCATTGATGCTTGGTTCTGTTTTGCAGTTTCTATACACTATATATCATCCAGATGGAGCAATGAAGCTATATGAATTTATCATTTGCTTTGGAGGGTTGATGTTGATTCTGGCTCAGATGCCTTCCTTTCATTCTCTGAGACACATTAATCTGGTGTCCTTTGTTCTGTGCCTTGCTTACAGTATCTGTGCAGTGATCGGTTCCATTTATGCAGGTTTGTGTCTAGATTGGTTCGTGCACTGTGCCCTTCACAGTGGTATGGGGTAAGCTTAAGCAAATTTCTTAAGATTCTATAATTTGGGTGGAACTATCTACAACTCATACAAAAATTGTAGTTGTGGGACACCCACTGCTGTAAGGATTACTTCAACAAGGACCAGGTTCTTACAACTGCTCTGTATTTCTTGTTTTGTTTTTTTCATCGAACCAAGATCATAAAAATGTCTCCCTTTCCACTACATCATTACCATTTGAACCATCCCTTTTATGCCCACAATTTTTTAACCTTTCCTAACCCACATACTTTAACCTTTCCTAAAGTTTATGTAGATCTAGAAAATGTAGATGTCTGAAAGAAGGATAATTGGTAGAATTTAATAAATTTTTATTTCATATCTAACAGGCTATTCAAAAGAAGAATCCGAGAAAGATTATTCTTTGGTTGGTAGTACAACAAGCAAACTATTTGCAGCTTTGAATTCTTTATCAATCATTGCTACCACTTTTGGTAATGGAATCATTCCGGAAATTCAGGTAAGTCATACTGATTTTCTATAAAATTTAGGGGTTCTAGTCTACCGTAGAAAGCTTTTAGTGGTACCGACTAAATTGTTCATTACTTAAGAAAGCTTATAGTGGAAAGGGGCAATCATTACAACAGCTATTTAGAGAATCAACAACCAAATAAAAACACAAAAGAGTTGTTATTTCTAAAGTTGCTTTTACGTTCAAACATTTTATACATTGGTGACCACTGCTGACTAGATGGGCATCTGTATTATTTTCTAACATTTTTCTTTAAAATCAATTCTTGTATTGTCAGCTAGACACAAATAGAACTATAGGCCTTATCGAGCTTATTGTTTTCAGGCAACTCTGGCGCCTCCTGTATCAGGAAAGATGTTCAAAGGTTTGTCTATATGTTACGCAGTGGTGGTGTCCACATTCTTCTCTGTGGCAATTTCAGGCTACTGGGCGTTTGGCAACAAAGCAGAGGGAACTATCTTCAGCAATTTCGTCCCATCTGAGGGGCCTCTGTTTCTTCCCAAATGGTTTCTAGTCATGGCTAATATGTTTGTGCTTTTCCAAGGAGCTGCAGTTGGAATGGTTAGAGAATTGAAAAACTTGTTACAGTTGTTCAATTGTCAATTTAGTAAAGATTTTGAAATGTATCGAAAAGAAGAAAATATGAGTGACTGAATAGTTTGAAAGAAGATAAAGGTCAAGTGATAGTTAAATCGTTTAGATTTATTTAATCTTATTAGGGGAGAGGATTTCGTAGTTGAGCATTCTAATTTCACACTTCTCAAAATCTTATGTAGGAATTTCAAATCACTCTCAATTTTTTAGTGCAATTTACTTGACAAGTTCCCTGCTTATAATTAAAGTTTCAAGGCCACATCATCAAATATGATGCCACATCAGCGTGTTTTTTGTCAACGTGTCGAGAAAGACCCCCAAAAAAAGTGAGACCAATAGTTGTCTACTAAGTCATGTTTTATTGGTGCACTAAAGTGGCATCACATGAATTGCTGTTTTTTAGATCTAAGAAATACATTTCATTCAATCATGGGTAGTCATCATCAACTCTAACAATTTTGAAGTCATAACTATTGGTCCAATATTGTTAAAAACATCAGACATTAAATCAATAAATGCTATAACAACTATTGAAACATGTTCAAGAAGTGGTCCTCTCCTCTAATCTATTCAAAACTCTAAGATTAACTTATCCCACTTGTCTTAAGAAATAACTGAACATGAATTTGTAAAGGTAAAATGTTTGGATTTGTAACTTCACAACCCATCATCAGAAAATTTAATTGATTGTTTTTAACACTGAAATTGGCAGGTGTACTTGCAACCATCATTTGAAGTTCTAGAACGAATCTCTGCAGATGTGGAAATGGGTAGATTTTCTTTGCGAAATCTGATACCCAGATTGATTTTAAGGACGTTAGCAGTAGCGATTGCCACACTTTTGGCTGCAATGTTTCCTTTCTTTGGGGATGTTAATGCAGTGATTGGTGCTTTTGGGTTTTTGCCATTGGATTTTGTTTTACCTATGATCTGCTACAACCTGACTTTCAGACCTTCTAGAAGAGGCATAATATTCTGGGTCAATACCATTATTGCTGTAGTATTTTCTATCATGTCCATTTTGGGCTGTGTTGCAGCTATTCGCCAGATCTTCCAAGATGCCAACAATTATAAACTTTTTGCAAATATTTAATTTATACCAATTTTTTTTCCTCGGAAATTTATTTATTCCACTGTTATCATTTGATGTGAATGTCTTCGACAAGTTAAAAAAAGCTAAATAGTTTATTAACGTTGCAATTGCCCTTGTCAAAACTCTCTGAATCTAGAATATAAATATTGTCACATCCCAATCAGAAGGACTCCTTTCACGTGGGCGTGGTCAACAAAAGAAATAAAAGAATGAAGAAAAATAAAACTAGCTATTGCACTTTAGGTGTGCAATGGGGTACGTCGAATAATTGAATGGCAATATTTTAATTTGTGTAGATAGTTTGGTTGAAATATGAAATAGTGTAGATAATTTAAAAAGGTAACTAATGAAACAAAGTAATTGTAAAGGCTCCTAGTTAGTGAGTCAATCAATTACATGCCCATGTCTTATGCACTTGATTGCCCCCTTAATTGATTTTTGATGTCTCATTTTGACACTTAATCCAAACAAAAGAACTATACAAAATGACAAGGGTAATTGTGAGCCCTCCTCTCCCATTTCTTTTTAGTCAAGCATCTGTAGGTTTACTTGAAGTGTTCCTCACCTTTTGCTTTTCTCTTTCTCTGCCTCCAACCTTTTTTTTCAAACATATGTTGGTAAATATGAAAACAATTGAGTTAAATGTCTATGTTATTTATAAAATAGTCTTTGGCAAATACCCCAACAATGTAATTTTAAGAAGCCAACATTCTAGCCTAGATTGCCAAATATTCAAAACAAAAACAAAACCAATTTCTTCTTTCTAAAAGCTCCCATTATGGCACGGGCAGGGAGGACTCTGCCAAAGATCATGGAGTCTGGCTTTACACTTGCAAATCACATTTTGATTAAAAATTTCTAAATGCTTTTCACCAAAGGCATTTTTGTGTATATCCTGTAATCATAGTATTCCATGAGACCACATTTGTTTGAGGCATCCTATCAAATAGTTCACAATATTTGTTCCACATTTTGCATATATGTCTAGCAGAGCATTTCGAACAATAATACATGAATAATCCCCGTGCGCAAGCAAATGAAACCTGTGTGTTGTTGATCATGAGGACACAGGAATGCTTATTTACGCTGAATCCAATGTCGTTTAATAGAGATGGGGATGCAGGAGTAAAAGTCTTGAACCTTCCAATCAATTTACACACATTGTCAAGGTGAATGCTTCTCTCATATGCCATTCTCCCCAGCTCCGCTATTTTCCCAGCTTGCCCTTCGTGTCTTAATAAATGCATGGTCGTAGAGATATTTTTGGGTGTATTCGTCAAAAGGTAGAGAGATATTTGAAGCGAGATATAAACTGATGTAAATAATGAAAAAAAACAATGAAAACCGATGGACGGACGGGGTGGTGTGAATCGTCTTCGGCATACCTTTAGCCGTAGATGTAAATAATCAGCTTGCTTCATTTCAGATTGGATATGCCTTCAGCGTAAATTAATTATAATAATTTCATATTTATATGTAATAATTTTTATTATAAAATATAATATATAATAATAATATAACCTATATAATATTATATATAATTATATTATATATAATTTAATTGATATTACTATCATATATTAAAAGAAATTGAACATAGATGAAAATGCTCAATTTGATCCCCAATACTCTAAATTTCACCAACACATGTATATATAAAGCCCATTCCTACAGTATTAAAATAAAATTGAAATTTTAAAACAAAGTACTAAATCAATATGGCTATATGGTGGTTTAGTCTATTGAAGTGATGAAGTGAAGATATTGCTTCTATGGGGTGTGAAATGTTGCTACAATGCTTGTGGATGAATGCTAGAATGCTGAGAGATTGTATAAAGATGGTCTAGAGATTGTGAAGAGATGAAAATGGATGAATGAATGGAGAATATGAAGAAAGGATGTAAATAGATGACCATATTCAGTTCGGCCAACCAAAGGGAGGCGTTACACTTTGACTTCCAATAGGAAGTGTAACGTCTTTGCAGACTCTAGTCGCGAGAATATGCTAGGGATGTAAGTGCGTTGTGTAGATGTATGTGTGTCGCGCGGGTGTCCCCGATAGAAACGCCTCTACCAACACTCAAAATGGATACCAAGTGGAATGGGAAGCAACGGGCTTATGTGGAATTAAGCCTTTGAGTTTGGTTTTCTAAAGTGGAGAGGGGTAGAAGGGGAATTTTCATTAGGGGTGCAAATTCGCTCCTATATAGGACACTTATGCTCATTTTTTAAATTTTCCCTTCCTTTCAATCTTTTTTTGGTCAGAGGTCCAAAAAATATTTGACCATTTTTTAAGAAAAATACATTCAATTTCTCTATTAATGTTTCTAAATATTATTTTGTATAAATAATTTCAAACATGCATTATCTTTTGATATTATTTAGTTCATATTAAATGAGAATCAATATAATTGAACATGAAGAAGGAGAAAACATAATTCTCAAAAAAATTGAACATATATTAAATGCCCTCAATATATTATCATTTAATATATTCATTGCCCTCTTATAATAATATAAATTTTTATAAAAATAATAAATAACAATTTAATGTAATATCTAGATTTAAATTGAATATGTTAAATAATACATTTTAAATTTTATTTTGAAAACATTAAAATTATAAATAAAAATAAGAAAATAATTCACAAAAAAACAAATAAATGAATAACCAAATATTATTATTATTTATTTCATATTAAATGGTAATCAATATAAATGAACATATATTAAATGCCCTCAGTAATACCATATTAGTGTATTGGAAGAAACAAATTGTTGACTAAATCAAAGGTTTGAAAAAGTGAACAATAGTTGTATTTCATTGTTCACAAAAATATCACAGAAAACATATTTTGAACTGAATTTAGGGAGTTATTTTCGTTTAGGGTTGGGATATGAAGGGTGTCATCAAACTTCATTTCACTTGTGATTCCGCAAGATGAAAAGGACAGTTATGGTTTATCTCAAACTTCCTTGCACTTGCAATTCCGCAAGATGACAAGGATAGTTATGTGTAAGATAACTGCTTACTCTCAAGCCATGGTCAAGAAAAATTGTGAAGCAATTAATGAAAAAATCATCAATCCGAATGACCTGTCTGAATTTTGGTTTAATAACTAATCATTATGGTAGCTAGAAGAATACATATAAACATATAAGTTTTAAGTTGATTTGTCAAATTAAAAAGTTAAAAGAATATCAAATAATAAATCAAACTTAATAAAAAATATATCACTTTTTGATCCCCAATACTCAAAATTTCACCAATACATATATAAAGCCCATTCCTACCAGTCAAAAAGAAAATTTAAAGCCAAAAATCCAATCTCTTTCACATTTATGGACTTTCCCATTTCTATCATGGAGATGTAATTTCAGTATGATGAAGGCTGCAATGCTTTCTAGAAACAACAAATTGACTATAGTCTGTTTAGCATACCTGAAAATTTGATAATGAGATAGGGGGTGCTCTATCTTACTCTCTGGCCAAAAGCCTCCTATGTTCTCATAACCATTTACGCCATTTCCCACTAAATTACAGTATGTTTAAACAACAAAAAAAAAGTCCAATTAGCGATTTCTGATCACGCACCTACTTGCAATCTAATCACGCACCCGCTTGCAGTACGATCAAAGTCACACCAGTTCAGAGGCAGGTATTATTAAGGTTTGGCTGAAGAGGTGTGGAAGGTCAATTAGGAAAAAGTTGGGTCTATTTTTTAATAAAAATTTGCAATATATGAGGTCAATTAGGGAAAAGTTGGGTCTATTTTTTTTAAAAAAATTGCAATACATGAGGTCAATTGGCAGAGTATTCTTCAAATCAACTATGCATCCTTCTATTCCTATTTGAAGAAGATCGAGTTAAGTTTGGCGATCAACGGCTGGAGCGTTTGTCGTACCATGGGAGATGATTGAAACTATTTCATTCATTGATTGCGTAAATGAAAAATATGACGAAGTAGTTTCTAGTTTTCTCTCACATGGAAATCATAGACTTGAGGATAAATGCAATTCAAAACCTTTTTATGAGTTGTTGGTCCAGAAAAATGGGAAAGAAAGAACTAAGGCAGTCATCTGAAAGATTTGATTAGAAATATCACAGGATGAGAACACCTACTAGCAAATATTAAATGATGGCCACAAACGAATAAAACAAAGGAAAAAAGAAAAACAAAGAAGAGAGAACATAGGAATCACCAACAAATCCAGAATATGGTAGAGAAGATAGGCTGAATAGAGAAGATAAAGAGGTAGTATTGTGACCCATTTTAAAATACATGAACCAAATGCTCAAGAGAAGTAACAATGAATGTTGAGAAACATAAAAGGAAACACATATCTAACAAGAAAAGGACTTTGCAAACCTTCCCATTTAAAAATCTAAAATATGAATTTTGTTTTCTAATATTTGCAATAAACACAAGAATTGCTATAGGTGTTAAAATTTTAAAACCAAAAAGCAAATGTAAGTAATCTTACTGTATGGTCTCATGGAGGGCTTGGGCTTCTATTTTCATGGATCAAGCGATCCCATGAAGCAAAATAATTTATGTTAGAGGATTAATTGGAATCTTTTCTTGAAAAATAGCAGCCCCTACCTTTTAGACTACAAATTTTAGCACGTGAAATTGAGGTGGGGCTAAAAATTGCCCCTACAACTTAGAAACTTTTTCTGCCACTTGTCTCACTTAAAATTTTAAATTTCTAAAAAAAATTAAAAAATGAGAGAATTTTTATTTATTTATTAATTTTTATCAAAATATTCGAGTTTGTTCCTTAAATTTTGGAGCTCAAAATTTTAAGCTGAATTGCAAAATTGAATTCATGGGACCACCAGCTTTAAAATATTCCTAAAAAAAAAAAAAATTGCATTTTTTAAAAATATTACCAATTTGGTGAAACTACGTTTTGAGAATAAATGTAAAATTTTAACCGAAGGTAGATAATACTCAATGAAATTTTTCTCTAAGATAAATATTTTCAATATAGTTTTCCTTCACTCCTACAAAAGAGCTGAAACTGAAAGAATGCGGACAACAATGAATCAAGCAATAGTACAAAAACTGATCATTAGAGAACACAACGAAATTTGACCAAGTTTTCATCTATTAAATTAATTAACAAAATGTAATTAATCAATTATCAAGGTGCTGTGAGGTCTTTATTAAGTGATGGATTGGTGATGATATTAGGTGAGTGAATTTTTTTTTCTATAATTGGTGGCCTGTCTATATTTGTTTGTTTATGATGCTTTTCAGTAGGATGCATAACCCAATATGAGTGGATTTTCAATACACACTAATGTTTTAAAAATGGTAGTGAACATTCTTCA
Organism: Sequoiadendron giganteum; assembly: GCA_007115665.2. Taxonomy (NCBI): domain Eukaryota; kingdom Viridiplantae; phylum Streptophyta; class Pinopsida; order Cupressales; family Cupressaceae; genus Sequoiadendron; species Sequoiadendron giganteum. The sequence continues at coordinate 126,417,738 of CM021107.1, read as the reverse complement.
ATTTCGAAAGATCATAATGAAAACAAAAAAAAAGTGACATCAATGTAACGTTCCACCATTACAACTTCAAAGACCAACCAAGAAGTTATCCAAGTGTTAAATCCTTGAAGCGCTTTTAATGGTGAAGAAGTTTGATCTGTAGCGAAAATCCACCAGGGAAGAGGTTTCCTTGTCTATAAAGCTTCAGTTATGACATTAACAATAACCAGTATTGATGGCAAAGCTAATCCACGTGTCATCATCAATCACTGTCTGCCTTTGAATTCTACAAATCTCAAATCTTGGAGGAAGAAAAGATCATGCGTACTAAAGTTTGATTTTCCTGGCTAGGAAGTAAAACCATTTAGTAGTGATTAAATATAACCATGAATCTCGAAATTGCAAGCTATTTATTGGGAGTGAAATATGTAATGCTATGATTTTGCATAAGTACTGAGCCTGTACAGAGAGGCACGAGGTCTATATTTCTCCATTTTGCAAAAATGGAGTGTCAGTGCCCCAAATTAAGCAGTAAAGCATTCTCCTACATCACAATCCACAATCTAAAAGGGAAAGGGAGTTATATTCTTCGTGCACACTCTGGCTGAGGCATGGGGAACCTGCCGGAATCTCTACAGTAGTCATAAATCATGTATTTCTCTTGTACCTACCTCAGCTTCAAGCTCTGCTTCCCATCCAGAGAAGCATAAGCAAGCTGATCCCACCACCACGTGGACGAAGAAGATGAACAGGCACTCATGGAGGTGGGCCCCTGTATTCGCAAGCATCGACGCTGAAATTCCTGTAAGTGGCGATGAAGGGGGCATGGCTCCAGTCAGTCTTCACCAGTCCCCCCTATGTAGCCCAGTCATTTGCATTCCGTATGGATGAGTACACCCCCATTGCTTGCCTCTGCGGATATGACACTCCCATTTCATTTTCCTTGTTCCCAAATACTCTGATGGGTACATCATCAACCATGAACCTGCATCCAAGTTCCAATCCACTCTCATTAGCATCACTCTTTACTACATAATATAGCTAATGTGTGTAGTAGTTAGTGTTTGCAGTTACACAACTTGGTGGCTTTACTTTACCACAAGTAGAGCCTCTGTTCTCGGTTGCCAACTCCCTCTGAGTAGACATTGGTGTGGACAATGTAGGGCTCTTCAGACTTGTTGCCTAAAAATTAGAAGTCAAATTCATCGTGCTGATCTCCTTGAGAAGACATCTGCATTCCATACATTCATCCACCCAACCGGTCACATAATAATACCAGAACAACAATAACAGAAGCACATGTATCAACGCCAAGAAGAGCCCACTCACATGAATTACAGAGCAATCTCTAAGCAGAGACATTTGCACAACTACATTCAATCTAGTGCTCAATGTCATAAAATACTCTAAAATCTTCGACCAAACCTTATTTTCAGGTTGTAGCTCGCCAATATGGAGAAGTGAAAGCTCCATACCAGCGAGGAAGAGTTTGGAATGGCAAAAAAATAGCCGAAAGACGAAAAATGACGAACGGTTGAGATTCGATTAATCGTCTTGCATTAATATTGTGATACGCATTTCCAGCTTTCACCATAGGCTTTTCTGTTCTTCCGCCACCAGCTACCTGTCCAATCATGGCTCTGCAACTACTTGACACAATCTTCTTAGCTCCAGATGGAAGTTTTACCCTGGAAGTGCCATTATCGGGGTTGTGACTGATAACGATGGCATAATCTCCAGAAGCCCTGGCAAAGGAGCCACGATCACCAACATGCTGCTCCACGTTGCAAACCACAGCGCCCGCGGGAATAGATCACAAAGGCAAGACATTCCCCACAGTCAGATTGGCCTTCTTACCGCAGTAAATAAACTGGCCAGTATACATACCCTCGGCGGCAATGAACAGCCCCTTCTACAGCCTGTAACGGAAGGGATGCCTGAAGTTGACGCGGCAGAGGGGGGCGCCGCGCCCCGGGTCGTGAACGACTTCTGTAACAATGCCCTTCAGGTACCCATTTCGCTCGCCGTAGTCCAAACTGCGAAAGCGCGCAGGGCCCTTTCTGTGATGTGTGTGGGATTTGAACACGGAACCAGCTCCCTTAATCTGCGCTCTGATCACACGACCCATGCCATAATTGTTTTGTATTGAACACCAACGTGCTGCGAGAGCTTTCCTAAGATGCAAGTTGCATTTCAGACGTGCGATACAACCACACAGTGCGTATAAGACAAGCGACAACCATACACTGTCCATTTTTTTGGAAAACGAAATAAAAAAGCAGCGGAGAAAACAACGTTCAGGATCAGTTTAAGAGTCTCCCAAGGCATATGGATTGCAATCAGCCGTCGATTTAAGAGTTTAGATTGGTCCATCTCATATTGGATACGCCTTCGGCGTAAATAAAAATTGTGGTCACGACATTTTCTACGGATGACCCAACAAACATAAGGATATTATAAATATGGAGCCATCTACCCCTCTCACGGTAGGAGGCAACTCAAATTAAATGGGAATGGTGCAGGTGTGTTGTGCAGGGCTGCGCAGTCAAAAAGGCATGGCATCCCTTATGCAGGAAGTAAATATTATAGGGTCAAAAAGGCATGGCATCCCTTATGCAGGAAGTAAATATTATAGGGCATGGGAAATGGCGAGGAAATCCATCGTTAAACCCTCCTACGATCCCCCTTAACTGCTCATATTTTGGAGTTTGGTTGGTAGGAAGAATGGAGGAATGCAAAGAAAATGGGGGAGAGAAAGACATGGAGGAAATGCAGAGAGCACGTGAGAGAGAAGAAATTTGCAAGAAAAAGGGGATGTCGAGCAGGGAATGGGAGGAAAATGCTAGGAGTGAAGATGAGAGAAATTTAAAGCTCGGTGTAGTTTTGGGAGGCATTGGATTAGAATATGCACAAAATGGATTTGTTGGAAAGGCGATAAAAGATTTCAGGCAAATGCAATTGGCAGGGGTAAAGAAAAATACCCCCAATCGTTGCCAACATTCTTACTACCTGCGTCGAAATGGGAGCTTTGAACATGCAAAGGACCAGTACACGAACGTGGGGAAAGGAATAAAGGAGGAGCCAAATGGTCAGGTACCGATTAATAATTTTTTTTATTGATGTTTGAATGAAAAATTAGCAATTGCACATGGACAGTATTTAACCTTAACCAGTGATTTGGTTTTTCCTCGTAAATTGGCTGTGGAATGTTTAGGTGAAATTTTAACCTCAGAAATCACAAATGTAAGGGGAAATGATGGTATTTAAGTAACTATATCTCTCTGCTCTGACATTTAGGATAGGCATAAATTGCGATTTGTTGATAAAATGGCTTAAACAAATGTGACCTTGGGCAAGGGTGATAGGAATTTGAAAGAAACAATGAGACACAGAAAACAGAGCAAAATAATTGCTACAGCAACCACTCAGATTTTTATTGATCTTCAACTTCATAATTTCATCGGTTACATGAGCCTTTCTAAATAGAGGACTTTGGTCAAATTTAAAATCATAAAACTAAAAGTGAACACCTATTCTACGCAATTTATAGATTTAGGGTGGGGTTCCATGGGGGGATTCAAAATTTATTTTTGAGGAGGAGGAGGTCTCATGAAGTGAAAAAAAACTTGTTAGAGGATTAACTCGAATCTTTTCCTGAAGAATAGCAGCTCCTACCTTTTAGAACTACATCTTTGAGGGGGTGAAAATGGGGTGGGGCTGGAGATTGCTCCTACAGTTTAGGAATTTTATTGCCATTTGTCAATCATCTCAACTTTTAGATTCCTGCTAAAAAATAATTGGAGGGAAAATATTGTGTATTTATTTGAGAAAAGTGTGTGGAGTGTGCACAACAACAATTAAGTTCATGGGATCGCCAGATTCCTTAAAACTGGGAGCTTAATATTTTAAGCTGGACTGCACTACTAAGTTCATGGGGCCACTAGCTTTAAAAAGTTCATAAAAATTCTCAACAGCACCCACTGAAACTTTTCAGGAAGCCCCCCTCCATGAAACCCCACCCTTAATGTCAGTTGATATTCCCTAATTTATGGATGCAAACGCTGAAACTAAACACCACTTTATTTTCCCTATTTATCTCCACTGTAGCAATTTAAATAGTTAAGTTTTCTAATCGAAACTTAAACAATAGTTTATCCTCTTGATTCTTATCTATCGAATGGGAGAAATTACTCTATTTTCTCTGACAAAAGGCCTTGTAACCTGATTTGCTCGAAATGGGTGTTAAAAGGCTTGAGAAATTTTTAATTAAAAATAAATGAATCTTGTTGCCTGCACTCAAATTGGAGCCCAGAAATAAGGTAAGGATGGTCAACAAAATCAACTGGAAAGGATTTTTTATATTTGTTATGGTTGAAAGGTTAGTCTTTAGGAATTTATCCATCTTATATAATAGATTTGCTCGAAATGGGTGTTAAAAGGCTCCAAAAATTTTTAATTAAAAATAAACGAATCTTGTTGCCTGCATTCAAATTGGAGCCCAAAAATAAGGTAAGGATGGTCAACAAAATCAACTGGAAGGGATTTTTGATATTTGTTATGGTTGAAAGGTTAGTCTTTACGAATTTATCCATCTTATATAATAAAGAAGAAGTTATGGCCAAGTTCTCTCTCAATGATTTCAAATTGTAATAAATTTATAATTCGTATTTTTTAATTAAGGATATGACAAATAGTTTAATCATGGTAGATATATGATTATTATACAATTAAAATTTATATAAAATTATTAACACAATTCTATTAAAGATATATGAATATGCACACATTATTATTTTAGTGACATTTGATAGGAAATATATGCTTAAGACAAAGAAGAAATAAAAATTCATTGCATATTTTTATTTAAATTAAGTTCGGAAATAGAGGTAAGTGGAACTACACTAAGAAATGAACTACCACCCATAGTAATCAAATGGAGGAATAAAATTCTTGTTAAACTTGTAGTATGATAAGTGTAAGAACTATATGGGTTTTGTAAGGTTACTGATATAATTAGTATCTTAGCCATGAATATGGTTATTGTAGGAGGCACTTAGAACTATGATGGTTATGATTAAGATGCCTCTACTATGGCCTTCAAGACAAATACAAGAGAGCTTAAAGGGTCACTTGTGGTAGTAATAAATTCATATTTGAGCCTTAAACAAGTCTCACACCTCCAAACCACTATTGAGTCGTTAGAAACTAATTTTAGCTTCTATTTAATGGTAAACCAATTGTCGTTTAATGGTAAAAGCCTCCAAAATCTCACTTAAAATATTGTTTTGACAATTGAATAGGAACATTCTATTTCCATTTGCAATGGTTTTTTTCAATTTAATGACAACTTTATTTTTTCATTTGCACTGCTTAATGTTTTAAATTTGTATGCAAATATTTCACAATCAAATAATACTTAATTTCTTTGTCTAAGTTTATTTCATTCCATTATTTAACACTTATTATTAATTGTTTAATTCAGCCACATGCAACTAGAATTTGCACACAAACATATACTCTCTAACATATTAGCATAGATATAATTTTCTATCTGCATAATCCTTTAAATACAAGTACTAGTATAAAATAATTTTGTAAACATAAATATTCATATCCTTTTAAATTCCCTTATTATTTGGTATTAGAACGTGAAAACTATTTATTGAGTTAAAGACCTTGTATTTAAATTGTGTTATGTTGAGTTGCTATTTGTTACATTATGTTGGACATTGAAAGATGTTTTGCAATTTTGTGATGTTTATACATCTTACATCCACTAAAATTTGACAGTAAGGGTCGAATTGCAAACCTAATGTTGCCATAGGGGATCATTTATTGTTTGTTAAGTCCATATTTGATATAAATGGTAAGGGTGAATAATATTTAGTCATTGAATTGGACTATTATGAAAATATGGGGTTGCACTATAAGGTAAAGGAAATTAGAAGATCAAGAATATTATTGGTAATGTTATTAATGCTTTCACATATTGGACTAATGGATATAGAGTGTTACCAACTTTCTTAAGTAGGATTCGAGCAATGATTATAACTCAAAACAAGCTCATAAATGTTATTCCACGTCCTTCAAAAATATCTATTGATCCCTTGAGCATAAGAGCCTCAATATTGAATTTAATATTTTAATTTCAAATGGAAGTACTTCCCTATGGGTTTATGTTCAAACCAAGGTAATTTCATGTTGAGTAATAAGCCTATCCTCTATGTGTTAAGATGAACTCAAGGATGTTCAAGTTAATTTATTAATTATAGTGGGAAGAGTTTAATTCAAGGCCTTGGTATCCTTAAAGGGAAGTGTTATAGTATGGGTAGTTAAATCGTATACTTAATTATATTTTCCTAACTATAGTTAAGTGTTAATAATGGAAGATAAACATTAATAAAATCTTGATTATGGGGAAACTTGTGTGTATGCATCCTTTGAGAGACCATGTAAGGAGAACTATGTGTAACTTTGATCCGTTTGGAAGCATGTACGTAGGCGGTCCTTGGGTGAAGGATGCCTTTGTGACCTCAAGTCTGCAAGGGGAGGGTTTAGGGGGATAACTCCAAGAGTTGGGATTGTTCCTAACTGGTTTGACCTTTCCTCCACAATAAGCTTCAGTTGAAGGCTAAAATGGGTATTAGATGTTGGATGAGGTAAGGAAACCAAATAACTTGTATTTAATACATAATATGCTTTTATGTAGTGAGATTAAGTACTTTATAATTGGTATTTGAATATATGTATATGTTGGGTAAATTCCATCTCGTGTTGGTTTTTTGTCACTTTTATATGTGTTGTGAAAAATGACTCCATATTTAGAGGTCTCTATGCATAGGCTTGTATATCTGTTGATTGTGATTGTGATTCATGTTATGTATAACTTGCTCAAGTGTGAACCTTCAAGATATTTAAGTAGTGGCAAATAGTCATTGGACCGTGCCAATGATTAATGTCTAGGCTATTGCTAGGGACTATCTGACATTCACTTGGTTCATGGAGGTGAAGATTGATATGGGCTACCTTGGTTATGATATGATGCAATAATGGTTGAATCGGTAGGGACCCATCAGTGTGGATAATAGTAATTCAGGTCTAATTGTTGTTTTGAGGGTGTTCACTAGCTGTCACTGAGGGCACAAAAGTGACCGATGCCAATGCTACCCAGAATTGTAAAGGAAATACTTGACAATATCACTAAGGTGACTGAGGGCACAAAAGTGACCGATGCCAATGCTACCCAGAATTGTAAAGGAAATACTTGACAATATCACTAAGGTGACAAGGTGGCATATGTTGAGAGCTACTTCTTCCTAGGTGGATAGGATTGTCGCTAGTGGCCTATAGGCAATTGAAGTCAGAATCCACTGGGTTATGGAAGGTTCACTACTTGTAGAAAGCCTTGGGATGGTGGACAAACCTGAGGTGCAGTATGGGATGCACCAAATCTCCAAGTTACAAGTTGTCAAACTATATACTTAGCCTTGTGGGGGTTGAGGATGGACCCGTAGTGTAGTATGAGATGCATTGAATCCTCTTCCCATTTGTTCAATGGTGTAGAAGGCTAGAGGAAAGGATAGGAACTGTGGTGTAGTGCGTAGTGCACCGATATTCTTTCTATCTGGGATGCATTATGGACATGTGTTAGACATTGTGATGTATTAGTCAACCATTGTGATGTGTTAATCAATCATTGTGGATGTGATCTATGTTGGATCTCGTCACTATGTGTATGTGATGTATGTTGGAGCTTGCCATTGTGTATGTGATGGATGTTGGAGCTCATCACTATGTATCTGTGATGTATTTTGGAGCCAATCACTAATGTAAATTTGATATGCGTATGAGAAAATCATTGTTGTACTTGTGATGTACATATGAGATGATCACCATTATACTTATGATTTG